>JAODJW010000041.1:17474200-17488144 GCA_026777045.1 Hyperopisus bebe
GCTACAAGAATGATTCCTGGTCTTAGAGGAATGTCTTATGAGGAGAGGTTAGCTGAGCTGAATCTGTTTAGCCTCGAACAAAGAAGACTAAGGGGGAGCATAACCCAGGTATATAAGATTCTAACAGGTTTGGATGCTGTTCAGCCAAATGGCTACTTCAATGTTAGTTTAAATATTAGAACTCGTGGCCATAAGTGGAAATTAGTGGGAGAACATTTTAAAATGAATTTGAAAAAGCACTTCTTTACACAGTGCGTGGTTAGAGTATGGAAGTCTTCCATATTAGTGTAGCGCAAGCTAAAACCCTGGGTTCCTTTAAATCAGAGCTAGATCAGATTTTAACATCTATGAGGTTCTCCCCAAATGAGCTTGATGAGCCAAATGGCCTCCTCTCATTTGTAAATTTCTTAAGTACAGGCGCTAAAGTAGGAAAACCAAAGAAATGCAAAATGCAGCCTTGCACTCTTACCTTGAAATACTCAACGAGATGCCGGCAGGTCACTTTAGATGCTCCGATCTCCTTCACGACCAGATTCTTTGGGGATAACAAAAAAGGAACAAGGTTCTCCAGTTCCGTCTTAAAGTCCATATCAATATCTGAAAAACAGCCAAATAGATTTAAGTCTAGTTGAAACACTTCAAGACTTTTGTCTTTGTACAGTTGCCTGGACAACAAAATTAGCTGGCAAGACCACAAAGATGCAAGAAATTGACAGTGTCAGTACAAGATATAAGAACAATATAAAAACACAATATACACAATATATAGGTACAAGAGACATTGGGGGGTATATGCAAGGGTATCAAATATAATAAATAAAGGGGGAAGGGCTTTAGTCAATAGAATAAGTGAAACTATTGGGTAGGTTGGTAATTGCACATTTGCCATGATATTGCATAGAGCCATAGACAATAGCAGCAGTGAGAGGACTGTATGGATGAAATCTGTGCGCGCACACACACACACACACACACACACACACACGGTCACCATAAGTTCAAGAAGATAGCAGTGAGGGGAGAATTGAAGGAGTAATGTTAGTGATCTGGGGCATTAAGAGTTCTGACTGCCCACGGGTAGAAGCTATTCTATGTTGGTTTTGCACCTAATGGATCTGAACCTTTTTCCAGAGGGCAGTATGTTGAATAGGTGGTGGATAGAATGGAGGTGGTCTTATGATCGCCCTGGCTCTGGAGAGACACCTAGAGCTGGCACACATTACTCTTAAAATGTTTCCTTTGGGGGGAGTGGGGGTTCTGTGAAGTCATTGATACTACAGGCTATTTAATCAGACTGTAAAATCAATCTCATGCTGGGTTTATATATAGTACATTATTACTGCCAATTCACTGTAGCAGAAGTGCACGAAAAAACAAACAGTCATAAGAAGATACTCAACGACCATGGAGAACAACACGGTTAGATGAGATCTAAGGGGATTCGACAGAATAAGCATGAGGGGGGCGGGAGCTCCACATACCAATCAGCCTGCCATCAAACTGGGGGTTGGTGGCGACCTTGAGGCCTGGGTGGGGCAGCAGAAAGCAGCCGATGGTGGAGAAGCAGGAGTGAATGTGCTTCCTGACATTCTGGAGCTCCTCGTGTTGGTTCTGCTTGACCTGCACCAAGAACAGCATGGGCAGCAAGAGGAACCTAATCAATGCTCGCTGGCCTCGTTAGGCTAAAATCCTACAAGAGTCAACTTTTAGGACTTCAGTATTCATAGTTCTCCACGTGCGCTTATGGTCTGCGCTCAGGGTGAGTGACACCTTTCACCATGCTGAATGGTAAGTGTGAAGTGCAGATTTTGGTTGTAGTGGACTTGAGTGTCGGTAGCACACATTTGATGAACAGCCGTGTGAGGAGATGCCCACATTTATATATGTCCACATCTTTCACACACACACACACACACACACACACGGTCTTCCTATCCAAATGGGGATCATCCATTCATTTCTATGGGAAAAACCCTAAATCATAATGACACCCTTAACCCAGCCCTAACCTTAAGTAACCAACCCAAATACAAGACTTTTGGCATTTTTACTTTTTTGATTGCATTCACAGATTTTTATAAAACTGAGGTTATCCAAATGGGGACCTCAAATGATGTCCCCAAAAGTAGGGAAATTTCAGGTTTTACTACACTTCGGGAACTATTTGGTACTCAAATGTGATCTATGCAAACCCCCCCCCCCCCCCACACACAAATTTGTTGCTTGAAACTGAAAAGTTTAATGGCATACCTTATTGTTTATTCCATATTTAACACAAATCAGACTTTGCTTTTGATAATAAAATATTCAACTGAATCAATAAACAAATGGCACAGACAAAAGATGGTAGCCTTAATTTAATATTTTGTGGCACCAGCTTTTGCAGCAACGTTTCTGGGAGAATGTCCTTGGACTGAAAATGGCTCCCCAGTCTGTGTGAAGGTGGGTGATGACAGCACGTCCGAGTGTAAACAGTTTTGCAGCTGCTTATGCATTTAATTGATTAATGTGGCTTACCACTCGTGATAATTAGCATTGTCTATGTTTTATTGTTTCTTTTCTATATACCTTGGTTCGTATGACATATGCTATTCTATATCTCTTGTGGTACAAGGTTATTTTGCATTGCTTTTAATTGATATATTGATATTGATTTTAATGCGAAGTTCTCTTGTATTACTTGTATTAAAAAGTGTCTGAGTGAACCTAAGCATGCCTGTTTGTTCCTTCGAGAGCCCTATAATCCCCCTCATCCATTTTAATACATACACACAGACTATAAAACTTGATCAACCAAGTTTGCTCAGTTTTAGAGAATGCGCTAAGACAGACAACTCGATGGCCTAGCCTATCTAGCAGAGGTTTACTGAACACCAGCACGACAGCCAATCACCGACAACGTTGTAATTTTAAAGAAGCAATGGGTGCGTTCGACTTGGGCTTAAGTCTGTCTGCAGATGACGCGACGTGGAGTGAGATCTGCCGGCGGCTGCAGGGGTGGAGCATAAACTGATGGCAGCCAAGTCTGACAACTTCTACTCCTCGTAGCGTGTGAGACCTGACTGCAATGGCAGCACTGCCAGAAGGGTGTAGATAAATCTATACAAATATCACCTGCATGCACATTACTTCTTTTACAATGACCAACTCCTGATCCAAACTGTTAACAGTGAAAAATATAAACTATTGTGTATAGAGGCCATGCGTAAAAAGATAGCTGCCAGGAAAAAGATCAAATAACTGAATTCTTGAAATAAATGTTTTATTGTCATGTACAGAGTACAATGCAATTCTTATTTACAGGTTGGACGATTAAACAAATAAATCAGCACAACATTACAGTAACTAACAATAAACCACTAACATACGTGTACTGTTAGTTTAAATAAATTATACATAAATCCTCTAAAATCTAACCATGATTTGGCATTTTTTGAATAAGTGTTTTTTTGTTTAGTTTAGATACCTTTCTACCTCAGAAGTTTTTAAGAGACCAAGAATAGAGGCAGATACTTGTTGCAGTCAGTTCTGTCCTGCTTTATTTTATGTTTGCCCTTTAACATATTTGTAACACAGTAGTACCTCGAAACTCGAACTTAATCCCTTCAGAACTCCAGATAGAATCCTACAAAGTTCGAGCTCCGATCGAATTTTCCCCATAACAATGGAAAACCATTTGGTTCCCGGCCTCAAAAATTACACCTTAATGTTTTTTTAGAGCATATACTGTACCAAACACATCTAAACATATTTATCAATAAAATAATTTGTAAAGTAAGAAAATAAATGTATCCAAACAACGTGTCCTGCCCCGATCGTCCGCTCCTTCCGTGTGCCACGCCCCCTCAATAACCCCGTGTGGAATCCCCATGTGATCAGTTGTTTCTGGTTGTTGTCATTAGTCCTCTGTATTTCATCCGCGTTTCAGTTTGTTTCCCCAGTCCAGTCATTGTATTGTCCGTCTAGGTTTTGCCTGCCTTACCTGTAATTAAACCCCATATTCCCCAATACCCTGACGTCTTCGCCTTTGTCTCCGTTCCATCCCGCTCAGCACGACAATATTATAATTAAATATATTAATGGTTTATTAATATTAAAATAGAGGATCTTTATTTTAAAATGTATTTTATTATAATAATAATTTCTGTTACATTTAGACAATGATAGACAGTAGAAATACTGTCTAAATATATGTATTCAGCTTGTGTAAACATGCACGGTACTGTCACAGCGAATGCGAGGCTGGGACTGAAGCGTTACCCTTTGTTTCCGCTGAGAGACTTGCGGCGTGACTCATTTCCCTGCGCATTAAGTTCTTAGGTTGACGTTCATGGTTTGACTTCTGAGATTCAGATCGAGTACTAGATAATCTTTTTCCGAAGTGGTTGGTTCTAATGAGTTCGAGAACTGAGGTACCACTGTATTATACCGTTTTGCACATTGTTACATTATTATATGATTTTATTCATTTGAGCTGTTTCTTTGAATACTTAAATCAATAACCTTTTATAATTTTAAGGGAATTTTGTATGTAAACAGTAAAATTTGTTGGAAAATATTTATTTACTAATATTTCAATGTATTCATTCTGTTTGTCAGAATAGGGTTATTTTTATCATTTTGATTATTACATGGAATAGCATTGTGAAACTAATATTGGTAATTATCGAAATCGGTCAATACAGGAAAAAATATTGTGATAAATTTGTTTGCCATATCGCCCAGCTCTACTGGACAGTATGTTTTGCTCCAAGATGCCTTGGTAGTCTTGAGACTTCATTGTGCCTTGCACAGATTTAAGGTTCATTGTGCCAGATACAGCAAAGCAGCCCCTAAACAAAACAGAGCCCCCTCCATGTTTCACAGTAGATGTGGTGTTCATTTCCTTTCAAGTTTAATTTTTCCTTCTGTAAACATAGAGCTGAGAGAAAACTGGAGCTATTTGGCCAGTGACATCTGTCCACAGGACATTCTCCCAGAAACATTGCAGCTTGTCAACATTCATTTTGGCAAATTCCACTCTGGTTTTTCCATGGTTCTCTGTCAATAGTGGAGCCCTCCTGGGTCTTCTTTCATGGAGCCCATTACTGTTCAAAATTTGTCGGGTGGTGCTACCAGAAAGTGACATACCTTGACCTTGGAGCTCAGCTTGAATTGTTTTGAATGGTTTCCTTCGCTCTGTTTCTACTATCCACACTATCCTTCTGATCAACCTGGGGTTGCATTTCCTCTTGCATCCAGGTTGACTAAAGTCCCTTGAACCATATACTTTTTAATATTCGCAACTGTGGTCACAGGAACATGAAGCTGTTGGAGATGGTCTTATAAACTTTACCTTTAACATGGTTATCTATAATCTTCTTTCCAAGCTCCTCAGACAGCTCTCTCCTTTGCTTTCTCTGGTTCATATTCAGTGTGGTGCACACAATGATGCCAAACACAGTAGCATGTTCTTTCCTGTTAAATAGGCTGAATGGTTGATGAAAAGCTTGAGGCACCTGTGATGCTAATTAAGGTTAAACACTTAGTTCCTGGAGCAGACACCATATCGTGGTGGAGGGGTTTGCGTGTTCCAATGATCCCAGGAGCCAAGTCACCCGGGGCTTTAAGCACCTGGTAGGGTCATCCAAGGCAAACAGGTCCTAGGTGAGGAACCAGACGAAGTGTGGCTCATTAGACCCCTTATGAAGAGTAACATATTGGATCCAGGATTTCCCCTCGGGCGCGGCCAGGCGTAGCACGAAAGAGGCACGCAGGACTGTCCCCAGGCGGGCCCACCACCCGCAAGGGGAATGTCAGGGGGTTGGTGCATTGTGATCGGGTGGTGGCCAAGGGAATGTCACCTCTCTGGTGGGGAAGGAGCCTGAGCTTGTGTGTGAGGTTGAGAGATAGACTAGATATAGTCAGGCTCACCTCAACGCAAAGCGTGGGTTCCGGAAGCAATCTCCTGGAGGGGGGCTGGACGATCGTCTTCTGGAGTTGCGGCAGGTGAGCGACGCTGGGCTGGGGTGGGGGCTACTGGTGGCCCCACAGCTCGGTGCATTAACGGAGTTTACCCCGGTGAACGAGAGGGCTGTCTCCCTGTGCCTTCGGGTAAGGGATAGGTCTCTGACTGTCATCTGCGCTTATGCGCCGAATGATGGTGCGGAGTACCCGGCCTTCTTGGATTCCCTTAGTGGTATGCTGGTTGGCACACCATGAGGGGATTCCATAGTCTTGCTGGGGGACTTCAACGCTCACGTGGGGAATGACAGTGTAACCTGGAGGGGGGTGATTGGGAGAAACGGCCTCCCTGATCTGAACCTGAGTAGTGTTCTGTTATTGGACTTCTGTGCTCGTCATGGATTGTCCATAACAAATACCATGTTCAAACATAAGTGTGTCCATATGGCACTTGACATCAGGACACCCCAGGCCACAGTTCGATGATCGACTTTGTGGTCGTGTCTTCGGATTGCGGGAGCACGTATTGGACACACGGGTGAAGAGAGGGGTAGAGCTGTCAACTGACCACCACCTGGTGGTGGGTTGGCTCCGATGGTGGGGGAGGAAGCTGGTCAGGCCTGGCAGGCCCAAGCGTATAGTGAGCGTCCTAGCGGAATCCCCTGTCAGGAGGTGGTTCAACTCCCATTCTCTCATGTCCCGGGGGAGGCGGGGGACATGGAGTCCGAATGGGCCATGTTCCGCGCCTCCCTTGTGGAGGCGGCTGACTGGAGCTGTGGCTGTAAGGTAGTCAGTGCCTGTCGCGGCAGCAATCCCTGAACCTGCTGGTGGACACCGGTGGTGAGGCATGCCATCAGGCTGAAGGAGTCCTATCGGGTCTTTTTGGCCTGTGGGACTCCAGAGGCAGCTGACAGGTACTGGCAAGCCAAGCAGAATGCGGCTTCGGCAGACGCAGAGGCAAAAACTTGGGTGTGAGGGGAGTTTGGCGAGGCCATGGAGAACGACTTCCGGACGGCTTTGAGGAGAATCATGTCCACCATCCGGTGGCTCCAGGCGGGAAAGCGGTGCAGCATCAACACTGTTTACGGTAGGGATGGGGCGCTGCCAACATCAACTTGGGACATTTTTGATTGGTGGAGGGAATACTTCGAAAACCCCATCAATCCCACTGACACGCCTTCCAATGAGTCCAGTGAGGAAGCAGAGTCTGGGGACTTGGGGGAGGACTCTCCTTTCTGTAAGGCAGAGGCCACTGAGGTGATTAAAAAGCTCCTCAGTGGCCGGGCCCCAGGGGTGGATGAGATCTGCTTGGAGTTCCTTAAGGCTCTGGCTGCTGCAGGGCTGTCCTGGTTGACACGCATCTGCAGCATCGCATGGACATCAGGGGCAGTGCCTCTGGACTGGCAGACTGGGGTGGTGGTCCCCCTCTTTAAGAAAGGGGATTGGAGCGTGTGCTCCAACTGTGGGGGGATCACACTCCTCAGCCTCCCTGGTAAGGTCTATTCGGGAGTCCTGGAGAGGAGGGTCCATCAGATTGTCGAACCTCGGATTCAAGAGGAGCAGTGTGGTTTTCACCCTGGCCATGGAACAGTGGACCAGCTCTATACTCTCAGCAGGGTCTTAGAGGGTGCATGGGAGTTTTCCCAACCAGTTTACATGTGTTTTATAGACTTGGAGAAGGCATTCGACCATGTCCCTCGGGGAGTCCTGTGGGGAGTGCTCCAGGAGTATGAGGTGCCAGGCTTCCTTTAAGGGCTGTTCAATCCCTGTATGACCAGTGTCAGAGCTTGGTCCACATGGTCGGCAGTAAGGCGGACTTGTTTCCAGTGAGGGTTGGACTCCACCAGGGCTGCCCTTTGTCACCGATTTTGTTCATAAGCTGTTATGGACAGAATTTCTAGGTGCAGCCAGGGCATTGAGGGTGGCCAGTTTGGGGACCTCAGGATTAGGTCTCTGCTTTTTGCAGATGTGCTTCTATTGGCTTCATCGCCAGAAAAATGTGGAATGCTCTCTCCAGGTCGGGGAGGGGGTCCTCCCCCAAGTGGAGGAGTTTAAGTATCTCGGGGTGTTGTTCACAAGTGAGGGAAGGATGGAACAGGAGATCAACAAGCGGATCGGTGTGGCGTCAGCAGTGATGCGGGCGCTGCATCGGTCTGTCATGGTGAAGAGCGAGCCGAGCCAAAAAGGCAAAGCTCTCGATTTACCAGTCGATCTATGTTCCTACCCTCACCTATGGTCATGAGCTATGGGTAGGGACCGAAAGAACGAGATCGCGAATACAAATGGCCGAAATGAGTTTCCTCTGTAAGGTGGCTGCGCTCTCCCTTAGAGATTGGAGCTTGGTAATTCGGGAGACTCCGAGTAGAGCTGCTGCCCCACCACATCGAGAGGAGCCATCTGTTTAGGATGCTTTCTGTTCCAGGCATGTCTCACTGGGAGGAGGCCCCGGAGAAGACCCAGGACATGCTGGAAAGACTATGTCTCTCGGCTGGCCTGGGAATGCTTCGGGATTCCTCCAGAAGAGCTGGATGAATTGGCCGGGGAGAGGGAAGTCTGAGATTCCTGCTGCCCCCAAGAACCAACCTTGGATGAGCGGTGGATGATGGATGGATGGCACTTAGTTTGAAACATGACTATAATGCAAGATCTCTTTAGTCTCTTTAGGGGTACCAACAAATCTGTCCATACTATTTTAGCTATCTTTGTAAAATAAACAAATCATTTCTTTTCAAATTTTATTGGTTTACTCCATCACATACTAAAGGCATACAGTTATATATTAGACAATTGCTTTTAACTGAACCACTTTTCAGGAGAAATGAAACACCAATGAACTGTAAGGGTATCAACAAATTTGTCCATGTCTGTCTGTATGTGTATACTATTTTTATACATCTCTCGCTCTCTCTCTCGCGCACGCACGCACGCACACTTCAGTGCACAAATTGCTGTGTAGATAAACGTATTGTTTGATATGTCCTGCACTGCAAAAACAGCCTACACACTGCACTTTACCATCTTTGTGCATTTGTATATAACATTCAAGTTCACTTATTGTTCATTTTGTAATTACATTTGTTTAACTGTGACAACTAGGCTTGGGTGGTATCTTAGCTTTCATACCACAGGGTATGGGATTTAGACAGCCTTTTCAAAAGCAATGCTATTGTGGCCATTTGAAGTCTTACCAATAGCATTTTTTCACTAATAAGCCTAATAACAAAGATTCCAGTGAAATTTAAACTTTTATGAACACCATCTGCATCCTCAGCAGTCCATACAGAAAAGCAAAGTATGAACCGGGTTTTACACTGCAAATGCCTGACATGCTGGAAAGCAGTTCTAGGCTACCAAAATATTTAAAGCTGAGAATGAATATTTCAGATACACAAATATTTACTCATTTGCTAAGGGATTGTGATGTATACTTACATTCCAAGAGGCCTAGAGCACAAGCAAGTTAGCTATTCAGTAGTGGGAGGTACAGTGAGTGTTTGACTTTGGTTTAACAAGATGTTCTCAGATTTAGAGTAATGCAAACATGGTTTAGTGTGCAGCCTTTTTTCTTAAAGGATATTACTGCCAAGAGTTGCTATGGGAAGCTCCAGTCAGTAGCCCCAGTAAGACACAATTCAGGAAAATACTTACCAGTCTCCATGCAAGCTCTGCCCATAAAGAAAAGCCTTACCTGGAGCCTCTTCTCCAAGAAGGAGCTGCCTCCCTCCAAGCCGTAGGGGTGCTCATAAGGGTAGCTCCAGTCTCTTATCAGGAACATCAGGGTCTGTTTGGCCAAAACATGATTCAGTGCAAAAGTCGTACAGCCTTGCATCTAATTGCACAAGGCCCAAGGGAAATGTCAATTTATTCAACGTGGAATTCAACTCTTAATAGGAACACCAAGGCTGAGGGTATAACCAAAACGGGTAATAATTACCTGAAAGGGCTTCCCATCAACTTCCTCCATGGCCAAGCGCCCATATTCTGTGAAGAGCTACAAAAAAAAAAAAAAAAAAAAAAAAAATACAACCTCTTATTCACGGAGAAATGTGCCGACCTCGATTATAGAGCTGCTCGATTATAGAAAAAAAAAATCATAATCACGATTATTGACCAATATCAAGATCATGATTATTTACCACAATTTACCATTCTTGACTGTAGAAACACTATTTAGTGAATCTTAATCTTGATTGACATTGGATCAAATTTTTTTTTACGATTATACAGTGAACTTAAATGAATAGACAAATTACACCGAGATGAACTGTTCTCCAAGGTTCAAAAACCCCACAACTATAAAGTGAACTGCACAGTCCACTGATATAAAAAGTGCAACTTAAAGATTTTTAGGAAGAAAAACTAGTCTGTATACATCTGATTTGAGTGAGGCACAGTGGCAGGAGACAATATTTTCAGCTGTGCTGAAGACCAACTGTTTTGCTGAATAATATGGCGCAGAAACAGATTTGAAACACATTCAGCAAATTATCTGCTGTTCTTGATCCGATTCATTGCAACCAAAATGATTCCAAATAACTGAGGTGCATTTACCTCTGGTCAACCAAAGGTACACAATCTGCCATTTCGACCGTGAACGCGTTTTGATTGCTGTGCTGTAGGAGTTTACCGACAGAGTTCAGGGAGAGGCAAAGTGCACCACTGAAAAATTATTGCGCATGATAAAATATGGCATCATTTCAATACGAGACAAATATCATTTTTCTTTTTCATTTATCATTTTTTCATAATCATGGGAAGTCATAATCGTAATCGTGATTCAAATTCTATTAATTGCACAGCTTTAGCCGACCCTGACATATTGACCTATTGAACTGACACCAAAGCACACAGTGCATAACAACGAAATGTGTTCTCTGCATTTAACCCATATGTGACAATGTGACATAGCAGGGGGCAGCTAACTCAGCGCCCAGGGAGCACTGCTTGTGGGCGGGACCTTGCTCAGGATATCTCAGAGGTGCCTTGCTGGTCGGGGATTCAAACCTACAATCTTTCCCTAGCCATTAAGCCTCTCATAATCTCCATGGCCGCCAATTATTTTAAGCAATATTCACCTGAAGGTGCTGAAGATCATCTTCTTGTATATTCTGAGACAAGTTATAAACCTGCAAGAGATCAAATTTGATTTATGGAAGGGAAATGATAGATGCAGGAAGGGTTAAGAGCTAGTAAGGTAGGCAAAACCAGCACCAGGTGGCAGGGATCAGTTAAAATGTGTACATGCGAAATGCTATGGGTCTCCTCTAACAGACTCCTAGCGATGGAGTGCAATGTCACCAGAAGACCCCAGTCAGAAATAACTACAGGAGTACGGTGACGTAAACACCTCGCAGGCTAGGAATACCTGCTACAAACAGGTCATCTTGGCAGGGTCACACCAGGAGGACATTAACTCACCTGGACAGAGCTGGTCATGGTGCTCAATGCGAACACTGTGGCACAATCTTTGATGGTCGATTGGCTATCAAACGCCCCTTGTGTGTCTAACAGCAGAACAGCAACCTGTGAAGACACAGTCAACACCATTTGTCCAGGACTGACACACAGCCTATGACAATATGTATGGGAGACCCACTCAGCATGGGACAGACGTTACATTTCTCAGGAACCAAAGGTACAGAGACACCTGCCTTGCTCCCATCTGGTTTGTCCACCACAAACACTTCACTCCACGCCTGTATACCCGTCGTCTCCCTCTCACAGCCCCCCCTCCAGGTGAATCCAGTCAGAGGTTCCTCATTTCCACCCAGCCAGGAGCTTGATCTCTGCACAGAAAAATGGGAAGGGGGTGTTTAATAGCAACGACGGGAAGCAACACCAAGATACACCACTAGAGGGCATTACACAGTCATCTTTTACAGAACTGTTACACAGGTAAAGAATTCTATCCATCTTCAAGCACAGTGTTGCTCAGCCCGGTCCATGATTCTGCAGGAGCTGGGAGGAAAAAAATGTGGACTGTCTGGGGGGCCTGAAGGTTATCAAAGATAGTAAAAAGCACAAGTTTGTGTATTGTCATGCACCGTTTATATACCTGTGTAGTTTAAGCTTCACAGCGGCTCTATTTTGGAAAATCTATTCTTTGGGCAATTCAGATATACCAATTCAGACCCGCAACCTGGAAGCATGAGGGAACAGTGGTACACAGCCAGCCAGAGGCACCCAGAAGCAAAGAATTAAGACATTACATTTCATCTGTGTTACGACTCGAAAACAATTTTACGTTACGCTGCAGGGGAAATTACGGAAATTACCTTTCCAGTACAGACATCCTTGGAAACTAATTGCAACAACAAATGTTTGTCTTGATGTTATAGAAGGTAAATTATAAATTTTACTCCTTGTATTAAATGCATCAGGCATTCTGGAAAACAATTAAATGTCCATCTGTATTCAAATAAACTTTTGAAGTACCAGTAAAACTCCATGGGCATTTTATAATACAGGTTCTTTTTATCTCCACCACTCAAAGAAATTAAACCCCCGTAATCAATTACAAAGCGCTCCTCAGAAGCAGTCAGGCAGAGTGTAGTGTGAACTCGCATCCCTTTACGGTAAACATGGTCCACTCGGCATCTAGCTGATCTGGAGATGCTTCTTGGAGATGCCGAGTGACAAATGTCTCACAGCTTGTGAAGAGACTGCCATCAGGTACAGGACAGGCTGAGTGGTCCATCACAGCACAGTGGGGGGGGGCATATTAGTCTCCCCCCTATTCTAATCCCAGCAAGAGATTCTCAGCCCACTCATTCCCCTCCCAGAAGACCTAGCTGCCAATCTCAGGGCTATTCCCAGTTCTGCTGAAGGCCATTCCACCCACATGGACGATTAGAAGTCACCGAAGGCAAGCTTCACTTCTCACATTTCATTTAACGGAACAGCTGCTTAACTTCCTGCTTCAATACCTTGTGGTATTTTAACAAATATAGACAATAACAATGAAGCTCTGCTGCTCTCACCACTTTTGAAAATGAGCCAAAGTGCGCATGACACTCCCAGAAGATAGAGCTGCCGGGGGGGGGGGGGTCCACAACAATCTCAGACAAAACAAAGTCTAAGTCCAAAGCCGGCAGAGATGCCAGAGACACTCCAGCCGGAGGAGACGTGTAACCAGGGGGCGGGACCTCCAGAAACCCCTGTGACATTCATACATTGAGGCAGGGGAATCACAAGGTCCCCTGTGTGACAGGCTCAAGCGTAAACACCGACTGTGAGATGACACAATTAAGGCCTCTCGGCGGGGGGGGGACAGGGACAAGCACAGACTGTGCTGTCGCGATTTGGAAATAAAGATCCTTTTATTGCACGCACAGAACAATTAAGCCCAGAATGTGGATAAAACGATTCATAGCAGTTTGTGAAATTGCTCCCCATGATTCTTAACAACACAACTACACTCAAAACAAATCCAGTGGTTTGTTTTTAATGAACAATATAACGTAAACCCCCAAGCTCATTTCAGCATGTTAATCTGATTGGAGCCTTTGGAATTACTGTAGAATTGAAGGTCAGGATTACCTGTCCTAGGCAACTACCATCTAAACGGTTACCAGCAACAGTAACCCAGCACGATAGAAGACCTGACCCACTGCACTAGGTTAACACGTGAAATACTTAGCAAGCTTCCTGACATGATGCTTAAGAACAAACCAAACCACAAAAAAAAAGCTTTGAAAACTGATAAAGTGGTACCTCAGTTCTCGACCTTAATCCGTTCCGGACTCCGGATCGAATCCTAAAAAGTCTGAATTCTGATCGAATTTTTCCCATAAGAAATAATGGAAAACCAATTAATTGGTTCCGGCCCCCCAAAATTACACCCGAATATGTTTTTTTTTTAGCATTTAAACACAAAATGAACAGGATAAAATAAGAGCATTTTTTTCTTAATGGCTTACAAAATGATAAAGATCTTATCCCAACATTACCCCTGTCCTGCCCCGATCGTCCGCTCCTTCCATGTGCCACGCCCCCTCGTTA
>JAODJW010000041.1:17495555-17507618 GCA_026777045.1 Hyperopisus bebe
TGAAACAGCCCTGAAACAGCCCTGAAACAGCCCTGAAACAGCCCTGAAACAGCCCTGAAACAGCCCTGAAACAGCCCTGAAACAGCCCGTTCCCAAGTCCTTCCACTGACTGCCAGTTAGTCAGAGAATCGACTTTAAAATATTACTTACTGTTTGCAAGTTATTAAAGGGTTTAAGACCAAGATATCTGACATATGCTTGAGGAATACAAGAACGGTAGGCCTGATATCAGTCAGCACTAAAAAGCAAGTTGTGCCAAGAGCTGAAACTAAATATGGTGCAAAGGTGAATTAGTTACTACGCAGATGACTGCCTGACCCAGCTTCCATTGAATATCTGAAAAGCCCCAACAATAACACATACAGATGAGCTTTAATAAATTTTAATAAAATCTGCATTTTAAAAATTTTAGACACTATACTTTTCTTCCTGTATTTTATATGGTTATACTTGAATTTTATGTTTTACCTTCAGCTTGTGTCTTATTTCTGTGTTACGCGGAGTGCTATAAAAAAGCTGCCTTGCCAATATACCAAAGCAACCCATAGCATAACCTGAGCTGGCCCAGCAGCCTACACCGTCCTCAGGAAAAAAGCCTTCGGGTTCAGGTACGAAGACTTCCATGAACCATAAGCTATGGTGCCTCCTTCAGATACCGCACACACACAGAAACCAGAAATGGGGGGGATGTACAACCATTGATAACATGAGACTTTATATGTATTTTCTACAGACTACTTAACAGACAGGCCATTGAAGTCGCTTTGTAGATCCACCCCCCACAACAACCAGGACGGAAGTGACAGTTTCCCCAAATTATTTCAACAATTTTACACTTTACAGTCCATTCAGACATTGAGCAGTATCAAGTAATATAGTTTAACTGAAGTACAGAAGGATGGAGGGGGACAGGCTGCCGCCAGGACAGTCTGTCAATAAGTAATACTGTCACTAAGGACAGGAGTACAAGGCCAGTAAGGCCCGTTCCCCGCAAACGGCGCCACATTCAGCATGGTTGCTGTATATCAGGAAAGAAATTGGCAGATTACCTAGAAAAGCTCCAAGTTACGCACACACAGCACAACCGTGAATTTCATGACATTATTTTAAGGATGACTGACTACACGTCTGATTTACATTTTACTTTGCAGACACGGAGGATTTGATTGCTGCTGTCATTTAAGATTCATAAAAAATGTTTCTGCTTTGGCAGCTGTCAGCGCAGCACAAAGAAGCCCCTGTGCACAAGAAACATGTAAACACAACCCAAAGAACAGTTCCAAAGCAAAAGGAAACTTCCAGACAAAAACCCGTGCCTAAAATCCATGAGCAATTTTTGCACCTCCTGACCATCTATGCCAGTGTAATCATTAAAACAGGTTTTCAATCACTCCAAATAAAAGACACGCACCTGCACGTTTGATAGATGGTGCGCGTTACACAAATTACTCAACCCGACATCAATATTTAGTCTAACCAGATACATAAGCAGATATAGTTAATCAGACACAGCTATAGGGTTTGTAGAGCTACCGTTAATCATTATGGGTTAGGCGAGCAGAGGCAAGCGCTGCCCTGACCGGTGAGACCAGTTCAGTCACCGGTTAGCGATCACTGGCGGTCACGGTTTAACCAACTAGGACTAAGCAGATCCCGAGAATTTGGGCGGGCCGGCCACGGAACCGCGAGTCCCGGACCAAGTCCCGATCACATGACCGATCCGAAACGGGCACGTTCGCCTTGGAAACGAAGATCGAGTGACCAGTCGGCGGCACCGGGCACAGACCGCCGGTGAGGCGGTGAAGCGGCTCAGACGCCAGCCCGTCCGACGCCGCCGACAACATCAAGCAGGGCCGTCTGACGAAGCCCGGAGATCTGCAGGCAGCTTCACACAAGCAAAGGCCGAGGGGACGGCTGCTTTGCCTGGAAGGTGTCCTGACGGGCCACGGAGGCAGGAACGGGTAGCGGGACAGGAAAATAAGAGAAACGGTCCGATACACAGAGGGCCAGGTGGATCGGTACACGGCAGGGGACGCGCCTCCATCGTCCGTTCGGCGCTTTTCCCCCAACATCGGCCCGCTCCCATAAATTGCCTCCGGAACAGCCTACCTTGGGCGAAGACAGGTCTCTTGCAGTTGTACTCTGAATGAGTCCGATTCCTCAAGCCGCTCTTATCCGCCATCTTGTTCTGTTTAAAATAATCAAACTCGCCTGACGTCAGGAGAGTCCCGCGCACCCACGTGCCTTTATCAGCGCAGGTGGCGCCTCGGAAGTCCGCCGGGTCCTAAAGGCACTCAAGTTCAACTCCACTTCACACGAGCGAAATATCGCGCCGAAGTGACGTGCCTACGAGTCAGGCACCTGTTTCGTCTGTTCATGATTTCGAAACGCTGTGATATGGGAGTCACAGTTATCTTTACAAAATTAATCTCGTATGTTACTTAACGTCTCCCGCTCTTTATTCATAAAGGTAATCTCAGTTTATATGCCTAATATATAGTTATTCATCCATCCATCCATTATCTGTACCCTCTTGTCCTATGCAGGGTCGCAGGGGTCCCGAAAGGTACGGACGCAAGTCAGGGAATAACCAATGACGAGTATAGACAATAGGTGGATGGACAGGCCGCCAGTCCTTAAAAATGGATTATGTTCGGTATATTTATCTTTACAGCGGTAACTAAGAATTGCGCGTTATTCATTTAACAGGAAAACACCGGCAGCTTTGCTTTATTAATTAACAACATCCGCACTGGTATACCAAAAGTCAAGCTATAGTCTGCCGTAAACATAAACGGTTATAAACAGAAGACGTTGTGTCAGTGGCGGGAGTGGCGGCCCCTCCGCCCCAAGGCCCATCATGGATGGGGGCCACTGGAAAATGTACCAGCGAGTGCCACAATTTACCGCGTCCCGCCCCCACGAATCGACAAATGTTACTGCAGGCTCCCCCCACCCCGCTGTGAGACCACTCCTCCGATCCTGTTTATTTGTCTCGGTGTAGAAAACCACTGCTTTTCTCTGGAAAGCTTTATCTGATGTTATATTCATAAAAGCCATATGACTTACAGCCGTTGTATTAGTAAATGGAGGGAGACATACGGCTTTTAGGAATAGCGCTTCAGATAAAATTGTCTGGAGAATAGCAGAGGATTTCCACAATCAACAATATTAGATTATTATCTTGTGCATTTACTCTAATCTGGTTCCCCTACCTAGATACTGTTTCTTGTAAAACTGGTCTTCATTGTAGGGATTCTGTCATAATTTCCCTCCTTTTAAAATGGAGCCGTTCTTTTGGAATGGAAACAGGCACGTAGTTACGTAGTAAGACTACGGAATTAAACACCCCCCTACCTATCTACCGAAACAGACCCCCCACCATAATCGGCAAAAATCGACGGAGGGGGACTTATGGGTAGGGTAGCTGGACTCCCACCGAAATGTATTTAGGCCTATGTCTAAGGGCCTTGTTCTAAACAATGCTTATTTAAAATATCTGTAATCACTGATGCGCATAACTGCGGTTAAAAAGTCGTAATGTTTAATTATCTAGTGCTTTATTAGGAAATGTAATAACCGTTGACTGCTGTCATGCACACATTCGTAAGGACTAAGGAATGATTACACATGTTTTCACATTGTTTCAGATGCTTCTCTTTCTTGAGTGACCTTGATTGTTTTTATTTTCAGAGATAAAAAAAAACATGACCTAATGTGTAGGAGGTGGAGATTGTGTTCCCCCTCCCTTCCTTCTTGCATTCACCACAAAGCGTCCCAACAGAGTGCTTTCACGGCTCTAAAGAATCAGCTTCTCAGTAAACGTTTACTGAAGGCAAAGAGGATACAGCGACCCCTGCCACACAAAACATTAAACCAGAGGTGGATAAATCAGGTCCAGAAAGTAAAAATCCAGACCAAGATTTTGTTTCAACCAACCAGCTGAGTATAAAGAGCCACAGTCACAAAATACTCAACTGGTTGGTTGAAATAAAATCTTAGTCTGGATTTTTACTTTCTGGACCTGAACTGTCCACTGCTGTATAAAACTGATCAAACAACTTAGTGAATGTATATTTAGTAAGGATGGGCATTTCAGACAGGATTACTATTCAAATATCTCTAGTCTTTATTAAAATAATGGATAAAAATATTTCTTTCCATACAAAAGGAGATATTACTCATGTATTCATTCATTCTCTGCTGCTTATCTGGAGCAGCATTCAAAGCAGGGATGCCCAGACCTCCGTCTCACCAGCCACCTCCTCCAGCTCCTCCAGGGGAACACCAAGGCATTCCCTGGCCAGCCAAGAGATATAATCTCTCCATCGTGTCCTGGGTCTGCCCCGGGGTCTCCTCCCGGTTGGAAATGACTAAAACACCTCCCCAGGGAGGTGTCCTAGATAGATGCTTGAAGCTCCTCAAGTGGCTTCTTACAATATGGAGAAGCAGAAATTCTACCTTGAGCTCCATCGAAGTGTCTGAGCTTCTTGCCCTATTTCTAAGGTTGAGCCCAGATGCCCTTTTTGGCTCAGTTTTCTCTTCACCATAATAGATAGATACAATGTCCTCATAACTGCCAGCACTGAACCATTCTGCCTATCAATCTCTCACTGCATATTTCCCTCACCAATGATTAAGACCCCAAGATACTTAAATTCCTCTGCTTGAGGCAGTAACTCATCCCCCACCAGGAGTGGGCAATCCACCCTTTTCTAGTCAAGATCTATGGCCTCAGACTCGGAGGTGCTGATCCTCATCCTGGCCACCTCACACTCAACTGCAAACTGCCCCAGTGCACGCTGCAGGTCACAGGCTGATAATGCCAACAGGATCACATCATCTGCTAAAGGCAAAGATGCAACCAAGATCCTGAGATCACTGAACTGGACCCCCTCTGTCCATTGACTGTGTCATGAAATTCTGTTCATAAATGTTATGAAAAGAATCAGTGACAAAGGGCAGCCCTGGCAGAGCCCAACACCCACTGGGAATGAGTCTGACTTACTGCTGGCAATGCCAACCAAACTCTCTCTCCATTTATACAGGCACCTGATGGCCCACAACAATGGACCCCATACCCCATACTCCTGATGCACCCCCCACATGACCTCCAGAGGGACACGGTCGTATGCCTTTCCAAGTCCACAGATCACATATATACTGGTTGGGCAAAATCCCATGAACCCTCCAATATCCATGTGAGGGTAAAAAGCTGGTCCATTGTTCCGCAGTCAGGAATGAATCTGCATTGTTCCTCCTGGATCCAAGGTTCAACTAACAGACAGACCCTCCTATCCAGTACCCCGGCATAGACCTTCCCAGGGAGGCTGAGGAGTGTGATCCCCCTGAAGTTGGAACACACCCTCCAGTCCCCTTTCTTAAAGATTGTGACCACCACCCCAGTCTGCCAATCCAAAGGCACTGTCCCCAATGTCCATGCAATGTTGAGCAGATAAACCATAACAAATTATATTTCTGCTCAATAATATTTTAAATATTTAATTTATTATTCTTTTTATACACATTAGAGGGCAATGTGTGGCTCTGTGCTCATAACTGAAAGGTTGCTGGTTTGAATCCCATGGTCAGCAGAATAATCATATCACTGCTGGGCCTTTGCTGGCCTTTAAGCAATGTGCTTAAGCCTAACTGCTGCAGGAGTGCTGTACACATGGCCAGGGACTGCCCTGGGTGTCCTGGCAATCTTGGTGAAACTTAATTAAACACATTTCAGTAGCAAAGGGTATATGGTTGCTAACTAGCTAGCTAGCGTCTCACAAGTAAAGTAGTGAAACGTCAAACTAGTGTAAATAACTGTAATGTCACGGAATGCAAACAGAGGTATTTATTGTGATTGTTTTCACTCTCTCTTTGAAGCCCCCTAATTAAATGGCACCCTATTCATATGGCGCCCTAGGACTGGTCATCATGAATTTGAGAATTTGGTGAGGGCCGGTCTTTCTTCCTCAACCCTGGCATTATATAGCCTGAATACCAGGCGTGCCCAAGCAGTGGGTCCATCTTGGCATGTCTCCAGCTTGATTGCATGAGATGATTAATGAATATAAGTTTATTCCTATTATTTTATACTAAGGGGACCCTCCCCACCCCCGTTTGATAGCGTAATACCAAGGGGAACCACAGTCAGCGGCAGATTACCAAATTACTGGGCAGCTTTTTGTTGGCCCCAGACAGTTACCTTTGTCGCCTATAGGGGGGGCTAGCTCTACCCATCATTCTCGCCTGCATATGTGTGTCTCGTAGGAGAGTATGATGCGATATGTGAGAACTGAATTTCATTGCACTTGCCACCTGTACAATAACAATAAAGGAATCCTATTTAATTATTATTTCGACAGAGACTATTCCTGTTTCAGACAGTAGCTCTTCGAAGCACATCCTGTCCCCATCTAGCCTAGTTAACAACATTTTTAATGCCTTTGAGTGTTTTCATTTAGTCTTTGATTTACTCCAAGTCTATCAGCCCATTGTTCCGGAGGGGAATCCAGTAGAATGACAGCCAGTTAATAGCTCTTACCCTACATGCTGAAGTGGCCAGTTTAAATGGTGTCATTAAGGGCCCCATCAGCCACCAGCAGCAGCACCATTCAAAGTATGAGATGATCTTCCAACAGAGTAGATCCACCTGCATCACTTCAGGCCATCGGCTCCCCAGGCGCTCAGAAGCTCTTTGTTCTACCTGGAATCCAAACTACAGACACTCAGTTGAGTTGCAGAGTCATGACCTACATGCTGCATTTACTAACACAAATAAGAGAGATTCAAAGCTCAAAAGTTTAAAGATGTGCGGACTTGGGGTGACATGGTGATGAAGTGGTTAGTATGGTGGCTTCACACCTCTGAGACCAGAGTTTGAGTATCTGCCAGTATGAGTCTCTCCTACTTTGAGTGTCTGCCAAGGCTCCACATTCTCCCCATGTCATTGTGGGGTGTCCTCTGGGTACTCTATCCCTCCCCCAAGCCCATGCTAAGGTGACTTGTTACTGTGTGCAAATGCACTGTGATGGGTTGGCACCCCATCCTGGGTTATTCCCTGCCTTGCACCTGTAGCTTCTGGTTTAAGGCTTAAGGACTCCGCCCCTGCCCCCCCATCACCCCAAACAGGACAAGTGGCTACAGAAGATGGACGGTTTCTTGGATCATGGTGAACATACCTGTGATGTCTCACAAAAATGCATTATCCATCCATCCATCCATCCATCCATCCATCCTCCAACCCACTGTATCCTAGTGGGTCGCGGGGGGTCCGGAGCCTATCCCAGAAGCAACGGGCACGAGGCAGGGAACAACCCTGGCCAGGGGGCCAGCCCATCGCAGGGCACACTCACACACCATTCACTCTCACATGTGCACCTACGGGCAATTTAGCATCCCCAATTAGCCTCAGCATGTCTTTGGACCGTGGGGGGAAACCAGAGTACCCGGAGGAAACCCCATGACGACGTGGGGAGAACATGCAAACTCCACACACATGTAACCCAGGCGGAGACTCAAACCGGGTCCCAGAGGTGTGAGGCAACAGTGCTAACCACTGCACCACCATGCCGCCCCCCAGAAATGCATTATTATCTATATATTACATATAAATTCATAGAAATTCAAGTCCAACATAACACTTGCAGTCCACCCATTTACCATAAGCTGGACTGGGTTGCGACCCACAGAAAAAGCCTTCAGAATGACAGTTTGGGCTATTTCAGGGATTTATTATGTAGGAAACCAACAAAACAAGAGCTAGAAGGCTTCAAACACAACAACCAGTAAATAAATACACCTAGAAGGACCTCAGAACAACCGACTGAACTAGACAGTTTACTTTTAGCAGAGATCGACTCAGGACTGGGGAATGTTGGCCCAGGACAGAGACAGATCATGTTTCCTCACTGATAAGAAAGTTCAGTTGGTCACCTGACCAACATGGCAAATATTGTTTTTTAAGGTTAATTCACATATGTTGTGGCCATTAATCTGCTCTCTAAATTTACTCCTAGTGTTTTTCTTAAAAAATGACTGAGATTTTAAAGAAGTAAAGCCATTCATTGTTTTTTTTAAATTGATCATTTTGAATTCTGAGAATCTGTGCAGCACCAGGCTACAAAATAGTACTTTTTATGTTTCGGTCCCTATATTTTCTTACATTCACCTTCCAAACACTTATATCCTAGGCAGGATTTCCAGTGGGGGGGGGGGCTGAAACCTACCCTGGGCAGTGTAGCACACAGTGACAGGTGATGGCCTGCACACACACACACACAGACCTTACACAAAAGAGAGAGATGGCTTCATTTATTGGGATGATAGAGTAGCTGGCAGATTTTGCCTCTAAGCAGAATAAAAGCAGTCCTTGTTTAAGAAGGTGGAGGAGGAGGATTTCAGCCTGTTTCCGTGGACACCTGTCTGTCAGGACAAGGTGGATTTAATGCCCAGAAGGGGGCAGATGCAAATGTCTGGGATGGGGAGTTCTGAATTGCGCAGGTGCTTCTGCTTAGTGGAATTCCTTCACAAAAGTCCATACGATCAGGAAACATATTTCAGCTTAATCTGTCACATTTTAATTAACCTCTACAAGATGCTGAAATATATTTTTTCAAGGATCATGGATTTTCTTTGTTATTGTGTTTGTGGGTTACACAAGTCCAGTGAAATTTAGCTGCAGTTACTGTAGCATAAGTCACATACAGCACCAGTGAAAAGCTTGGACACACCTACCTATAGGAAGGTTTATTTGTACTACATCTCAGGATAATTATAAAGACATCGAAACTATAAAATATCAATCAAGGAATTATTCACTGACCAAAAAAGCATTAAAATAATAATGGGGGGGGGAGGGGAGTGATCCCACCATTGGGCCCTTCAGCAAGGCCCTTAGCCCCAATTGGCTGACCCTACTGTCTCCTCTACACCAGTTCCATGAGGTTGCCTCCTGTGATGCTTGTCCAGCTGTCCTGAAGGAGGTGCCACATACAGTAACCATAGAAAGTCTTGGCCACATGCTTAATTCTGAAAATAATGTTGCTGATTTATTGGTTTCATAATAAAATGTTTAACATATTTGCACATATCTTTTACACTGACATCTTCTTTTTCTTAAGCGTTATAATTTTTTTTGCTATTAATTGCAATTGTAGCCACTGGCTCCCAAAGAGATTAATTAATCACGCGTTTGGTGTTTCAAGTTATTGCAAAGGTGTTACTAATTACAACGCACCCAATAATGCTTGGCAATGAACTTTTAAACTCAGTGTGTGTGTGGCTATAATTTGGAGTTCAATTTATTAGTACTTAAAATGTTTTACTTAAAAGTACTGGTTGTTTCTAATGTGATATAATTTTTTTGTAAACAAATTAAGTAATAATTTTTGTTAAAAACCACTAAATGTTGCAATATTTTTACTGAATTAAGTGTCCTAAGGATTCCTTTGACCACTGCATATGCTGAGCACTCATTGGCCGCTTTTCCTTCACTCTATGGTCAAACTCCACCAAAACAATTTCTACTGTGTTTAGGTCAGGTGACCAGGTCATGTGATGTGACACTATCACTCTCCTTTGTAGGTGGATTGACATATACAAACTTTTGACTGGTACTGTGAATGGATCAAGTTATCTATCCACTTTCTGTGCCCACTTATCCTATTCAGGGTCGGGTGGGGGTGGGGGGGCCCTGGACTATCCCAGAGTCTGCAGCGGAATGACTGGAGGACCAAGCTGCAGGCGTGTGGAGGCTTAGAGATGTTCAGCCCCATGAAAGCGTATAGTAATGAGTCCCCAATCCAGACCAATCCATTTATGTTCCAAAGCCTTTTAGCTCTTGTTTTGTTGGTTTCCTATCAATCAGTGGCTTTTGGAATCGTCCTAACAGCACCCCTGCCATGCTGCGATGTAGCTTGCCAGGACGGTCTCTGCAAGGTCCCTATAGAAGGTAACCAGGAGCTGTTGTGGCACATGGGCTGTCTTTGGCCTCCTCTGGAAATAAATGTTATTCTGTGCCTTACTGAGCATCCATCCATTTTCTGTAACTGCTTATCTTACCCAGGGTCAAAGGGCAAACAGGATGACCCATCGCAGGGCACTCTCACACACCATTCACACCTTTGGGCAGTTTGGTGACTCCGTTAACCTCAGCATGTTTTTGGACTGTAAGGGGAAACTGGGGAACCCAGAGAAAACTCCATGATGACACGGGGAGAGCATGCAAGCTCCACACACCTAGAGCTGGGGTGGAGACTCGAACCCCGGTCCCAGAGGTGTGAGGCGACAGTGCTAACCAGCCGCACCCTTACAGAAGAGATTATGCTTAATTATGTGTACTTATGCTTAATCACAATTAATTAATTAATTATGTTGAAATACGTCTTTTTTTTATGTAAGAACCTCAAAAGCAGTGGGAAAAAAACTGATTTAATTAAATTGTCAGTAAACACTACTCTCTTTACAAAAAATTATACATTTATATGTGGTTCAAATTGTTTAAAAAGGCAAACCAAGCCATTTTACCCTTACCTGTTCCAAATATTCCAGAAAACCTCTCAAGATAGATGAAATAATTGGAAAGGCGATTTTAGCTATGGGGACAATCCTGAGAACGCTGTCGTAACACATGTGGCACACACACTCTAGAACTAAGGTAAAAGCCCACAGCTGATCATTGGGTTTAATCTGTGATTCCTCTGACATTCAGGAAGAGCTGGGTGGTTCCAAAGAGCATGCTGGGATAGCACATGGAGGTCTTTGGTTTTGGGGCCAAGGATTTGAGAGTTAGACCAGGCGACACCTCACAAGCAACGTGTTTGGTTGAAGGTCACAGCCTATACCCCATTACAGCAATGCCACTGATTTCCATGAATTTTCCTGCGGTCATGAAGTAGAAGTGATTCATGGGGCCTTATCTGACAGCTGTGCTCCAGGTTATTCAGGGATTGTAACACGCATGGGAACAAAGAGGGCGGCAGGTCTAAACATCGAAGACACAGTGGGTGAAATGGCAGCGTAACCGGGATGACCTTTTCCTCCATTATGTTACAGTAGCCTACAAAAATGTTCTGAATCTGAGCAATGGGTGATTCAAGAGATACAAGAGTTATGCACCAAGCATTTCAAGAAACAATGTGCAGCACAAGTGACATATTAATGTTTTGGTGCATGAATTGCAAACGGCCCTTTGTAAACTGAAAACTGACGATGTTAGCTTGTTGTAACATGAGGAGGCAAGACGGGGCAGGATTTGGTAACAAATTCATTCCTTCACTTCACCTGCATCTTATTCCAGATCATTTAATACTCGATTCCGTGTTCCCCTTTTCTCCTCGGCCTCCGGGATGCATGTCCAGCCCGCATCTCCGTCACCTGCAGTAGTTCCGCCCATAAATCACATTTGACTCCCCTGTACTGGTGTCCAAAGTGACCCCCTTCACTTTCATTCCTCGCCACTGCTGGGTCTAATCCACCTCTTCTTCTATTTCCTGTTAAATCCCATGTCCCGACACGGCCTTCTTCCTGACACTTGTAGTTGCATGTTTAAAGATAACACTGCCGCATATTTCCACGTTATTGAAGCTTACCACACCATGTGCTTAATTTCATAATACCCCTCAACATGACGGAGCAACATGAGTGGGCTTATTGTACAGCCTGGTCACAGCATGGGGGCTCTGCAAAGGTTGCATAAGAGGCAAAGCGACTGCATTGATTCTGCCTCCAGAAGAAGCCCATGTAAGTAAACTGCACAAATTGTATAGTCACTGGCTTGAGTTCTGTGCCTGTGATATGAAGGCCACTGGTTTAAATTCCAGGGTCCACAGAGATTTCCCTGCTGGGTCCCTCAGTAAGGCCCTTAACTGCAAACGTTCCTGGGATCTATCTCACATAATATATGTCACTTTGGATATTGCTAATCTGTGGTGCAATTTCTTTCAGAAATTTTGTAGGAATTGGGTCTACAAGGCTAGTAGAGGATTTGCAGGAGGAAATTAAGCTCAAGAGTTCTGAGTGTTTTATAGGAATGAAAGATTCAAAGGTCTCATTATTGATAGGCAT
>JAODJW010000041.1:17516637-17547569 GCA_026777045.1 Hyperopisus bebe
CCAGCTACCCTGGGCCAAGCCGCCCCTTTAAGAAACGCAGAGACTCCATCATTAACCTCTCACTCCAGCTACCCTGGACCAAGCCGCCCCTTTAAGAAGCATTTTCAGGTGCAATGCCAGAGAGCAGCTGCCCGACAAGCAGAGGGGCCATGCTGTGAAAGGCTGACACCTGGGATCCAGCCAATACAAATATTTACACCGAATGGTGATATTAGGGAAAACAGTGGCTACCAGTGCAAAGAGCTCTTCATTCACCTGGGGACAAGTGAGCAGGGAGCTGCCCTTTAATGTCCAAATGGATATCGACCATGAAGGGAACCCCATGTACAGTCACATGACCTCCACAAATCCAGACCTTGATGGTTACCCACAAGAATCCATGCTTTCATTATTCACAGGCATGGCCTGACAAGGGGGCAAAAGAAGAGACATTAAATCTGGCAGATCAAGGACACTTATGTTTATAAAATGACCTTTGAAATCAGATGTTCCAAATAATAAAAATGCACTCAAATTCATTTTGATGTCAGGTAATATTTGGGATTCTTCGACCCCAAGATACTTAAACTCCTCTGCTTGGGGCAGCATCTCTTCCCCCACCAGGAGAGGGCAATCCACCCTTTTCCGGTGGAGAACCATGGCCTCAGACTTGGAGGTGCTGATCCTCATCCCGGCAGCAAACCGCCTCGGTGCGGCTGACGACACCAACAGGAGCAGCTCATCTGCAAAAGGCAAAGACTCGATCCTGAGGCCCTTGAATGGCACATCCTCCACCCCTTAGCTACGCCTACAAGTTCTGTCCAGAAAAGTTGTAAAACGAATCGGTGACAAAGGTCAGCCCTGCAACACCCACTGGCAATGAGTCTGACTTACTGCTGGCAATGCGAACCAAACTCTCTTTCCAATTATACAGGGACCGGATGGCCCACAACAATGGACCCCATACCCCATATTCCTGAAGCACCCCCCACATGACCTCCAGAGGGACACAAAACACATGTAGACTGGTTGGGCAAACTCCCATGAACGCTCCAGTATCCTTATGAGGGTGAAGAGCTGGCCCAGTGTTCCGCGGCCACGAATGAATCTGCATTGTTCCTCTTGGATCCAAGGTTCGACTAACAGACAGACCCTCCTCTTCAGTACCCCAGCATAGACCTTCCCAGGGAGGCTGAGGAGTGTGATCCCCCTGAAGTTGGAACACACCCTCCGGTCCCCTTTCCTAAAGACTGTGACCACCACCCCAGTCTGCCAATCCAAAGGCACTGTCCCCAATGTCCATGCAATGTTGAAGAGGAGTTTGCCAAGGCAGCCCAACAACATCAAGATTTCATGAACTCAGGGCAAATCTCATCCACCCTGGAGACTTACCACCAAAGTGTTTTTTGACTACCCCAGTGACCTCAGTCCTAGAGATGAGCAAGTCCCCCTCTGAGTCTTTCAGCTGTACGTCCTTCAAAGATGCATCAGTGGGATACAGGAGATATTCTTTCCACCTCCTGACTATATCCCCAGTTGAGGTCAAAAATCCTCCATACCCATGCGGACGCAGATCTGATGATACAATTACAAAATCAGACATTTGGAAGGGGCTCAAAGCAGAGCTGCTGCTCCTTCACAACGAAAGGAGCCAGTTGAGGTGGTTTGTGCATCTGTCTAGGATAGGAGACCTCCTGGACGGCTCCTTTGGGAAGTGCTTTGGGTATGTCCAACTGGGAGGAGGCCCCAGGGCAGACCCAGGACACGCTGGATAGATTATATCTCTAGGCTGTACTCCCCCGGAGGAGCTGGAGGAGGTGGCTGGGGAGAGATGCCCCCCCCCGATACAGCAAGTTATTGGCTAAAACAACATCCGGACCTCTGTTTTAGACTGAACTTCACCTCGATGTTCAGGCACAGAGTCTGGAAAGCAGGGAGTTTCGCTAGTTACAGTGCAGCCAGTGTCCCTGCGCACGGATGGCCCAGATTTCATGCTACATCAGCATTTCACAACAGGAGAGTGGAAGTTCAGTCCCACTGTTGTATAAGGATGGGATTGCTGGTTTCACAAATATGCTTGCTGTGGAAAGTGAAACTACGATTTTAGCATAATGGAGGACACAGGAAAAGGTATGATTGTAGCCAGAAAAGGCGTTTTTTTCCTGTTTTACTAATAAGTTGATCATGGCATATGCAATGATCAAAGCTGTGAAATGGTATATTAGGAACCAGAGAGGGAAAATTCAGGTCCAGAAAGAACAAATCCAGACCAAGGTTTTGTTCTAACCAACCGGCTATAAAGCTGCTATAAAGAGTTGCAGTCAGAGTACTCAGGTGGTTGTTTGAAACAACCTTAGTCTGGATTTGTTCTTTATGGACCTGAACTTTCCACCTCTGATAGCAACAAGGTCTCCAAATGGCGGGGGAGCTGCTCCCTCCCAGGGAATCCTGATCGCATTTTGGCACCAACCACCCCAAGACCCCCCCTAGGTGAGGGCTCTCTGGGGACCACTGACAGCATGTATTTCCACAAAGCTATTTAACATAGGCTATGATGGCTGCAATTTGTGCAGGTCAGAGTTCAGTATGAACCACAGAATTTGGGGGAGGGGGGCAGTGGGAAAAAAACCTTATTCTGACTCAACCCCTCCACTGTCGACTGGTGACAGGGGCTCACAGCAATGTTGGGGGGGGGGGGGATGTCCAAATCACCCCACACTCTGCCCTGCTTTCAATTATGAGTGTTAATGTTTGTACAGAGAAGCCAGAACGCATCAGCCAGCAAGGTCACATTGCAAAAAAAAAAAGAAAAACAGAATTAAACAGGGATTCCATCAATAGATCTACACTCGTGGCATCTTTAGTAGGTAACCTGCTTGCTGATGCAAACAGCCTGTTCCTCCAAACAGCCAATCACGTGGCTGCAGCTGAATACATACAGCATGGATAAACGGGGTCAGGAGATGCAGCGGCTGCTTGGCTCAGCATTAGAATGGCTAATCTGTGTGATCTAAGCGATTTTAACACGGTGTGATTTTTGGTGTGAGATATGGTGGTTCCAGTATCTCAGAAACAGACACTGTCCTGTGATTTTCACACACTGCAGTGTCTAGGGCTTATAGAGAGCGGATGTGGTAAATGAAGGAACCGACCAGTGAACAGCTGGTATATGAGCGAAAATGACCTGGTTAATGTGAGAAGAACGGCCTTCGTGGACCTAATGTTCACAGAAAGACCACAAGTGCCAAAATAAGTGCGAGTACCACAACTGCGTGAAGAAAAGCATTTCTGAAACAAACAACGTTGAGGTAGTTTGGAGTGACGCCTGAGTGTACATTTAGTAATTATAAAAATTATTGGAAGCTTAACAGGGAACATTAGTGCATCCATTTGTTATTTTGGAGGTAAATGCATTAAAGGTATGATCACAAAGCTGCAGGGATGTTTGTCAAACTGGAATAGAAACAGATCTGATTGATCAAACCATATAAAAACAGAGGGGACCCAAGTTTAGCGCTTTATTTCAAAACAACAAGCTCCTGACAATCCAGCGCTACAGAAGAAACACTGTAATGAAGGAAGGCGTGATATCGCACAGGAATGGCGAATGGTTAATGACTGGCAGACTCACAGTGAGAACGGCAGCGGGGACCCGGCAGACAGACGGAGAGACAGGCGTGGGGATTCTCCCTGTAAACATCCAGCCAGAAACACTAGAGCTCAAAAAAGTCTCTTGCCCATAGACGGCAAATGCTCTCACTTTCCTGCAGTAAGACTCCAGGTCATAACAGGATGCACCCCTGCCCTTAAGTTCTATACACATTCATATATTACATAGTGATCTACATGATTACAGTCTATACACATACTGCCCTCCTGAAGTATCAGTCTGGGAGCTGCGGGTCACTGACACATTGTGGATGAAAGACGACCCAGTGCTGAAAACGCAGTCAGTGTTACACAGCTGGAAAAGAAAGATGTCAGTGCTTATCTGCTAAACTGGAGATAGTCAGTGAAGGCTGCTTGGACCAGCTGGACTGTTAGATGCAGGGATAAAAGTGAGAAAAATATGTTTTCGGCCACCTGAAATCACTCGGTCCAAATGGAGTCACATCGGAAAACAGCTCCGAAGACTCAGGCGGTTGTGGGTGTGCTCCTTTTCACTCAGTGTTGCTTGATATTTATTACTTAAGAAAAAAAAGCAAGAGAGAGATGGTGGGAATGTCCTGTCCGTGGCTTTGCCCTCTCGCGTGAGGATCTCTGTGAATCGGGGGCAGGAGAACAAGGGGCCTGGGCTGGCCCTCTCCCCCTTTCACCTGCGACACTGCCACCGCTCTCTAGGGGGCGCTGCCGGCCTTTAGAGGTGCGATGACGTGGAGAAGCACAGCTTCAGGGTGTAGGGGTTGGAGCCATCTGAAAAGACACAAAACACGAATGACCATCACCCAATTTTCAACAGCAGTGACCCCCCCCTTTATGCTTAAGGTGTTATGCACATTTTACTCAGTATTCAGTGTTAATGTGTAAATCACTGCTTAACAAAGAATGCCATATTTTAATAATTTCTATTGAATACCTTATATCTGCAAGAACAGACAAGATTTGCATGTACTAATCACACTAACAAATACTGCAAAGAAGCCATGATCAGCTCTGCTGAACAGTCACATGTGTATGATGATGCTTATGCAGTGATTTCCAGTCCCAGATTCATGCCGATGCAGTGACCAAGTCCTGCTCTGCACAAAGCAAGAGGCTGTGCCAAGGGCATAGAGAGGACGTCACAGCTATAATAATAATAGAGAGAATATATCCGTCTGTGTGTGTACAGAGACCTGCCCTTTACCACTGGAAACACTAGACAGTACCGGTCGATCTAGGTAAGGCTCCCCAGCAGCGCCCCCTCTCGTTTGCTAAGGGGTGCCTTCTCAGTAGGCGGCTGCATATGTCGCCTAATGGATTCACCCGTACTGTCTGTATATTTACGTCTTCTGCTGCTTAACGGCCGTCAGACTGGAGGAACACTGCCCTCATCTGTGTGCAGAGCATATCAAACTTTTATAATGGTTCATTCCCTTATATAGCAAATGCACCCAAATCGTCCGTAACTATGTGAAGCATTCATTTATATGGCAGTCACATTTTAAAACATATTTATAGATAAAGGACCGCAAATACACTGAGTAACTCGTTGGGACTCGGCGGAAATGAAAAAGAGATATTTTCTGTTTACTTAAACACTGCAGTTATTGTACGTCTCAGCGTGTGCGTACTGGAAAATAAATATAGATGAATAATTTACTTATGTATGCGTAATAAATATGAACACTGGAACCACACTGTGTTTCTGTTACCGCGTTTGCCTGCGGCGAAGACAGATATTTAAAGCAAGATCGCATTTGGCTACCCAACCCGCATGTGCCTCTGAGACCGCTGTTCCCTGGGGAAATCTCAGAGCAAACGCTCAGAAAAGAATCAGGCAGTCCGTGATTAAGTCCCAGCCGTTACGGGCTGTGCGGCTAAATCTCATTTCCGATTTCCTCATCGCCGCGAACCGGGCGAGCCATACAGCTCCAGGCGCTTTCGGTTCGGTGTGGGGTGGGGTGCGATCCGTGCACCGTATGCACTTACTCGGTATCCTGATCTGGTAATGGTTGAGCACCGTCAGCACCTCCACAGCATGCGTCTTACTGTCAAACTCTAACAACCCCGAGATGGTTTTTGAGCAGGCTACAGAAAAAATAGAGAAGATACAAAGCCATAATGTACTCATTCTTCACAATGTGATATACTATTTGCATGTGTGTAATGTATATACAGTATTATGTTCCGGGGACCAAATATTATTAAAAAACCCTGTTATTTTGACGTTATATGGATGATTTTTTTCAGTCCCCACAAGGAGAAACTGGGTTTTACAAAACCTGTGACTGCAATCAAAAGACTAAAAATGCCAAAAGTCTTGTATTTTGTTCTGTTACTTATGGTTAAGGTTAGGGCTGGATAGGGGTTAAGGTTGTCATTGCTGGGATTAAGGTTTTTCCCAAAGAAATGAATGGATGGTCCCCACAAAGATATGAATACAAGTGTGTGTGTGTGTATGCATATGGAGATGGGTTTGTTCCTTCTGGGGTCCCATGCAAAAAGTTACTTTGAGGTCCCACACCCTTCCTAGTGTAGTGGGTGTTTGTGGCCAATAAAGGCCCATGCAAATGCGAGGTCTGAGTGCTGATAGACACTGCCACTGTGTACAGCTGCGAGTGACTCACAATTACAGTATAACCATATATGCAAATAAAAAAAACTTACGTTTTGCATCAAACACTTTGAACTTGATGAAACCGGGAACATCATGTTCGGAGCACAACTGGAAAGAAAAGCAAACATGGCTTTACACCCGGGGTGTCAATCTCCAGTCCTGGGGGGGCGGAGCCCTACACCCTCTTTGGTTTACCTTCATTTAACTCACCTGATTCAATTCCTTGTGCTAATTACCATACAGCTCTTGAGCTGAATCATTTGTGGTGGAACAGGGAGAGAACTAAGCTACACAGGGCTCCGGCCCCCCAGGATCCCTGCTTTATACCTTCTGGCAAGGTGTGTCTCAATTCAAACACACGAGGTGGCGCTGTTCTGCTTAAATTCAATGCTCATGTCACAGAAAATTCATAGCTAATGTATCACTTCTGTCTGTTGTTACTCAAGTTTATTCTGATTAACTCTTTATTATATAATATAGTCTGCAGTCTGATTTTAGAGTGCTCCAACAAGATGATGTAGGTAATTTACATTACTGTCGCACCTTCAAAAATACTGATCCTATTCATACATATTTTATATGCTAAGTTTTATATGATAAGCCTTATATTAAAATGCGAGAGTAAAATTAATGAATACAACATGTTAATAATTTGTATTTTTAAATATTTAATATAGTAAGTCTTGCATTAAATTGCCAAAGTGAGAATTCATTACCGCAGCTTGTTAATACCTTTTTATCCTTATATATTTATTATGTTAATCCTTATTCTTCTAATAAAAAATTCATGAACATAACCAGTTAATTTTAGTATAATAGTGGCAAATAGCAATTTATGGCTTTAAACCTAATAGGAGATGTAAATTACAAGAAAACAATCCCTCAGAAGTTTCGAAGCAGCCAGCTTCCAGAAATTCTAACCAGAAGATCTTGCCTCTTGTGAAAATAAGTGTGTTGTAGGTGCATAGTAAATATTTGAAATGTCACATTTTTGGTGAAGGTCTCCTATAATGAGGGTACTGTATCAGGTTAAAATAAAAATCACAGCAGCATATTCCTCTGAGTGAAAAAACTACTGTTATTTTTTATTATTTAAGAACATACACTATATGGACAAAAGTATTGGGTCACCTGGCCATTACACCTAAAGGAATTTTTATAACATCCCATTCTAAACCCATAGGCATCAATATGGAATCAGTTCCCCCTTTACAGTTATAACAGCTGCCACTCTTCTGGGAAGGGTGTTCCACAAGATTTTGTAGTGTGTCTATCGAAATTTTCCAAAAGAGCATATATGAGGTCAGGCACTGAAGGCTGGCATCCGCAGCTATTGCACAAAGGTGTTTGGCGGACCAGTCAAGTTCCTCCACATCAAACTCACCCAACCGTGTCTTTATGGACTTTGCTTTGTGCACTGAGGCACAGTCATGCTGGAACAGAAAAGGGGCTTCCCCAAACTGTTCCCACAAAGTTGGAAGCATAGAATCGTCCAAAATGTCTTGGTATGCCGAAGCATTAAGAGTTCCCTTCACTGGCACTAAGGGGCCAAGCCCAACCACTGAAAAACACCCCCATACCATTATCCCTCCTCCACCAAACTTTACAGCTGACACAATGCAGTCAGGCAGGTAACGTTCTCCTGGCATCCGCCAAACCCACACTCATCCATCAGACTGCCAGACAGAGAAGCGTGATTCGTCACTCCACAGAACATATTTGCACTACTCCAGAGTCCAGTGTCAGCATGCTTTATACCACTCCATCCAAAGCTTGGCACTGCGCTTGGTGATGTAAGGCTTGCATGCAGCTGCTCGGCCATGGAAGCCCATTCCATGAAGCTCCTGACGCACAGTTTTTGTGCTGTAGTTAATGCCAGAGGAAGTTTGGAACTCTGCAGTTACTGAGTTAACAGAGCATTAGTGTCCTGTACACTCGGCGACCCTGCTCTCTTACTTTACCTGCGACTTCATGGCAGTTTCTGTCGTTCCTAAATGCTTCCACTTTGCATTAATACCACTTACATTTCACCATGGAATATCTAGTAGGGAAGAAATACCAAAATCTGACTTATTGCAAAGGTAGCATCTTATGACAGTACCAGGCTTGAAGTCCCAGAACTCTTGCGAACGACCCATTCTTTCACAAATGTTTGTAAACCTGACTGCATGGCTAGGTGCTTGATTTTATACACCTGTGGCAATGGGTCTGAATGAAACACTTGAATTCGATTAAGAGTTGTGTCCCAATACTTTTGTCCATATAGTGTATATAGCAGAATATACTCTTAAAAATTGGGTTTACATATTCAAAAAATGGTGTTTTTAGGTTTTTATAAGCTGGCTGTTGAACTATATTTATAGTAACATTATTTTAGTTATAGTGTATATAGCAGAATATACTCTTAAAAATTGGGTTTACATATTCAAAAAATGGTGTTTTTAGGTTTTTATAAGCTGGCTGTTGAACTATATTTATAGTAACATTATTTTAGTTATATTACTAACTGGCTCAGCAAGCAGCCTATTTTACAAACACAATACAAAACACACTGTAAGCTGACACTGGATTTAGTGACGCGCCAGGTTTAGCTGCATAGCAGATAAGATGCACAGACTAAATGTACAGTAAAGAAGGCTCTGTGAATGCCCGAGAAGTAGGTCGTGCAGAGGACAAACTGATTACATGAACAGGGACACTGGGCTTAATACTACACAGCAATATTACACAACAATATTAGCTAGGATACTATGCTTATTATTATAGAAATGATAGCGACAGGGATACTACATTTATTACAGAGCTAACAATGCTAGCTGATATACTATGGTTTTTGTTAGAACAGTGACCAGGATAGAGCACTATACCTATTATTATACAGCTAACAATACTAAGATTAAGATTAGGATGGACTTTACTGATCTCATATGGACTCTGCACATTATTATTAACCTAACATAAATACTAACAGGAACACTACACTTATTACAGCACTAATAATAATAATAGTAGGGACATTACCCTTATTATCATGCTGCAGTGCTAACGATACTAGCCAGGACACTGTGTTTATTGTGGAGATAATAATGACAGGGATATTTTTTATATTACTATACTGAAGAGCTAACAATACTAACAGGGATACAATGGCTATTATCATAGATCAGAGTCATTATGCACAGTGGAAAACACAGGAGAACAATGCAGAAGATGGCAGCTTTATAAGCAAACGGCATAGCAACCCTCCAGTCAGTCTGCAAGTCTCCCGCTACTGTATCACTGCATTGTCCAGCTAATTTTTAACTACTGCTGCCATCTCTAATGACCATTAATTGTACCTTACTGTCTACGCAAAACGCACCCGCTGCAGTTCCTCCTCCGTGACACAGGGGGGCACATTGTAGAAGTGCAGCACGCAGGATGGCGGCTGGATGATGTTCTTGGAGGCCTGGCCGGCGCTGGTGAAGCGGTTGTTGCGGGTCATGGAAAAGTCTTTGTAGCTGCTGGTGTTGTCCTCCAACTCAAACACCTGGCTGGGGATGACGGCGTGCTGCTTGGACACACTGGGGGGCCGGGGGAACGACGACCATTACTTAATATCCTCAAGATGCACAAGAACGGGAATGACAGCTTAATGAAGATTGCTTATCCTCTGCACCCTGGGAGGTAAAAAAGGGAATGTGCACCTATCAACCGTGTCCAGACTGGGTATTGAGAAAGAGAGAGAGAGAGAGAGGGAGAGAGAGGGAGAGGGAGAGGGGGAGAGGGGGTCCCAGAGGAAGTAGCATCTGCTGTGGCACATGCTCTTTCCCCGGGGGGGGGCAGGTTGAGCGGCATGGTGACGGCTCTATAGATCAGTGTGCCTGAGGGGGCCAGAGGGGAGATCTCTCTCAAAGAAACACTGCTTTATCCTGCAAGCAAGATGGCACAAGTATTTTAAAAGCCTATCCAGCACCAGAAAAATTCACACAGCACCAGAAAAGACAACAAAACCTCATATTGAAAGATGACCTTAATACATGAAGGGAGCAGGAGGTGGCATGAGGAGCTGGTCCTGTTGCGGAAAAACAAGTCATGGGTTTGAGTCCCATGAGGTCTTGCTGCTGATCTCCTGACCAAGCGACACAATCTGCACCGCATCAGTAAAAAAAATCTATTTATATGAATTACTCAAGTGAATGGTGTCCGTGTCAGGCTGTGTACGTGATGAGACCTTACATGGCCACCAAGGTGGATGTTTCAGAAGGGGTGGAGCCTGATCAGGAGGGGTTAGGTAAATAAATATTTTGCCTAAGTAAATACCAGTAACTAAAAATAAAATTACTGAATACAAGTTTGGTTGGTTAAACAAAAAACAAAGCACTGTCTGATATGTCGCTAAACACAATGAGACGCTTATGCTCATGATCGCTACAGAGACTGTAAGTGTGGCTGCATGGATGCTGCCATTGTGAGTCATCAGTAGAGAGTATCATATGGCATATCGTTAGCCCAGAAACAGATCAATATCTAACGCTCGCAACTGACCGTGCATGGGTATCGCACCATTGTGAAGCTGAATATCATATGTCGAACCATTGTAAAGCAAAGGGCATCTGTATTGCATTCAGAACATTTATATAAATGTTGATTTTGAATAGCCATTATAAGTTCACGGTAGGTTTGGTTGAGATTCAGGTCCTGGGAATTGTGTAATGGCGCTTTTCTACTGGCATACCGGAACCGAGCTGTACCAAGAAAGACTAGTTATAATGCGGTTCCAGCTTGCTTCGGTTTTGCACTGTAGAAGACTTACTGGCTCAGTACAGGCGTCGCCGGGTTTGGAGAGCGACAGTGACGTGCTAATTTTCAAATTTTCTAGCACATCTGTGAGAATCGCGTGTTATGCAAACATCAAACGCTAACAGAATAAGCATTCACTTGCATAAATTTGCATTACAAATCCGTTCCATTTAGCTGTTCTATAGTACTCTTTTAAGTAGGAGATTGGAAATTTTCTGAGTAATCGGGAATGCATTAATACATCACAATGTGCAATAATTAATAATAACTAATAAGGAATAGTATATAGAATATACACCTTTTTACTTCAGATAATCCTTGCACAGAACACTGGTATTTGCTTGCTTTTCGACCAATCAGGTGCTGGTGATGGAGCCAGCTGGGTTTGGTCATGTTATTAAGCAGAGCCATGCCAGTGTTCACCTCACAAACTTTACAATGGAAAACTGTTTGCAGCACGGGTCGAATAGAGCTTGGGTCTTGGTAGCAGTGGAAAAGTGCCATAAGTTGATAAGCTGGTAAGGACACAGGACAGCTACGGAGGGAGGGGCTGACCTAGGTATTCAGGTTTGGGGCAGGGGGCGACAGAAAGGGGGGCAGAGGTGAGGCTCACCAGACACTGAGGCGCTTGCCGAAGACCTTGATACTGTTGAGGTGGGTGATGGCTCTGTCGACCGCGTACTCGTCCCCCATCTCCACCAGTGCGGTCCCCGGCACGCTCTTCATGAACTTCACCTGCGGGTGCCCAAGGCCACATTCAAAATGTAATCCGTACGAGACCATGGACAGCAGCTTAAGCACGTTGACGTGTTACACTGATGTGCTCCTCACCTTCTCGATGTTGCCATACAGGCAGAAGAGGTTGAAGATGCGGGTGCAGTTCATCTTGGTGGGGTGCAAACCGCTCACCATGGCAACCGAGCTGGGGGAGTGGCCGATGTAGGAGGATGTCTGGGGCAGTGGGTAGGCCACCACCTCGGGGATGTCGTGTGAACCTCTCTTGTACCTGTTATTGCTGGGGAGAGGCAGCAGGGGGCAGTGTGACCCTGGAAGAGGTGCACATGGGGAAAAAAAAGAGAAACAGCTTGGCACAGTGTGAGCTTGTCAAACGGGAGGGAAAAAAAAGACATAATTATACATCATTTCCACACCTATTTCTTCCAGGCCTGCAGAAAGCCAGTTTGTTATAGTGCTGCTTTCCCAAAATGCTCAGCTGAATGCTGAGGCTTATCAGTGTATATTATACATAAGAATACATGTATGTACACACATTTCAATGGCAAGAATAACACTTAAAAACTACAATACACTAAATATTGAAAGTTACGCTTGAGGTGCCATTTCTTACAGCTCCTTGCCGCTTCGCGATGTTTCATTTAAACGTTAACGCGAGGAGGGGGTTGCAGAGCGTGATAATTAAAGCGTAACAGCAGACAAAAAGGCAGGAGCGCTCACCATAGCCATTGTCGCTGAAGGACGATGGATGCTCCCCCAGAATAGCCTGCCGCTGCCTGCCCTTCCCCTGGTCTGAAAGAGAAGCGGGAGTGAAACAGCGCTGCGCGGAGCAACAGGCTGGGGTGGGGGGCAAGACGGGGTAAAGGGGGACGGGGCGGACATGCGGAGATGAAGCCTGGACCCAGCGGCCGCCTCCCCGTCCAATCACCTGCAGCCCCCCGCGATGGGTTTCCGCCGCTGGCTGCCTTACAGGAACAGGAGGTGGCAGAGGCTGTTTAATGGCCACTATTACCGCTCAGCGGTACCGGCAGGGTGACCCAGATAAACCGGATTATTAACATATAAAAGGTACATTACGCAGCCTTCAAAATTACTCCTCACAAGGCAAGTCAGAAAAGGACAATCGGAATAAATTCATGTAGAATGCAAAGAAGCTTATTTTTTTATGTTACGTAAATAAAAAACAATATACCTTAAAGCATATCAAAACAGTTCAAAATTCAGCAGTTTTGAAATAAAATGAAACATCTACATTGCTGTCACAACAAATGAAAGTGGTTTAATGCTGGTTTAAGGGGGCAGTTTGGGTGTTAGGGGCCTGTGTTTGTTCTTTCTCTGTCTGCTCACATTACAACGCGGGGTTTAGTCCCAGACCCTGCCGCGGCCTGGAGTCCCCCCCCCCCCCCATCCTTCGGAGCCTCGTCATCTTGCGGGTGTTTGTGTGCCGATCACTTGGCGGATAAAGACGAGATCGGGCGGCTTGCATGATTAATGGAAAATCCCCGGGGCTGAGGATCGAAACGTCACAGTGGGGCTCAGATTTCCTTTTCAGTGATCCCAAGATCGTCCTCATCCTATCCAAACGTATCTGCGCAAGGTGCAAATATTTCTACAGTATATTCATTTACCCAGCGAGAGTGCCTTTCTTGAGGGGGAATAATAGAATTCCATATCTACAGTCCTGCCTACCGGCCCCTCATTGGCTGAGCTCAGAAAAAAACTGTCCTTCCTACCTGTCCTCCAGACCATGGCAGCAATTGCTTATCACAGTCATCACAGCTCAGGCGGCACCCGGAATGCAGCCAGCAGGGGGCACCATTCACAACCTAGCTGCTGTAACCTGATGATGGTTACAGCCCTGGCCTGCTGAGGAGGCTACAGATTGCAGTGTATTAATTAACATGTATTATGGCTGCTTTAGACCTTATTTTTTTTTGGGGGGGGGGCTTCAGTTCCTTCATTTTTTGTCTAAACCCCCCTGATAAAGTATTTTTCTAAAACCATTTATGAATCGGTTCCATATTTTTGTATATGCTTCGTGCCCCTTTATTGGCCAACTTTATCATGGGGACCCAGGGTAAGAGGTAGCATCCCATATTTTTTCTGGGGGCTGAATCCCACCCCCCACCCCCAAAGAACAAATCCTGGATTCATCCCTGATTAATTCGCACCGGAAAGGTACTGAACACCACTGCACAAAGGCTAACAGCTAAGCTGATTTAGGCAGAGACTGCTGGGCCGTCTTGGATAGCAGAACTTCATTAATGCACAATATAGGGGACAGGCCTCCAGGTGACATCAAGGTCAAATAAGTGCCCCCCCCCCACCCCCCATTCCAATCTCAGTCTGCTCTGAAAGTAGGGCCAAGACTGCTTGCAGGCATGCTGGAAAGCAAACTGTGTACATTAAAGGGAAAGCTATGAAGCCTGCTCCCCCCCCCCCGTGCAAAGCTGAAGGATGTCCAGACGACGGTCACAGAATAAATTAGATTGGGTAAATATCCTGCCCGTGGGAGGCCATCCTCCAAGGGCCTTCGAAATGAGTTTTTAACCTTGGTGGGATTCCACATTTTCAAAGTAAGTTGCAGTATCCTAACAAGCCTTTCGGATATGCGACAGCTACAGCTGCTGGGAGTCTGGAGACGAGCTGCCCTCCACATCCGTTAATATCCAGAGAAACAGAACAATTCGCAGCTTCACATCCAAAACTTGCAGCTCCAGTAAACACTCAAGAACCATAAAGCTTTGCGCACTCTGGGAGAGAATTCCCTATGCAGACAGATTTAAATAGGCAACCAGATACTGTATAGTCAGAAGAAATCAGGTAGACTGTGAACTACTCAGGGGTGTATACAGGGGCAGGGCCACAGGGTCACTGGCCCCAGCTAAAATCTGATTGGCCCCTGAAGTGCTCTCACCCCTGTCACTCACTGATTCAAAACATATTACTGGCTAATGATAAGGTTGGGTCCTCTGTATGAATTCTGGCCCGGCCTATGCCCCCCACTTTAAAAAAATCCTAGAATCACCCCTGAAGTAACCCAAGCCAAGTTACCAGTTCCCCAGGTTCTGGTGCCGCAGAATCTAAAAGCTGCAACCTTCCATTAATGCTGTCATCATTTAATCATGCCAGTGCCGATCAAAGGCCTCGGGACCATCTCTTACAGCTCCCCACCTCTCATGAATATTTGACGGTGGGGCCCAGCTCTGGTGATTTGCTACAGATTATCACTGTAAAAAAATAAATAAAGAGGCCTTGCTGAATCATCAGAGTCCATTTTGCATTCTCGCCGATGCCAGTGCCCCAACAGAGAAGATTAACTTTGCCTACATTTCTAGCAGGTTTCCCAAGACCGCCTTAAATCTATATCTTTAGTTTGAAGGTGCCATCCCTCATAGCAACAAAGACTCGACAGCATAAAACAAACGATTTTCTTTGTCAGGACATGTGTACTTAGTGAAAAGCTAAGTCCTGATGTATTTGAATTGTTCTCACAGGGTTTTGGACCTGTTCCACCATCAGTCGATTTTACGCGTTGGAGTCTTTGCTGGCTGAGGGCATTTGGGACCCTTCTATGTGAGTTTCGGAAGCATTTCCTTCAGGGGTGTTGCTGTGGTGGTTGGGGAAACCAACAAAGACTGTGCCCTATGAAGTCAAAGTCAAAAAGAGGTCCTCATAAAGTCTTCTGGCGTGGGTCTTCTGGCAGTGGAGGGCTTTGAGGTGGAGCGTGCAGTCAGGATAGGTGTCAGGCTTTCTCTTGCTTCCTCTCTTACCCTCTGTTTGCTGTGACTAGTAGAGGTACAGGATCAGTTATCCCCCCCCGCTCATCCCACCACCACCATGTGGCCCCCGTGATGGTGCCAGTAAGAGGCCGAGGTCCCAGCTGTGAGTGTGCTGCCTGGAGATGATGGACCCCTACTCATTAATCCCTGGTCTTGCTGACCATGGCATGCTGCTAGCTGGACTGCTGGTCTGGGGATCGCCTGCCCTCTGCTTCGATACACCAAGCAGTAGGGGGCGGTAGAGTCGCAGGGACAGCTTCACGTCCTCAGGGATAGAGCATGCAGGGGAGCTGGGAAGTCTCTGTTATTTATGCTTTTAATCATTTCTGACAGTTCTATGAAGGAGATATTGTAGTCCTACTGTACGTCTTGGCTTACCAAGAGGGTGTTTTTTTTTAATGCATTTGAAGATGGGTAGGTGATTTCTCCTCCTTTTGGCTGACGCAGGCAAAAGCCATAGACAAACAATCAGTTTTACTAACAATGAGGAACAGGGCAGATAACAGAAAGGAATCTTAACTCTAAATCTTTGAAGCAGTAGGCCCCAAGATGCAGCTAAAGTTTTTACAAGTGGAGCCTGCATCGGTGAAAGGGCTGCGACTCTGACTGGCAGAAGACAGAAACTCCTCAGATCTGAAAGCCTTTCAAGGGCAATCGATTGTTAAAACTGTCTTCACAACAAGCAGAGATACAAATTGAGCGACACATTGAACAGAAAAGCAAGGAAAGAGAAATGAGAACTCAGAGACAAAAGGAAGTGGTCTTACCTCGCCTGACCAGATACGGCTTAGTGTAGTCCCAACTATCATTATCATTTCGTATTACGTTAAGGCGTGTTGGCTACAGGGGGAAGAGAACAGAGCACTGCTGTATGTGTGTCCAGGCAGACAGGCAGACTGACAGAGAGAGTGGGGGTGGCACATACTTGTACGACTGCGTGTGTGTCAGTAGAGTGGAAGTAGTGTGCACTTGTACCACTACGTGGGAGTAGTGCATACTTGAACCACTGCGTGGGAGTATTGTGTACTTGAACCACTGTGTGGGAGTAGCGCATACTTGTACCATTGAGTGGGAGCTGTGCATACTCGTGCCACTACGTGGGAGTAGTGCATACTTGAACCACTGAGTGGGAGTAGTGCATACTTGTATTACTGAGTGGGAGTAGTGTGTACTTGTACCACTGAATGAGAGTAGTGCATGCTTGTACTACTGTGTGTCAGTAGTGCATACTTCTACCACTAAATGGGCGAGTGCATATTTTTACCACTGAGTGGGAGTACCGCATACTCGTACCACTGAGTGGGAGTAGTGCATACTCGTACCACTGTGTGGGAGTAGTGCGTATTTGTACCACTGAATGGGAGTAGTGCGTACTCATACCACTAAATGGGAGTAGTGCATACTCACACCACTGCGTGGGAGTAGTGTGTACTTGTACCATTGCGTGGGAGTAGTGCGTACTTGTACCACTGTGCAGGAGTAGTGCGTACTTGTACCACTGAATGGGAGTAGTGCATACTCACACCACTGCGCGGGAGTGGTGCATACTCGTACCACTGTGTGGGACTAGTGCATACTCGTACCACTGCATGGGAGTAGTGCGTACTTGAACAACTAAATGGGCGAGTGCATATTTTTACCACTGAGTGGGAGTAGGGCATACTTGTACTACTGTGTGGGAGTAGTGTGTACTTGTACCATTAAGTGGCGGTAGTGCGTACTCATACCACTGCATGGGAGTAGTGCATACTTGTACCACTGCGTGGGAGTAGTGCGTACTCGTACCACTGTGTGGGAGTAGTGCATATTTGTACCACTGAATGGGAGTAGTGCGTACTCACACCACTGCGTGGGAGTAGTGTGTACTCGTACTACTGCGTGGGAGTAGTGCGTACTTGTACCACTGCGTAGGAGTAGTGCGTACTTGTACCACTGAATGGGAGTAGTGCATACTCACACCACTGCGCGGGAGTAGTGCATACTCGTACCACTGCGTGGGAGTAGTGCATACTCGTACCACTGCGTTGGAGTAGTGCATACTCGTGCCACTGCGTGGGAGTAGTGCGTACTTGTACCACTGAATGGGAGTAGTGTGTAGCTGTGTGAGCGTTCAGACAGAGATAATAATGTGAGGAATGTGGCTTGAGTCTGGGGGGCAGCTGGAGGGGTGTGTCTCCTCCCGGAATGTGTGGAGCGTGCTGAATGATATGCGTGATGGGGGAGCGGAAGCAGTACTGTCTCTGATCCCAGCACCCCCACGATGCTCACATGAAAGCGATGTGCTCAGCCAGCGGGGGGGGTGTGCACTTACCCGGGCGTACTCAATCTTCAGGGTGCAGCAGCCCGCGTATATGTCCGCTCCATTCAGAGCCGCCTTAGCTTTCTGGGCATTCTGGACCGTCTCGAACGTGAGCTTCGGTCAAGGAGGAGAACCCAAGGAGAATGGAGAACGAGCATAGTACAGCACAGGAGTCCAGTCCATTTAAAAAAAGAAAAACAACGAGACAGCTTCTAATTTTAGCTTGTGAGATGTTCAGTAGCTGAAATGTTACACAAGGCTCGATATTCTAGCCTGAAAAGCCAACAGGAAACCAGGGCGAGCTGAACATGTGAGCCAGTCAGACTTCTGAAACCGATACGGCCAAATTTGGAATGCGAGGTGACAGGAACGATCAGGCGTGCCCAGCGTGCAAAAATAAAAAAAGCCACAGACGACAGCTAACACATCGCTCGTTCCATAGGCCAGGCCTCCGCGATAAACCACTAAACTGCTGAGAAGGAAGCTAAAGGCACTTGTGCAAATATTGTAAATAAAAAAAGGAAAATGTACTGCAAAGCACTTTCTAAAATGCCTGCCTGGCGGCCAGAGTTTAGTGCCACAGAAATTAAAAGTTGCTGGCGAGCCAGCTTTAAAACGGGGTGGGGGGGAGGGTATATTTAACAGGTATTAAACTGCAGCCCCAGGGGCTTATGGAAGCAGGGATTCTTCCGGAACATGAAGACAGGCGGCTTTAATATACGCATTAAGAGTGCGTGACACGCCGTTGGAGTGGAGCTGGCCAAACTCACTCCAGCTTTATGGGCATCGCTTCCTTTATCCTTCCTGCAAAGCCCTGGGGCGCAGCTCATGTCAGCTGAGGCACAGCCCACTGTATTTTAGAGAGGCTTGCCTCCCGAAAATCCAGGTTTTGGGGTCCTGAGCACACTTCTTACCAGGCACATCCTGCCACAAAACTGGCTGCCTGGGCGAGATCAATCAAGGATATTCCACCATGGCCTGTATCCCGTTCCTCTTGAAGATGACGATGCGTAGCACGCTGCCGATAGGGTTACACACTGTGTACAAAACATCCTGCAAGAGAGCATGAGGATGAGGTGAAGGTAACCCCCCCCACCTTGGGGCAACAGTGACTGTTTGAAACCACGGGCAGCAAGAGACATTCAAAGACTTTTTACAAGACAGGCCCTGTTTACAGTTGATTTTAAAATGTGATCCTTTCCCCCAAGATGCAAGTAGATAGATGAGACACAATGCTGCTTATCATGTGACTATCATGCTTCTCCAAGGTGTCTAGCTTGTGTTCAGATTTCATCACCGATCTGCGCAGTTATTGTGCCGTCCTAGTTGGGACACATTAGCGTTTACACTACAAAAGATATGTGGTCAAATGTGTCCCAAACCACTTCCGCAAGTGATTTGAGTGACTGGATCACAATGTATCTTGGTCATTGACACTTGGATTTACTGCTGGCCACTCATGATCCGATTGCCCAAAGTGCATTTTAAAATCAAGCAGGGCCATAGAGCCTGAGAGAAGCCAAGCAAACTACAAGGTAACACTGTGGAGCTGTTTTGTCCATTTAAACAAGATGTTCAGTGTTAGAGGACTGCAGCCCTAAGGACAACGGGATTATGGTGATGTGTCTCTCTGCCCGAGGGAAGGAAGCCAAGAGATAGTGCCGGAATGTGCCGGAAGAGCAGATGGGAGGCTGGGATTGGTGCAGGAGGAGAAGCATTTCCCCAAAGCTGGTGGGATGTGTGGATGGGGGGCAACCAACCCGCTGATCCCTGAACTGGGCTGACCTGGGGTAACTAGAGAGGCCTGGTTTGCAGTTTTTTGATTATCTTAGTAGAGCTCTTGGTCACATTGGAGCTCAGCGGGTTTTTAAGGAGGATTCAAGCTGGTACTAAACCAACATACCACACTGCAATCACCACCCACCAAAGTATACAGGCATAAAGCTACGGCTTTTTATGTTCTCTGGTAAAAAAAAATTGTGAGCAAACTAGTGAGCTTAAAAAATAAAGTTTTCTTCATGAGAAACGTATTGCTAAAAATGTTTTATTTCCCCTGGCTAACAATTGGGCTCCTCAAAGTTAAGGGAGAACGACTGGTTTACAGACCAACCGCCCCATGACCAGCACGGCACATTTCTGGCCGGTCCCATTAGGGCACTGGGATGATGTGACCTGATCTTGCTCACCCGGCAGTAACCGGAGTTGGCCGTGCCCCTGCCTGGCGTGCCGTCACGCGTGTGCGGTCACTCGAGCTGCTGGAGCTCAGGGTCGTGCAGGGAACACCTCTCATTTGGCCCGACGTGCTCGCTGGCAAGCGAGCGCCTGTGATCAGGTGTGACGAGGACACCGATCTCCCTGGGACTTTACCGCATCAAGGAGTTTTAAATGGAATTACGATACAAAGACTCAAATGTCATCCACAGAGCAGGGACTCGGAAAATTCAACATTGCTGTTGACTGAAGAACTCCCTGTGCAGGAAAAAGGCTTTGCACTTCTCAGGAAAAAAAGAACAAAACATCGACTTGATGCCTTCTTCAAGCTGTTCCCAAAAAGCAACCTGTATTGCAAATAAAAGCAGAAAGACCGAAAGCAAAACCAGGACTCCCTGCAATGGATTATGTGCCTACAGTGGAGTCAGAAATCAGAAAGCATCCCAGGCTTCACCTTACCTGTGTGACCTAGCCTGTGTGACCTTGCCTGCGTGACCTAGCCTGTGTGACCTTGCCTGTGTGATCTTGCCTGCGTGACTTTACCTGTGTTACCTTGCCTTTGTGCCTTTCTGGGTATTGCACCTTAATTAGTGCTGAGTCACTGCTATACTTCCATACTTTAGCAGGTAGTTTGAGGATTCTACATTCTGACGAGGCTGAGACGTGTAGGACAGATCCTGGTCAAGTGTCATATGGGTTCATAGTGTCGGGGATATCAGGCAGGTTATATGCCTTTAATCTGGTAATGTGGAGAAGGGGTGGAGGGAGTCTTAGACTTTAGTTGTCCTGTTCTGGAGTAAAGGGCTTCCATGTTTTCAGGTTATCTCCATGGTGATGGAGTAGACACAGTTTTGTTTGTAGGTTCTCACTGTAGTAATGGAGCAGAGGGGCTCTTAGGCTCACTGTAGTGATGGAGCAGAGGGGCTCTTAGGCTCACTGTAGTGATGGAGCAGAGGGGCTTTTAGGCTCACTGTAGTGATGGAGCAGACGGGCTTTTAAGCTCACTGTAGTGATGGAGCAGAGGGGCTCTTAGGCTCACTGTAGTGATGGAGCAGCGTCACTTTTACATTCACTGTAGTAATGGAGTAGAGGGACCTTTACGTTCACTGTAGTGATGGAGCAGAGAGACTTTTACGTTGACTGTAGTGATCGGGTAGAGGGGGTTCTAAGCTGTGACTATGGTGATGGATTAGCGGGGGTTCTAGGCTCTTACCGTGGTGATGGGGTAAAGGGGGTTCTGAATGGACAGCAACAGCACTTTGTTCCCGCTGTTAGGGTCGTCCGAGTTGGTGGGCCGGGTGATCCTCTTGCTGGTGGAGTAGTTGAAGAAGGCCTGCTGGCCTGCGATGTAGACGGCCTCACTGGTTCCACACGCCACACACTTGTCTGCGCTCTCCAGGTCCTCGAACTCCACCAGGGCCTGCCGCTTGAAGGGCATCATCATAACATAGCTGCGGGGGAGCCAAAGTGAAGACGTCAGCGTTTGTCCTGCCGCTCAGATGACAGGGAGTCCGTGTCATTGCTGGAGCAGAAATATCAGACACTACCATCCCCGGCGGGCCACTGGTGACCCAAGTGACAGCTCACTAATAATGAAATTACTTGAAACAAACATGGCTTGTATGCCACTTTCAGGTGTAATTATGTCCAACTACACATTCTTCTTCACGGGGTAATTATTCAGTTAGCGCTCTCCAAGCATTCAGCAGCCAAATTTAGTTAAGCAGCTAAACTACAAACAATGTTGCTACTTCGGAGAGCACAGCCAACGCTAAGATAGGCTGCAGCATGATCTCAGCATGTTGTGCCGTTAATAGCCTCGCAGGCGATCTCCACACTGCCTTAAGACTGAAGACAGGAAGCCCATGGACATGTCTGTCCTGTAGATCGCGGCGTGCAAGGCCCTTAAAGCAAGGATTAGCAGAGACGGCTGTAGTTGTGCCCGGTTGCATCAGCAGGAACCCAGGGACTCACTGTAATTACCCAATATGGCCGATATTCCACCACATCCCAAAAGTACCATATGCGTGTCCCCTCTATATCCTATTCAGTAAACCACAGCCAGTGTGGGATCTGATTCAGTCTGCTATCTGATGATGTTTTTTAAGAAAAAAAAAAACAATGCCATAGCTGATGCATCTGACATGACGTTTTATTCTGGTACACATGGAGATATTCTCCATTTACCCAGCAAGACCACTTACCCAACCATAGATCAAGCAAGTTCCTGTTTGCCATCTCCTGGTTTTCAAAGCAACCGTTTTTCCAAAATAGCCAAACAAAAAAGCTAGCTAAAAATATGCCATTACATTAAGAAAACTCGGGCGAGCGGAATCATTTAAACACCTTGATGGAACATGATCTCACTAGATTGTTTTATTACATTTAAAACCACTAAAAAATTATGGTATAAATGCACACAATTTCTGTCGTTAGAACCATTTACAGATTAATGGCGCCAATGCAAGGAATTTCCCTGTCTGATTAGTTTTAAAGTTTAATGTATTTTTAAACCCATTTCACTGTAACTAGAACCAAGAGATTGAGGAAATGTTTCATTAAAACAAAAAATAGGATGAAATTAGGATGAAAGATAGCCAGTTAAGATCTAAGGACCAAAAAAACCTTAAGCACACCATCTATTAATTGGGTTCCCTTATTTTCATAGGTAGTTTACTTGCTTCTACCCAAACGGTTTTATATTCAGTGGGTTAGACATCTCTGTTATCCTTACAAAGGGGTTTACGTGATACGGATGCGTGATACCTGCATACTGAGCTGTTTGGCTTTTTATTTTGTGTAATTCCTGAGTCACTTATCTGTCTGAATGTATGATTTTGGGAGCCAAGATGTTTTGTTCCATTCTGTTTTCTTTTGTTGTGACTTTGGATTGGTGGGTGTGATTGATGTATGTTATTTTGTATGAATCCAACTCAAAAATCAAAAAATAGATATGTAAATAAAAAAGTGTTTTACAATGGACTGGCATTCCATCCAGGGTGCCCCAGCCGTTTGCTTTCTGGAATACGTTCCAGACTCACCATCCTGGATAAGCAGTGATGGATGGGTAACTAGCTTTTTACTATCAATGCCAAATGTGAAGTACTTCTCAGTTATCTTGCAGAAATGCTTGCGTATACATTTAAAGGAACATGAGAATTAAAGATTTTGTTGATGAATCAGTATTTTGATGTAGATTAGCTGTCCCTACAACCTGTTTGTGTTTTTAGCCTTCTTCCACTTTGTAACAAAAAGGCAAAAGGATCAAAATGCAGTCTTTTAACTTCAGAAGAAGCCCAAACAGACATGATGAGAAGTCAAATGTCATCCTTGTAGGCACGGGCAAGGGCATAACTTTGGGTTGAGCATCGGGGGAGTTGAGATCGCCATCCAGGAGGTTGTATTGCCTGTTTTTGATTATTTGGGGGGGGGGGGGCCACAACCCCCCACTCCCACTTAATTTACACCCATAGGCACAGGGACAACATGCAAACACCACTTACACATAACTTAGACTAAATCTGGATGTCTGGATCTCTACTTGCAGATCTACCACGGTGTGGAAGTTATGTCATCATAACAGAAATGCAGGAAGCTGAGGAGACGTACCAGATGGTGCCGAATTTCTCCAGGGCTTCCACCAGATCGGCCTCCACCACGGACTCGCAAAGGCCGCGCACGTGCACCACCGGGGATGGGGCGATCCTGTGGGCATCATCCCCACTGTCCTGCAATGTAGATCAGTGAGCTTCAGTCCAAACACAGAGGGGGTCAACCTAATCAGGGCTCTAACCCAGGCTGTGACATGAACGACCAATGAACACATCCTGACAAAAGAATTCATCCAATGAGCTGAAGCAGTGTTTCTCAACCTGGTCCTTGTGGACCCCCAGACAGTCCATGTTTTTGCTTCTTCCCAGCTTTCTACCAGTAGAGATTTTGGGCCCGATGAAAGCATATCATATTGGGCCCCCAACCCAGATCAATCCAATTACATTCCATTTGGGGGCCCTTGGAATCATCCCACCTCCCCACTGTGACCCAGTGCTCTCGAAAGATGGATACAGCAATGGATAGACATAATATATAACAGCTAACTGCACGTCAACACAATAAATGCTAAATGGAATTTTTGATAATTCAGCAACAGAAATTCCTGCTGGGGACATTTATCTATCTTATTACCCGACAAGAATTCAAAGCTGAATATGACGTAATAATATTGAGTTTCCAGTGAGAGTTTGATTAACATCCATCCATCATAACTGGACCACTTGGAGGAGACCTAAATGGGAAAAAGTTCAGCTTGATAGACTTTTTCTAAAAAATTCTGATATTTAACACTAAACTTCTGACAGGTGCAGGTGATACAATCAGGAGACATGCAGTGTGGATCATTTTACACAAAAAGTTTGTTGGAAGAGGGACAACAATAAAAACAACCAAATTATTGTCTAATTTAGATGTTAACATGTATAATTGTAAAACCAATACCCTCCTCCGTTATGTCACCCCCACCCCCCGAAAAAACAGGAATGCAGGCTTAAAAACAGCCACCCACCACGCCGCCCGGCGGTCCAATCAAAGATATATCATCTGCGCCTTTCATCGCGATGGTTCTACAACGCGATCCGACACGTCGGTTTGTTTTGGACGGGGCTGAGCCTCTAAGACTGCTGGGCTGTTGATCTAATATTAAAGTGCGCATAGTAACATATTTTGCAACCTGTCTGGAAAAGCAGACCTCGCTTTAGCCCAAGTTCGTTAGCTCCTATATACAGAAATGTTTAAGTTTTAAAATACCACGTAAGTAAACAGAAATGTCTATTAGTTATCCGGGTCATTACATGACAAATTACATGACAAAACACGCGTTTGTCATTCAATAAATAAGTGCAAATTACAGCAGATGGTGCAGAACACAATTGCCCCGTTTTAATGTAACTAAATTAAATGAAGCATGCAGCAACAGTTGGGTTTTATTGAATTACACGAGAAATAATTTTAATAACCATCGCACTTGAAAGGGGGAGTTTAAACCGTACATATTGCTATTTTGGCGTTAATAGTAAAATTGCTTGAAACTTATAATGAACAAAAAATGTGGAAAATGTCAGTTTAAAGCCTACTCCTTGCTTAACTTTTCCGCGTGTCGTTAGCAGCATCAGCCGGGGCAGTGGCTCTCGGAGAGGTCACCGCTCCGCCTGCGATTCCACGGCAAAGAGAAACGCCAAGCGAACAGCTCGATCGCCGCGCTCCGCCGGAGGAAGCGCTCAAGTCGCCCGGGATCGGGGGGGGGGGGGGTCTTCGGAGCAGGTGGACCGCGGCTATTTTCGCGATCCGGTTGGAAATGACCGCTGGCCCAGAAACAGACAAAGTCTCCCGCATAACAAAAATCCTGCTTGTATTAAAACGCCACCGCAAATATCAGGCGTTCGCCTGTCTGTTTATTGGCATTGTTAGAGCAAATGGATTCCTGCAGGCAGTTTTCACTCTTAATTCCCCATTTTACGGGGGAGTTTTACACTCATCGGAGGAATGGGAGATTAAGCGTAATAAGATCATCTTGTCTGTAGGAGATAAAGCGCAGGTGCTTCTGTGCGTTTCTCTGACATTTATTCGGTGGCTGAGATATCGGGCTGGACTCCGCGGCTTGTCCCCGGGGCCAAATTTAGACACGGGGCCTTTCTATACTTTCTCAAACCGGGCCGTCAGCATCCCAGAGCGTGTTTCCTGCATTGCCAGTAGTCAGCCCACCCTCTTTCGGTTCTTCTAAAAGAGGAAACATCGCTGCGGAGTGACTTAAAAAACCATATCGGGACCTCACGCCCCGTTTAGCGTCTGAGCCCGTTGCCTGGTTACCACAAAAGAGGAAAAAACACGGACCGTTGCCGTGACGACGCGGAAGTCACGCAAGCGTTGCACCTTTCGTGCAAAGTGATGCGGTGACGCACCGGTCGCGTCTCAGCTTTCCTGGGTGTCCTTTTTTGCCCCTAAAAGAACGTATTTCAAATTCACGACCTGCATGTTTTTATTCTGACTTTCTATTATGCACTCAAAGGGCAGCGAATTAGGTTGGGAACCTTACTTTACGTAACATGTTCCATGTATATTTTATAGCTAGACTGAACTACTTTTGGTGATTAATTCATGTCCTACACTTTTCTTAAGAAAGGCTGTCCGGTTCTTCATCACACATCTTCGCACACCAGTCTGCAATCCAACACTCCTAAAACCGCAGTTTAATAAACAAGTCACTTAATTTGAGCAATTAAAAAGGGAGACAATTCATTTAGGGTGAACCACAACTGGCGCTATTTGAAAAAAAAAGCATAATAATTAGGGGACAAAATTAAAAACAAAAGATGTATTATTGTAAATAAACACTCATTAAACCTTTTCATTGAGAAGCACACACTGTAAAAAAAATCCCGTTGTTTTTACGGAAAAAAAGCTGGTAGCTGTGGTTACCAGAATTATTCTGTAAAAAATACTGTACGTGTAAACAACTTTACGGAGACATTTGTACATTTTACAGGATTTCAATGTAAAACAACCACCAACTACATGTAAAGTTTACTTGGTTTCAGTATAGAATAAGCAACGATCAGGCGTAAATTTTACTGAAATAACTGGTACAACAGCAGCATGGCCCTGTCAAATTAACAGAAAGAAGATGCTGAACTTACAAATTCACTATGTAAAATGTTACATTTTTGGTATGTGAAATTGACAGGCTGCTTTGTAAAGCTGTTTACATTTTTACCGTAGTTTTTTTTCTTTTTTTTCATTTTTACAAAATTATTCCGGTAACCACAGCTGCCAGTTTCTTTCCGTAAAACACACAAGTCTTTTGCAGAATTGGCTACGATTTTTTACAATAGACATCAAAATAGAATATTGACTTTAAACTGTAAAAACAAATAAAAGCATTGTAGCGTCGGGCGGACCGAGGAATCGCGGGAGCAGAAAGAAACGAAAACTCGCTTTCCGGGGATAACACGCTTTTTACTAGCAGTCCTGAAGTGGATTAAATCAAACACCCAACGAGCACCGGACCAGTATATATACAGGAAACACGAGGTTGTCAAACGCTCAACTGTAAGACGCATACACGGTGGGAGATTTACGTCAGCTAATTACACACGAGGATCGGACGGGGCACACGCATAAGACACAGGTAAACACACGCGCAACAATACAAGGGGTATTTACAACTGCACGCAGGGCATGCTGGGACATGCTGGGCCCCGCCGGTGCTACAGTATTTTTATCACTTTAGTGGAAAAATACCTTCTTATCAACTGACCAGAGGTGTTGCCACGAGGTGAAGTTCTGACGGTAGCCCCGAATGTACTGCAATTTCAAAAGCTGACTGACAAACCAGAAAATCCTGAGTTGTGTGGGCTATTTCTTGTTGGTTCGTAACGCACGGAGCAAAAAGCAAGTGTTGATATATCATTTAAAGTTTTACTGTTTCTCATCTGTAAAGCACAAAATATTAATTTGTAAAATGTAACACGCTTTCTTTCAGTATAAACAAAGTTGACCTGATTCAAAAATATTTTCACACCGTTATGTTGTAACTTTAACTTTGTTCTTTTGGTTTTTATTAGTGCTGTCAAACGATTAAAATTTTTAATCAGATTAATCACGATGATGGATTAATCCGCGTTAACCCGTTAATTTTGACAGCCCTAGTTTTTATATTACAGTTTGTACACGTTTAAACTACAGTAATTTGTTACCAAAAATATTTTTTAAAACATATTTTTTACTGAAAAATTAACAGTTGTTTTTTGTTAAGTATTTTACAAAATATTAATGTAAAATATACACTGCTCTATTGTTTTTCTTTTTACAGGTTTTTAATGTCGTTATTTCACAGAATTTCTCTGTTAATTTCATGGACATTTATTACAGTGTAGTGGTTCAATGGGCTGCAGTTCTGCCTCCCACACCCTTTCTGAGTGCACATGTTCTACATTGAATTGAATAGTTTTCCTCTCACATTCATGGACGTGTATTTGGGAGACTTTCCCACACGTGCCCTGTGACAGACCAGCATCTCGCCTTGTGTGTCCCTCAGCTGGAAGATGGATGGTTTGTTGGGAATGCAATGCCATCTTGACGCACACTAACAATAACATGCACGTTACATAATTCATCATGTCTATATAATCCCATAAGACTGTTGTTTTTAGTGGGCAGATTCAGATTTATAGCTGGTTTAAATAAGTCATCTTGGCCTTAGAAACATAACCAGGCATCAGAACTGGGATTTCATATTATCAAATGAGTTTTGCTTTTGCACCTACTTCCTGTTGTTTATAGCTGGCACACCACTCAGTGCACTGGTTAGCTTTAAACCACATTGAATATCAGCTCTTCCACGGATATCAGGATCTGACCTTATGAATTGTTTGTTCAAATGACACTGATATGCAAACGAGATCCCTGTTAAAATAATAAATTCCCTGTGCTTCCCTGTAAATAACCCCTCTTGTCTGATTTGCCCAGGGCGTGGCTCTGTGAGTCAAATGCCGTGGTGCTCTTATTTGCCTGTTGGCAGTGCGCTCTGATAGGATGGCATACGGCTGCACGCAGTTCCGATGTGGGAAAGCAGGGGGTCACAAAAACCGCTCATGCCATTATGGTCCTTCGTATCCCTGCTCCGTTCCTATGCCTGACTCTTATGCATGATCCAGCGGGGGCCCCGCAGGTGATTGGGACACCAATGTCAGCACAGGTTAGGTGTCTTCCTCTCTCTGTTTCACCTGCTAGGAGCCACATGGGGACGCAATAGAAGGATGCAAGGTCACCTGAGGTTCGTGTGTGGAGTGGGTGGGGGAGTCAGGAGTCAGCCCCGCAGTGGGTGGGGGAGTCAGGAGTCAGCCCCGCAGCGGGTAAGGGAGTCAGGAGTCAGCCCTGTAGTGAATGGAACCTCCTTGGAACCCACATGTTGTTTTGATGCTGCACCAGAGTTCTGGGGGGTTGCCCTGACCTTGACTGACCTCTAGGATAGGTATCATCGCAGATCTCCCCAAATGTCCCCAAGGATGCATGTGGGCATGTATGTATGTGTGTGTGTGTGGGGGGGGGGGTGCTTTGACACAGTAACGTGTTCCGGTCTACACTCCCCTCTATTTTGAATGATATTTTGCCAATAATGAATTTCATTTCAGTCGCGTGGCAAATGTGATTTATGGGGTTGGAATATCTGGCAGCCTTCATGAGGCCTTGATGGGGGCCGCATTCTGAGCCTCTCTTGGCTTTTCCCATGCCTGGGGGGTGACAGTCGTAGCACCCCTCTCCGTCCTTGCTGGTATTCCCCCTGCGGGAAATTGATGAGAATCATCGCGCTCCTGGGGAGGTTCAGTACAGTGGCTAAGAAAAACATGGGGGGAGGGGGGACGGGGTGGAGCTAATGTGGTTGGAAAGTGAGAAGGCAGGAGCAAATCTGCAAAGCTGGCTTCGGTGCAACCATGCACCCCATGCCTGATTCTGAGGCACGAGGCAGCCTTGTGTTTTTGTAAATCTGCACTGGAGTTGGGGTGTCGCTGACGGAGAGAATCCTGGGGAGTTAACAGATGTAAAAGAGCCGCATAAGTAAATGAATCATACAGAGAAGCAAGGTCGGCTTTCCAAGCGGAACCTGGCTCCCGCTCCGTATTCCAGCCTATCCTTCGTTTGGCAGTGTATTACCACCCCCTGGCTGCTCCCGTCTCCCCCTGCACCCCCCATCTCTGGGTTCCCCATCTGACACCTGTCAGCTCCTCTGCCACCGAGAAGGATAGAGCAAAGCGGCTTAGGCATTGCCTGTCTGCTCCCCCCAGTGCCCCTCTGTACACGGTGCACATGCATGTGTTGGTGGAGTGCGGGATCCCTACCAGACACGATCCCGCTGGCATTCGCCGATATAGAGCATAGTTGAAATAAAACAAAAAAACTGTCCCACACTGAGCACGTCTCCTACACACGGTCTGAAAGATGTACAGGGACCGGAAAATGACAGCCTCTATGGTGCTGACTGCTGTGATATTTCTTTGGGTCGTACACTGTTTCAGTTTTGCACATTGTTTTACACATTGTTCAGGTCGTTACTGTGAAACAATAGAGCAAAAGTGCAGAAGCTCTCTCTGCATGTCCTGCGGTTGCGGGTGAATGGACATACGTCACGTTACACAGAAGAGGAAATAGCTAGTGGGACAGAATAGTAGTACGTTATTCACCACTGTGGGCAGATTCTCTTTTTGTCTATCCCATCATGCTCTCTGCAAGATACACAAACAGGTGAGAACAAGCCTGAGGTCAGAGTACAGGGTGAGCCGGCGTACAGTACCCCTGGGGCTGGGAGTTAGGGGCCACACTCAGGGGCCCAATGGAAGCATCAGCGTGCCAGCCCTGCGATTCACACCAGCAATCTTCCGATCACAGGCACCGAGTCCGGACTCGCTGGATCACACCTCAACTTTACTTGATTAATTAACCCGATACACATTTCTACCTGCAACCGTGGCAGAAAGAACTGGGCTGCTCTGTACGTGGTGTGGATACATAGCAAACATGCAGATGTTTCAGCACTTGGATCAGAAGGAGCCCCTAAAGCAGAGGCCTGGAGTAGCATGTGCTGTTTCGGGTGAGTGGTGGAGAAGAGGCCCGCTGATCCGCTGAGGCCCCGATGTGGTAGAGGTTCCCCGAAGCGCTAGAGGTTCCCCGCCGCGTTGGAGGTTCTCTGACACACTGAGGCCCCCGATGTGCTAGATTTTCCCCCACGTGCTGAGGTTCCCTGACACACTAAGGCCCCCGATATGCTAGAGGTTCCTCAACATGCTGAGGTTCCCTGACATACTAAGGCACCAGATGTGCTAGAGGTTCCCCCGAC
>JAODJW010000041.1:17547669-17560062 GCA_026777045.1 Hyperopisus bebe
TGAGGTTCCCTTGACACACTGAGGCCCCTGATATGCTAGAGGTTCCTCAACATGCTGAGGTTCCCTGACATACTAAGGCACCAGATGTGCTAGAGGTTCCCCCGACACGCTGAGGTTCCCTGACACACTGAGGCCCCCGATGTGCTAGATGTTCCCCCACATGCTGAGGTTCCCTTGACACACTGAGGCCCCTGATATGCTAGAGGTTCCTCAACATGCTGAGGTTCCCTGACATACTAAGACACCAGATGTGCTAGAGGTTCCCCTGACACACTGAGGCCCCCGATGTACTAGAGGTTCCCCGACACGCTGAGGTTCCCTGACACACTAAGGCCCCCGATGTGCTAGAGATCCCCCGATGTGCTGAGGTTCTCTGACACACTGAGCCCCCCGATGTGCTAGAGGTCCTCCGCCACTCTGAGGTTCCCTGACACACTAAGCCCCCAATGTGCTAGAGGTTCCCCGACGCGCTAAGGCCCCCCCCAGACATTATCCCCTTGCTCCGGTCACTGTCATGGTAGTACTGTCGGCTCCCCACCATAGCAACCCCAAAGCTGCAGGCGGTGCAACTCATAGCCCGGCCTGGGGGGTACATCTCTTAAGCTGGGGGCTCTTTGCACATGCAAGCTCACATCACTTTAATCATGTTCACATCTGACACATCATCATCTAGACAATATATCATAAACTATGTATGGCTGTGTTCGGCAAGCATGTTTTTTTGTTCCCATGGTGACCACACTTTTGCATTTCAAGTCACGCAAGGTCATTTTAGCCCCCCTCCCGTAATTTGCATTTTTACACATGCTGTTATAGTTCCTAATTCTGTTATGCTGATCATAAATAAGAATAATTTCTCTTTGCCAAGAAAGCTCATTTAGGTAATTGAACACTTTAAAAAAAATCACACTTCAAGGTCTAATGATGACTGTTTATTTTAAAAAAGGACATGTTTTCCAAATAAAAGTCATATTAATAAAAAAATGATTTATTACATATAATTTTCATGACCCGTGTTGCTTATTGGTACTGAATTAGCTACAAATGTGAGATAATTTACACCCTTAATTTACATTTAACCAGTTCATTTTCAAAACATTGACTTTAATAAGAACATAAAATAATGTTGAGGAATTTCTGAAACACAATATTGCTACTTCTGGTGATGCAGTAATGGATTGCCACATTTTTGTTGTGTCCCTCAGACTGTGCACTATATAAAAATAAATGGAATTGACCTGAGTCACATTAAAAGTAAGCAGGAATGGCCAAATTTTAGATGGAGTGAATGTGCAGCACCGCTCCAGTCCTGTTGCAGGGTTTGCACCGTGCAAACTGGCAGCATGCAGACTAACGCAACTACCAGAGCGGCACAGAGCGTTATGGGGACACCCCTGGCACTGCTGGGACTGATGGAAAATGGTGGTCATGTCTACGGCAGACCCAGCCGGAAGGACGACCGGCAGCCCGGTGCGTCCTCTGCCTTAGGATGTCACATCTACAGTGCGGGGGCTGGGCAGGACCACTCCTACAGGACAGTGGAAACACACCTTAACGTTTGTCTGTGCATCAGCAACGCTTCCATAAATACAGGCAAAAACAACTTTGGGGGTTTTATTATAGGCAACGTTTATCATGTCCAAGACAGGCCCCCTGCAGGTGCCATGAAGCAGCCATGTTATTTGAAACTGGTGTCACATGAATACTGATGTGACGGGCACAGCAACATTGACAGAGACCTGGGGCTGACGGGTCAGTCAGAGAACGGGGTCATCTCTCTCACTGGCAGCCAAAGGCTTGCAGGAACGGGGTGGGGATCAGGGTCACCAGGACGCATACGGTCCCCTGGACAGCCAGCGTGGCAGATGTCAGCTGAGGTAGCTAGATGCTGCCCTGAACCTACACAGAGAAACCGGGGCTCAGTACACACTGGCAGCACTTTGATCAGGTGCTGCCCTCTCCTACCCTCCTCTTCTGAACCCCCCTCCAGACCCCCCGCCTGTAATGTAAAAATGGCGTTCAAGGTCGGCCAGGGGTCTGTCTCTTTTTTGCTTCTCCCATACGCGTGCTAGTCTGTTGCCAGACAGGACATTCATCTGTGACCCTGACTGCTGTGACTCTGACCACTCTGCCCATGACCTTGACTGCTGTGACTCTGACCACTCTGCCCATGACCTTGACTGCTGTGACTCTGACCATTCTGCCCATGACCTTGACTGCTGTGACTCTGACCGCCATGACCCTGACTGACTTGCCCAGGATCATCACTGCTGTGACCCTGACCCCCATTACCCTGACTGCCCCCAACTGTATCCCTGACTGCCTCCACCCATGACCCTGATCACCAGGACCCTGACGTGACTCTAACCTCCCCCCCCGTGACCCTATCTGCCCTTCCTGATTCATCCACCCATCCCAGACTCGGGGGGCCAGATATCAGCAGCACATTTATACCATCGCAGGGGCAGACAGCTGAAACTTAAAATTCTGCAGACGAGCAGCTCGTTTAAATCGATCGGATCCCTGCTAAAGGTCAGCTATGCTTTGCACGGCCACCTTGTCTCTGTAATTAGCACCAGCAGACGCTGAGACTGTCGTGGTTCAATCTGGATGCCAGCATGTTCATTCAGGACCACAGACCCGCCATTCACATAACACATGCTGGTACCTGTCCCACCAAGCACACTGGGCCCCCAGAAAGGGCTGCACACCCCCACAGGATAGATCTAAAGGGGTTCTAACCCACGTGGCTTTCCTCTGCTTCTCATCGGTATTTCTGGGAAATGGAGTGGTGCTGGGGGGGTGCATGGGGGTCAGAGAACATGCATGCCCCCCCCAAGTGCCCCCCCTATATACTTGGGTCTGAAATAAATGTATAATTATTACTATTATTATTATTTACATTTATATATGTGGGCTAGAATTTTGTGCACAGGGAACAGGCGAAGCACAAACGTAAGCACATTTTCCTGACAGATGCGCCAGGTGGTCAAGTTGATTCAGTTGGTGAAAAGCGAAGTTAACAACAGAAAAAAATCATCAAGTTTAGAAAAACTTAAATGTAACTGCAAAGCACTGCATAAATAACATTGGATTTCAAAATTGTCTTTTGCTTCTTGATGCTGGCAATATAGTGTGAGTAATACTTGGAGGACATTAAGATCTAATCCATCTGGCTCCCATATCAGAACAACTGGCACCAATTTGCCCCCCCCAATTGAAATGGTCTAGAACTGCCACTGCTAGGAATCGATTTACTCCCCAGCTGGTTTGCTTGTGATACCTGCTCCCTGGCCGGGGTTGCCTCAACTAGGCCACTGACCTAGTGCAACCCCCCCCCCCAAACATGGCTAGATGACGGTCAGCTGGAGGAGACAATAAAGTCAGGAACAGCGCTGCATAAACTCTGGGGCTGATCAGGCTGCTGCGTGAAGCATATTCCATCACCCCCCACCGAATCCGACATCTGAGGCCATCCTTCCTGGTTTATACTGCCCATGCAGGGCGGGCGGATTGATCACAGTCAACCGCGATGAAAGGTGTGGGGCACAGCACACCCTTCTGGGGGCCCCCAGCAAACCAGGAACGTTGCCCAACAAGCCCGCTAATGCACCCCTGTAGACACACCCACTCCCCTGCATTCGTTGCCGCTAATTATGCGAAGGAGCCACTTTCCCAACATCGCGCTGCCGCCACACTCTCGCCTCTCCTTCCACCTGATCTCCCATCTCAGCTCCCCACACATCGCCTTGTAATGGATTTCGGGGCTTTACGCTGTTCAAAGCAGAGGCTAATGTGTCAGCATCCCGCCTCGGCTGTAAATCACACGACAGGCGATGCGAGCGACCGCCTTTGGGGGGAGAGTGCGTGCTGCCACACCGTGCGAAGAAAAAGCTCACAGCCACTGACAGCAATAATGATTGTGGCTGCTTCTCAATAAGGATGAACCTGAATTATTTACCAAACGCTGATGCTGTGTTGTTTTGGCCCTTTAGGTTGCTGAGGCGTGTGAATAGGAACCCGTTTTCCAAATAGTTTATGTAAACAAACAGATCCCCGAGGCACAGTGTTTATCTTCACCTTAACAGCCTGTTTGCGCTGCGGGAAACTGGCAAAACTAGATTTACCGTTATGCAGTACCTTAATGCTTCATTACTATGTTTATAAAATCATAATATCAGTTTATGTATATACAGTGGTACCTCAGTTCTCGAACTCATTGGAACTCAGACGTCAGGGTATCGGGTCAGGGTATTAAAGGCAAGCAAAACGCAAACGGACAATACAATGACCGGACTGGGGAAACAAACTGAAATGCGGATGAAATACTATATTGGAATACTAATGACAACAACCAGAAACAGCTGATCACACGGGGATTCCACACGGGGTTAACAAGGGGGCGGAGCTCTGAACGGATTAAATTCGAGTTCTGAGGTACCACTGTATATAATATATCTTTGACCCATGAAATTAATTATATCATACATGAATGTATCCATTTGTTTGGTTGTAAGGCAGCCATGTAGCCGAGCAGTGTTTAAATGTTCACACAGCACAACAAATGTCAGTGGTTAGTTTGGTTTGGTTGCCCGGCAACATGCACCCCCTCCCTCCATCCCTACCCCAACTCGCAGCCCTTGCCGCTGCACCGCTGTCCCGGCTCGTCCTCTCAGGTGTGTGGAGTCTCAATGACAAACCAGTGCATGCCACGCTGTGCACTCAACGGTCCCTGGGTGACAACAGAAAAAGCCCCGCCCAGTCACCTGATTGGCCAATGAAATCTAACCTCCTGTACATCCACCCAATCCCCAGCTATTTTACTGTAAAGTGAGAACTAATTGGACATTGCACAGAGCCTGGTTTGTTACATGCCTCTATGAGTCACATGACCAAAACAATATACAAAAATATGTTAATTGTGTGAGTGGGGGGGGTTCACTCTTTAATTAATCAAAGTTTTTCATGAATAACTAACCAAAAGAAACCAAAGTTTTCATTGAATGGCTTTTAAAATCATTTTTCTTATTAAATGGATTTGACGTCACTTCTTTCCTAATATTTTTGCCGCACATGTCAACTGCATGCTGGCAGAATAACAGGATGCTTATTAAAATCATTTTAAATAGCTTAGCCCTAAAATGAAGCCACAGCATGCATAAAATCAGCTTTTCCGCATTACTCATGCTCACAGCCAAATGTCCGAAATACACATTAAGACTCAGATTCCATTTTCATTCATAGATTCTGTGACCCGATTCCTCCACGTGTACCTAAAACATGCCGTCTGTGAAGCATGTCATGTGTTGAGTATATTTTGAGGGTGACTAAGACTCAGACCAGCTAATATAGGTTCTTAGTGGGAGTTTTTTTTTTTTGCTGTTTCCCATACTTCAAAATGCCATAAACCTTCTTAGTCATCCCACAATGACAAAAAAACGACCTTGCAGGACAACAATACTCACTTCTGAGAACACATGGTAAGGTCATTATTGGAGCAGACATACTTGAATGCATGAGACATACAGTTTGACTTCACCCCCCCCCCCATAAATGCTATACAGCTTTGGCTGGTTAGTATATGTGTCATCGCTCTGGTCTTGTCAGCACGTAGCTCTGCTCAGGATGGGTCTTGACTCTTCTCACCAGCACCTATTCTTACACTTCAAGCTTATTTTATCAGAACCACTGTAAAACACTGTAAAACAACTGTAATGAAGCAAATGGCTTTGGATCTCACATAAGCACTGTAAAGCATTATACAGTAATAGCCAAACACAGCTGCATGATCCTGCAACACTGCGCCAACAGGGCGGCGCTGGAGAGAATATTCACATTCAGATTTCACACCTTCTGATTGAGGTTTGATTGTCAGTTTTATCAACCTGATCTGCACCAGTGGAGGCTCTTCAAAGTGATAACCCCCCCCCACAGTGCAGTCTCCGGCCTTTAGAGGTAATAAAACAAAAAGTCCCTTTACTGGAAGTAAACGACTCTCTTAAGCAGCTGGCTAAGAAAAGGGCAACACTGTGTGCAGAAACAATAAGGGCTTTATGGTACACAGCGGGCTGGGGCTGCTCAGCACTGCAGCGCCGTCCAGGCAAGCTGGACCAGGCCTGGCGCCGGGAACTCAGTGAAAACACTGAGCCCATTTGCTTGGCCAGTACCCCCCCATTCCCACCACAAAGCAACTTAGAGCTTTACTTACACAGATGGATTTTTAATTATAGCTCATTACCGGAGGTTAAGCCCAGGATAAGCACTCACAGCACTACATTCTGGGCCTCGAACCAGCAACCCTTGGGTTCTGTGCACATGTTACTGCTGTACCTGCTGCCTTACAGATATTACACTCCATGAGACTAAAACGAGGGGAAAAATGTCCATCTCAGAATACAGCTCCAAGTGTATTTATGGGCTATAATTAAGAGTAACTTTGCTTATTCACATCTGTGATTTCTGTACCGGCGGTGTAATTTAGCACAGAAAAAGCTCTCCTCTGGTCAGTAAAAGGTAAGCAGTGGCTTTATTCATCAGAATAGCACTCTGAAAACGTTCCTCTATGGCTACATAAATAGCTATCATTATCCTTTGATGTCCCAAGCCGCCAGAGACAGGCTCCTTCTCAAAATATCTCTATCACTGAGTCATTTCATTTACCGGCAAAAGTAAAGGCACTCACAGAGGTCCTCAGGGTAGGTCTGAAGGCCCAGGACAGTCTGTGTTATCTGTCATTGGCCAAAAGCCTTGGGCATGGGGCATTTTACAAAAGCCAAATGAATAATCTAGGCTTTTTTGGAACAGCGTGCTATTCAGCATGCCGTTCTACAGCACTTTCACACAATAACCGGACAGACAAATGTTTTTGTTGACCTTCTGTTGATGTTGTCATCGTCGTCATCTTCATCATCAGAAGCAGCTGCACTACTATTTTGAATAATAATTTGGCCTTGGATATAGTAGAGGGGGCATCCTTGGAAATGAATTTGAAGTACTGAGATGAAAAATAATGCCATACTTAATGCAAAAGAAAGAAAGAAGTAATCAGAAGCATATCTATTCAAGAACCATATAGAAAAAGAACAGTTAACATCACTGTTTACTGAAATGGCAACCGAAACAAAATCCCCCAGCATAATGTTAGTTCCATTTAAGGCAAAAACCCAACCCTGTTTTTAATGCTACCACCCACTATCATTAATCACCATACGCCTTAAAATTATTAGCGAAATGTTAGCGATCCACTTTGACTCTGTGACCTCAGAATTCATCCAAACTGACCCAACCGGCTTCATTAAAGATGGACACAAAATCAACAGAATTAAAGTATCATTGACTGGTGAAAAATAATTTAATTCAATTGCCACCCTAACCAGGATAATCAGTTAAATGACAAACGGTTGGATGGATGGACGGATGGGTGATGGATTGATGGATGGATAAATGGAATCATTCATGAATTGTTCAATATATTTAAAAAACGTTACAGATGAAACATGGCCTCAGTCACTACAAACGACATCACCTAGTTCAAAATGTGGAACTACCAGGCAAACTAGCCAAGTATGAAACTACCAGGCAAGGATGTGCACTCTCCGTTATTATTTGCATTATTTATAGAACCACTGGCTGTAACCATTTGTCAGAATAAATGCATTACTTGTATTACAACCTCTAATTTAATTCATAAGATAAGTCCTGGGTGGCTCCGTGGACAGTGCTGCTACTTCACACAGGGTTGGGGGGGGGGGGGGGTCCGTGTTCCCCCGTGTCACATGGGTCTTCTCCTGCACTAAGGCTAATTGGTGTCCTGAAATTGGCCCCAGTGTGTGACTGTGTGTGTGAGAGCATCCATGTCCATTCACTAGCATCCCAGCCAGGGTGAACCCCAGCTTTGGACCCTGTGCTGCCTGGGAAAGGCTCCAAGTGGCCCAAATTCTACTGGAGAACCAAAAAAAACGTGTATAAAATAATAAACATGACAAAAAATAAGCAGCAGCATGGATGATGCAGCGGCTCTGTGGGCAGCAGTTTCCCCCAAAGTTCCGGGGACAGTTTCCTTTGGGAACCCACCCCTCCGAGGCCGATTCCCTTCCTCAGTCCAAAGATCCCCCGTTAGTCTAACTGGCATCCCTAAACTGTCCACAGTGTTTGCAGACTTGGGTACCCATCAAATTAACAAGAACTCCCAGCCTAGCGCTAATCCAATAGGAGACCATTTACAGAACATGCATCACACAAGGCAGGTTGTTCAAAATGAGATTTGGCAATTTAAACAACTACATGCACAGCCCATCCTGACAGGCGCACCTGGTACAATCGACTTCCCTGCCGCAAAATCCCATCATCTTCTGCCCTGGGCTTATGGGGAGAGATATCTAAAATGGACCCCCCCATTAAAAATCCACCCTCATTACTTTTCATATTCAGAACCAGGTTTGTTGACCAAGTATGTTCATACACACAGGAAATTTATATACTTAAAAAACAGCACTAATGTTATGCTGAATCTTCATTAAACACGCAGCAGCCCCACCAGGGTCAGCGGCTTGGCGCCCGCCGTACTTTGGTGGTTCTGCCCGGATCGGTTACCCTTTCCACACTCCTCCCTCTCGCGAATCCGTTTCAGAAGCGAAGGCGGCCGATGACTCATCTGCCGTTATCCGGACTTTGCGGGGGTGATACCAGACAAATGAGAGCAAAAATAAGAGGCACGGGAGCGGTAAAGCGCCGATTCGCAATGCAAGTCCCTTTTAAATGCTTAAACAAACAAGCAAATGAACAAACAAACAAATAAAAAATAGCGACTTTTGACACATCAGCTGATTTTGGACCCTATGAAAGCATTTCATATCAGGCCCCTAACACAGCATAATACAATAATGCCGCAAAAATTTTAAGTTCCTCGTCAGTTAGGCACTGGGAGGTCTAGAGGTTCTTTAGACAGCAGTTACTCATTCCGAGAATCATTTTTCCAACTTGCAAGTGATGCAATCTGTTTCTGAGTGTATCTGCTCGCTTTGGTTATTCAGATATTTATTGGTGCAGAGAAACAAGGTCATCATTTTTGGGCTGAAGGAGCAAATGGAGATTTTACCCCCTATCTGCATAAAACTCAAGAACCCATTTAGGTCCATCAACATGTATTTTATGGTACAGTGGGTTAAAATGATTTCAACTGCGTGCAATGTTGAAAATCTCCAAGGAGGTGAAAAGAATTACTGAAATATTTTGAAAAATCTCCAGGACCACAGATTAAGACCCACGACTGTGTCCATATCCTGCCTGCTTACGGAATTCTAGATATTGTACTAAATGAGGCAATAAACAAGTTTGCAATACCTGAAACACCACGTGTCTCTTATTACAGCACATGATCTGCTAAAATACAGCTTAACCCTGAACTCCATCTTAACAAAATAAAATAAAATCACCCTTAATTCCCAGCAGGGCTGTGCAGCACTAAAAACGACAAACACAGACAGAGGAAGGCTGTGCATCACTGGTCTGATGTAAGAAGTGCTCCAGAATTGGCAGCCCGTGGTGAAATCGCAGATAAGTAGGCCAGCACATCCGATGCCGGTGAGGAGGCGACGCTGAGATCACTGACGCTTAAAGGATGCATTCCCGACATGACAGAGCCGAAAAAAGGAGAGCACGCAGAAGTTAAACAAACCCCCCCGCCCTGCCCCTGTCACTCCCACCTCCAGCAGGCCAAAGCCAAACTCAGATGAATCCTACAGCTTTTCCTCAGCTACATGAAAAGGAAGAGGTATGACAAATTTCACACTCAAAAATTTTAATGAATTGGGTGACCCTCAACTTGGAACAGTCAACCTGAAACACCACACTTGACCCCGTACACGAACATCTACTCATCTCCATCAGAAAGAACACAAAGCTTACAAAGGACTACAAAGGGAGTTCTGACAGTATCTTTTGCTTCATGGATCCACTTTTTCGCCTTTAGGCAGTGACAAACAAAACACGTGTGAAAACCTAGAAAACGCGACCCGACGTGGGTCTGCCAATGAGTACGGCTGACAGTATGAGCTTGACGGCACATAAGACAGCCTCAGCCTACACGGCGCAGGGAAAATCCAGACAGAGATCAGCTCCTGAACTTCTGAAAGGCCTCTGATGCGAGGGGAATCAGCTGGAACACGGCAGTCACTGAAGCAGTTCAATGAAATGTTGAATTTACAAGAACATAATTATCATGCGGTGACAGAGTGGAGAATGCTTCGGAGACACAGTCACAAAAACACTAATGAAAGGAATTAATCTGCTTCATTAAGGGCTCAGCTTCCATCGCTCAAAGTCTGCACCTCAAATTTAGGCGTGAAATACACCGGCGAATATAGATCTAATCGACAACATCCTTTTAACACTTAAGAGAGCAAGCAACAAGCTGCAAAGAAACAAAAACCATTGTCAAAAAAAAAAAAAACGCCGTGAAGATCACAGGTCTGATATTCCACACAATCTTCACAAGCAACTGAGAAGCTTCCGCTCTCGTGCTGATCTTAAGCAGGTTCCTGACACCTATGAGAACTTGAAAGCAGACACTCCTTTGAATGATTTACTTAGAAAATACACTACCAAGTCGAAGCAAAAAAGAATATAAATTAAGACACACAGCCTGGTTCTACCTTCCCCCTCAGTGACCGTGGGATTTCCAGTGAAAGATTACATATAGATTTATAAAGATCACATATAGATTTATAAAGATCACATGTAGATTTATAAAGATCACATATACATTCATTATCATTGAAGAGGATCTAATTGGAAGCACTTTTTAATTAAACTCCCTAATCACAGAGGTGATTAGATCTTAAGAGTAAATGCTTAGCTAAGCTATCCATCACGTTTTTCCAAAAGTGACAATCAAAGCAAAACTCATAGGTTTTCAAGTTTGTTTAAAGACATAAGGTCCTCTGGCAGACTACAGGTGTAACGCTGAATACCATGTCATGGTTTGGTCAGGGCGGTACTGGGAAGACGGCTTACAGACACATACTGTATGAACACGCACTTGGCATAGCACTGAGCAGCGGCCCAAAGGTCAAACGCGCGATCCGCCACCTGCTGAACCTCTCTGCCATTTAAAAGAAGTCATCCGGCTGTGTTTAAAGCCAGTTTGATAAATTATCTATTAATACCAGCTGACATGTCATTTTCATTCATGTTTACAGAGTTCACACTGTCTAAAAGCTGTACTCTGAGGCATTATATAGGACCACATCTTTCATATTTTTCCCTCTCCATGCCATAAACATATTTTAAGGAGTAGGAGCCTGGATAGATTTTTTTTTTAAATCTAAGCTGCGCACCTTTCAGGCACTGGCTCACAATAGGAGCCATATCCAGCAGACATATTTAGGTACATATTTAATGAGATTTTTGTTCTCTCATCTGTTCACAGATTCACGTCACATGTTTTTTTTAACTATAGAATCCTGACAGCTTCTGCCTTAAACACAGTGAAAAACAGGTCAATGAAAAAAGATTAATTCGACCCAGATGGGTCTGTAAGCAGATAAATACAGAAAGCAACTAATTTAATGATAATGAGAATGAGAAAAGACACAACGACCGAATGAAAGGCCATCTCTCTGGGCGCTACAGGTATACAACGTAGTAGAAAGTCAATCAAAGGCAACCTATAAAAGAAGACGCGTGTGCCTTGTATGGTAAATGCAGCGCGACTAAAGCGCACAGCTGCAGGGGGACACGTCATCCATCTCTCGGGATCCATAATGACCTCGTGCTACGCGTCCAGATGTTTACTGGGCCTCGCGCGACACCGCTGTGATGCAGGAAGTCCTATGGTAAAATACGTGCTCACTCTACGTATGCATAATAATAGCGTCCTACACCAAATAGCCTTCCACTATATCGAGCATGGCGTGACCTAGTTAAGTTTTAGCATATTAAAACAATACACAGCAGCAAAACATGGGAGATACGCTTCCATTTCTGTTGTACCTTCATTTCCACTTTCAATCAATTAAAATTAATTGCGGTCATTATTTTGTGCATCTAGGCATCACAGAAAAGATTACGCCAACTTCGCACATCTGTGGAGTACTTGGATGCGCGTCTGGCCTGCCGCTTGACTCAAGCTATCAAGTGAGGAAAAAAGTGTTTATCTCTGTGACAACAGTATAGAGCCCCGCTTTGAAGCAACAGGTCACATTCTGCTACAAATATAAACAGTGCGACTAGTCTTTTGCCAATAGGATTTTGGGGTATATCTCCAGGTGTGTGGAGTTTAAGTCAAGGAAGGTAATGCTAAGATTATACAATTCCTTGGTGAGACCTCACCTAGAATATTGTGTGCAGGTTTGGTCACCATATCTCAAAAAGGACATTGCGGCCTTAGAAAAG
>JAODJW010000041.1:17560162-17576925 GCA_026777045.1 Hyperopisus bebe
ATTAGTTAAGTTCTCCCCAAGCGAGCTTGATGGGCCGAATGGCCTCCTCTCGTTTGTATAGTTCTTATGTTCTTATTTATTAAGTGCAATTTTAATATTTGTATGCTATATCGGCTTGAAACAAATTATCCTGCTTAGGGGAAGGTGGGAGACCAGCTCTCCTTAAAATGATTATATATGTATTTTAAAAAGGAACACTAGCAATTTTCAGCTTACTCTGTAAACGCGTAAAGAAACGCAGCGATGCATGAAAATGGTAGGTGTTTACAAAGGTATTCCAAGCTTGTAGATTACACATAGGAAAACAACCGCACAGGAGACATAAAGATGCTAAAGTCTAATTGCATGCAAATTAATTAATTACAATTTATTAATCTGTTATTTGTGAATAAGGGTTACAATCTCACACACGTAGTTTAGAGAACAAAGGAAGATTGTAAGGCCTTTAAGTCGCCAGCCTAAACACAGAGTATCCCCGCTAATATAATTCCCCTGCTGAACTGTTTGTCCCTGATACTGCACCGGGACCTTTAAGACAGACTTATGTAGGTCTAATAGCGTGCGACGGTTTACAATATTCATTTGCACTTCATTAAATGTGTTTCATTTTTACACAAATAGCCTTGTTTTTCCTCTAAATTCTAAATATTTTTGAGAATTCACATTTTGTATCATTATTGTGATTACTCACCGTTGGTATTGTTTGTTTGTTATTCAAGAGGACAGTTTAACCGTTGTATCGATACAACAGACATGCTTGTTTACAGGTTCCTAAATACCGAAATAGCATTCCACAATTGTATAAAAATGTAGCAAAGTGTATGTCCGCATCAGAGTAATTAATTAAACCTTTGGTTTAACAAGATGTCACCAGATGTAACATATAGTAGTACACGTTTATGAATTGGCATAATTTGTATCTTGCTTTGCACGTTAATTTTGCTGATGGGGCAGAAAGCAACAGTGGCAGTAAGACGGCAATTGAAGTAATCGGTGCATGACTTTGGCATAAGCGTCTAGCCCGCATACCGATATAAATCTTTCATTATTAGACACAGACTTGGAGAAAGAGTATTGTTAAAATGGGGCTCCTGGCAAAATGGAACAGTTAAACTTTGCAGTTAATATATGCCTGTGTGTTTAGAAATACTTCATTTTTTCTCTACGATACGATGTTCAAGGCGCGTTAATGTATTTAGTATGGTATCAAGTTGGGATTGAAGACGTAGAGATTATTCCAAACATTTTTCCTGAAATGTCCAATTTTAACAATACTCGCCCAAGGTGTATTACAGTACATATCGTGACATTCAGAAGCGTTATATGCCCTTTTTGATCTGCACATAAATGCACATTATAACATGAAAGTGAATGGCACCGCATTTTGAAAGTGCTTTTAAAGTAGGTTAAAACTTGTAAATCTGCAGGACTGTGGTCAGTCCGATCATAATTTATGCATCCGCACAGTAGCCTGGAACCCACAGTATCAGGGTGAGATCGCGTGCATACCGGCCACAGAGATCGCGTCTCCGCTCTGAACGAGTCGCGTTCCGACTGCCCTTGGGGCTCGCACTTTACCTGATTTTCAACCTCTTTACATATATTTATATATGTCCAAACTTAATTGATTATGCAGCATAAAAGATCACAAACACATCGCTCTACCTTCCAGTAACTGGTAAACCACAATAAGAATTAGAGGTGTGTGAAAATTAAATATAAAAAAACTATGAATGTTCCACATGCACAAGCCAAAACGGAAGCGTTCTTAAAAAGTGCAATACACCCACGTTGCGTCCAGCCCTAATAATATATGGTGTGTGTCCAGAAAACAACTGTAGGGATCAGCCCACAAGCCAGATTCTCCGGTCTTGCTGGTATTTTGTAATATTAATTGCATAAATAATTTATTGACATTCTTTTTTTTGCCTGGGCCAGCTTTGGTAAAATACCCGTCTTTGACAGGCGGCAGATGATCTTAGGAAACTTACCTTGCCTCTCGATCCACATTTTGGTGTTGACCAGTGTGCCCTTTTGTCCCCACCTGGCGCGGGCACATCTTCCACGTCCCCTATCAACCCGGCTGATGCCGAATCCGAGTCCTCCCCTTCTTCCAAGTCCTCGCCCTCCTCCGCTTCTGCCGTCTTGAACCGTTTGGGCGCTCTCTCATATTCCCCTTCCTCATGCTCCTCGGCCAGAGACATTCTCAAAAATCAGAGATTTGGGCTCAGAGTCAGTAATGTCACTTTGCACGTAGACCTGACAAGAGCGACCGAGAGAAGTTACGAAGGGTTTGGACAGCCCTGCCGAGGCTACTAAGTACTGCTCTCAGCGGCGTGCATCAGCCGGAGCGGACTGTCACAGGCAGCGCGTCTTTCCAAGCGCACTGACTCCCTTTGTTCACATCGCAAACCTAGACAGCCGGGAGACGCTTCGTTGCTTCCTCATTGGGCCAATCTCTCTCGGTACGTATGAATCTCGCTTCTGATTGGGCGAGCTCGTCTCGCAACTTGTAAATACAGACACTGATTGGTTACCATGGTCATCTGTCAAGAAAAAGATAAGCACATTTTAGTCAAAGCAATAAATCACTTTTGTATTAATATATTAATCAGAAAAAACAACCCCAAAGTCTGAATACCTTAACCATTAAAAATCAATTTCAGGGAAGAAAATTAGGTTTATTTAACTTTTTAAGAACACTCCCCTGCTTTAAATTTACCGATGTTTTGCTGTTTTGAGAGTGGTTTTTCCGTACAGCACCTTACCGGTCTGATTCCAGATAAGTGTTTAAGACGGCGCACCGTCGCATTAGCCTGTTTACCTGTTTATATTAAAATCACGATATACGTCGTTACAGCGGTAAGAATGGTTATGCTGTTTGTTATGTGGTGATGGTATTAGGAAATTATTAGTCCCTTCTAGCCGTACTGTTACCAGCTTAGACTTGCTTAAAACAAAGTGGAAACATCCATTGATACTAACACAACTAACAGCCTACTGTTCAAATGTCGCTTTTGTTTTTCTTTAGAGGATAAAAAACACATATAGCCTATACGCAATCATTGCTGTAGGCTATATGTTACTTCGCAACTCTTTTTATTCTCGAATAATTACTATACTAACTGACTTAGTATTTAATGAGTATTTTGCTGTGACTTTACACAAAATGTTTGATTGGCCGCCCGCCCACCAGTTTGTCCCCCAAGCGCTTGCCATGCACTTTATGTCGCTTCCCTGTATGGTGCCACTGTCCTTCGCTGGATTGCACTGGCTTTTTGTTGACTGCATTCTGTTATGACGCTGGTATAAGTGGATATTCCCGGTTATTGCTGGCTTCTATTTATAAAGTTCAACTAAGACTCAATTTCGAGTAGTCATTCCTCCAGTGAGTAACACGCACTAATATGCTAATGGGAGATGCATTCAGAACATATTGTATTTTAAACCTGACTGATCTCCAGATTCTCTGCTTCCTACTCACTATATTGAGCAAAGTCATTTTTATTAAGTAGCACAACTTAATTAAATCTGATTTTGCAGTGCAGATACCCTATACATATTGATAATGTGTACCATAGTAAGGTTTTGTATACTTTCTAACGAAAACGAATCCGTTGCGGAAATTATGATCAATGGCCACTCAGCGAATAATAGCATTATGTTGTCATTGTTGTAGTATCATATTAAGGTATCTTCTTTCAATTGTAAGCTGGAATATCAAACCAATAGAAGAAAAATAGGAGATGGATTTCCCACTAATTAAACGCTTGCTTTTGAGTTTAAAACGCAGTTCTTAGAAACTAATTATACATCTTAAAGCATTCCTTTTACCGAAGGAAACCCACTCATGATTACAGAGTACAGATCACTGAGTTACCTGTCAATAGCAGGCTGCAGGTAAACAGCAGTTAATGAAGAGGTTGTAAAATAATAGTGGATGAAAGCTCTATGATTATGAAATAAATGTATAGACACTCTCAACAGTCCCTTTGACCGTAAACCACGTGACTCCCCTTAGATGACATGTAACATCCGTCAAAAAAGCGGCGGACCGTGGAAATGGTTCAATTAGAAACGTTATCAAATGAAGTCAAATCTCTTTTAAAATATATGTCTTGGCAGGCAAGAAACGGAAGGGGCTGGTTATGTGTTTGTGTTCACCTGGTAGCTAAGACAGTCGTTCTATGACTAAATATCTCTGTTCACAAAATAAACAGATAAGTCCTTAGAGGCGTTTTAGTAGGATACCCGGAGGAAGCACGGACAGAATATAAAAAATCTAAATACACATAGCGGGGGGATGAGATTTGCACCCCCGGTACCAATTATAATTATATAACAGAAGAAGGCAAATGCAAATATAGCAAAACAGTGCTTATTTTAACCCAGGCTACCGCTAACAGCCACTTTCAAAAATGCCAGAAATAAAAAGGGACAGGGAACGTCTTGAGACTTACTATCAGAGCGCAAATGCACTTTCCTTCCATGGATGAGATGATTTTTTTCGAATAAATAATGGAAAGACTTTTCATTCATTCCTATTCACACCTTGCAGAACATTTCCATTTTCTCTGAAAGATGAGTAAAACGAAACCGGGACACGTACCCATAGCAGTAACGATCCCATTAGTAAAACTGGAAGGCGTCCAAAGAGGAACATGGCTTGTGCGGTTCCACGTTCTGTGTTTGAAATTACTAAGGAACAATGAAAATGGGGGCGGCTCCCCTGGGGGCCAATCGGGCCCACTGGGCTCTACCTACCCAGGACTATTTTTAAGATGATCATTATTCTACAAAGAGCAAGTTGAGGGAGGCGTAAAGACAATTTCCCCACGGGGATCAATAAAGTATCGATTATTATTATTATTATTATTATTATTATTATTATTATTATTATTAGTGAACAATGTTACAACACATCAAAAAAGGAACTGCCATGCAATACATAAAACAGTAACAGGACCAGGGATAAGAGAGAAGAGAAAGAAAAAAAAAACAAACCAAATTCTTCCACAATTTTACAGGTTTTGGCAGCTTTTTTGTTTTTACATTAGACTAAAGTTGCGCCATACTGCTTAAATTCATTTCAAAAATGGAAAAAGTTGTGTTTAGATTAAAACTTTTTTTCTTATGAATGTGGAATTTTCCGTATGCACGGAAACTGAATCACATAAATAATGTTTGCTCTTGACCCCTCATTTTTAAAATAAATAAAAACGTCAAAATTTCAATTTTCACTTACCCTCAAGTCTTCCTACAAATAAAATTAGATAAATCTATGCAAAACAGTCTTATATATATACATTAAAAAAGAAATGAATAGTGGACTCATCAGTACATCCCCCAAAAATCACAATTGTAATCTACCTCTAGTCTGAACCTTTCTAAGACTTTCCTGACAGGGTATATTCAATGTAATGTTTTAAATGAAATTTATTTAACTTTATTTTGGATACAATATTGATTTATCAATTTCCATGCTTTCTTCCAATCTATATCATCAAACAGGGAAGTCCAAAAGAATTTTGCAGACAGAACTGTAGGTTCGCAAAGAGCATTCTTAATATGCTGGTTGTGCCATATAAGATTATATCCCCAATAAATAGATTTCTACAGGCATCGTCTGGGCATTTAAAATTTGTACAAGCATTTTTAAGAAAATGTATTGCACTTCTAGACTGCGTCAAGGACCACAGCATATTCTTTAGGTTTAGCTGGTATTTTAAATGTCTTAAGAAACTCCCCATATGTCATTAAAAGACCATCGGCATTCAGTAGCTGCCCAACAATCAAAATACCACCGTCAATTCATGATTTATAAAATAGTGTCTTATTTTTATATAATCTGTCCTACCTAAAACACTCTGCTCTTTCTTCACATCCCAGTGTTGCTTGGTTGTGTTCACTATCCATAGGCGTGGGAAGATGTTTTAAGCTCAGGGTGGTGAAAGTCAGCACGACGAGAAGACTTTACTGAAGTTATTTTGTATAATCTGTAGCCATCATCAGCTACCAACAAGATAACAAGGATGAAAATATAGGTCAGCTACAACCACTCTCAGTGCATCAGCAACCTGAACAGTGGCAGGTAGATCATAGTGGCAGCTTCATTGAATTGTTCTTTTGGTGATGATGTGGTTCCGTCACACGAATCCTGCCCTGGGCTGGTGGTGGCACCTGGAGCTCAATCTTATTGAAACAGAGCAGTCAGCAGTTCTCGCCACCACTGATCATCATCACTCTTACAGCACAGTGTTCAGTTGCTTCCTTGTCTGTTTCCTCTGTATCTGTCAGTTTCCAACAGGTGCTGGCTTGGTGGTTTAAAAGGCTGGGGGTTCATGGGTCTTGTTGGCTGCCATTTTACTTTGGGCCTCCGGTTCCCTGGTTCCTGGTTTGGGATCTCCAGTTTGTCACAGAATGTATTTTGTGAAGGCTAATAAACATCTTAACTCTTAAGCACTGAGTCCGAGTTATGACCGGTTATTTTTGGAGAAATAATCATAAACTTTCCTCTGAGCCTCTCTGACGCAGCATTACCACCAAAAATTGGCGGGGGGTGGTTGGGAGTTGCCATTTGGTTTAACTTAATTTTGATATAGAATTTTTGTCAGAATGTTATATTACAGTTATTGTGGGACTATACCCAGATGAACATTCTTGGTGACTGAAGCGGTAAAAAAATAGTTTGTTGAATATTGCATTTTAAGTCGTTCTTCTACCTTAAGGACAGGCGAAGGTTATCAGAATTCATACTTTAGTATCGAAGTTCCTGATAGTGCATAGAGTTAGGTACCTGTGTAGGTTGGCTGATACCAGCCATTCTGAGCTTTAGGCCAGCGTTTCCCAATCTGGTCCTTGGGAACATCTGGACTGCCCCCAGTAGGGAGCTGGGAGGGAGCAAAAACATGGGCCGTCTGGGGGTCCCCAAGGACTGGATTGAGAAACACTGCTCTAGGGTCCAGAGGGCTAAGCATGGAGCCCCCAGGGCAGGACTGGGTTTCCCTGGAGGTGCCACCACTATGATATCCTTCTGCAGGAGGTGTCCAGCCAAGAAGGGGGATCACACAACATTTGCATGCCCCTGCAGCAGTTCCAGATGGGGGTGCTGATGCAGAGGATGGGGCTGGATGAGTTTCGGTCTTTATACTGAGCAGGGGGACCGTTACATATCAGTTGCAGTCAGTTATTTCACAAAGTGGTCGGAGGCCTTTGCCACCCTCAATCAGGGAGGGAGCACCGTTCTGGGTCCCCTTTGGGGGCATGTTTACATGTTTCGGAATCCCTGAGGAGCTCCATGGTGACCAGGAGCAGAGCTTTGAGCCCCATATCTTCAGGGGGGGGAGGACACCGGCCCTATGCTGATGTACAGGGTGTAATTAGTTGTGTTAGACGCTTATTTTGTTTGCCTGATTGCCTGTTCAGCACTCGTACACATGTAGCACATGTAATTAGTTATTTGGGGCGTAAAGGCTAAAATACACTGACAGGGTGTTTAGCCTGGTGCGATTTCAGTACCTTGGGCTTCATGTAGAGTGGATGGCAGAACATCTTGACAGAGAAAAGACGTTAGTCATGATCTCATTGGATTATGGAGAATGGGTTGTAACTGCTGTGGATAAGTTACAGTATGTTGTTTGTAATATTACCTGTAGTCAAATAATACATATGCACTAAGTAAAAAATGAACAAATTCTTGTTTTCTTTTTGTATGTGGATTACTGTAAGTGTTCCCCTGGCTTGTGCCCTGTGTTTCCTGAAATATGGTCCCTGCAAGCCTGTGATAGATATGTAGGTCGGATGACGATGTCTGTATAGTAATTGTTCTATTTAGTACTTCTAATTGGATTCATGTTGATAAGAAAATGCATAAGTTCTCTTTGATTTTCATGATTATACGGTTTGCTTGCGCTGCTTGGATGTGTCAGCATTTATTAGGGAGTCCCCCTTGCAGCTGGGCAGACATTAATATTAAAATGACTGAATCATTAAGTTGTTGATTATGATAATTATGAATAATATGAATAGTTGTTCCTGGTGATGTAACGACAATGCTGTTTGGAATTTTGCACGACTAAGAAGACTATAGGAAATGGGCAACCTTCTATCCATGTCACTAAAACAAACAGCAACAGTGCTATTCTGGGAAACCAGAGGCTCATTCGAATTGAAAAGAAGGCACTTGACACTGCAGAGGTTTGCATGGGGTATGAACCTGTTACTTCCACCCACAGCTGTTACATCTAATTGCAATGTTATTTCTATACACAGCTGTCACATTCTTCCTCAGCTGTTAGGACATCCATAGCTTTTACATCAATTATACAGTTATGTTCATCCATAGCTGTTACATCCATCCACAGCTGTTACTTCTATTCACAACTTGCATGTCCATCCAAAGTTGTTACTCCATTATCAGCTGCTATGTCCAGCCTCAGCATTGTTGTGTATTTCATGGGCGTTGTTGGACCCGATCACTTTTTAGCCCGGATACCAGTTATCTTCCTTAAAAAAAAAAAAGGTCAAGCGCCAGGTCAACTTCACTTAGCCCCTGATCTTTTCAATAGCTAGAAACTCCCCTGGTGTATTTTCATCTTTGTAATGAGGAACCATAATGTAAAGTAGGGTGACAGGGTTTCTCATATCGGGACACCCAGCAAGCAGAACCGAAACGTTGTGTTCTTGAGCCATAGGAACAGAAATTCTTGATCCAGTGCCCTGGCTTCATGCTTGCAGCTACAGGAAGCTCTAGTGAATGAGCCTTTTATTTGAGCTTTCGAATGCCTGCTGTTGACTGGTTCGAATCATCATATTCTGCAAATGCCCCCACTCAAAAGAGTAAAAATTTCTTAGCACTTTTCCTGCATTGTCACTTTTATCAGCATCTCGGTTCTGTACAGGTACAAAAGTGCATCTCCATTAGCAAATGTAGCCTATAAGGATTTACTTAACCCCAGAAAGTTGGATTGGGTGACTGACATTAATCTGTTACGTATCCGTGCTTTGGCTGGTGCAAGTGGTTTACTTAGCCTCAGCTCTGCCACTACAAAGCCTCCTTGGCACAGGGTCTTAAATGTCAGCTGTGTGCTGATGAATGTGAAATTCAGTCTCCCTTCACCACATTTCTCATTCTGTCATTTTCCCACGTGCGTCATCATCAGTGCTGGGGAGTAACGAGTTACATGTAACGGCGTTACGTAATTTAATTACAAAAAAATGTACAATGGTACCTCGGTTCTCGAACTTGCAAGAACCCGGATTTATTGAACGTCGAACCAGTTTGACCTAGAACTCGATCTGAATATCAGAAGTCGAACTGTGAACGCTGACCTAATATAAATTGTACGCGCCAGGAAATGAGTCATACTACAATGCAATTCTTACTTGAATGCCTTCTTCACAGACTGGATGATTAACCAAATAAAGCATTGCAACATTACAGTAAATAACAATAAATAAACCACTAACTTACATGTACTATTACAGCATTTATGTCATTTATTAAAACTTTATTTTACCAGGTAAATTAACTAAAAACCAGTTCTCACTGCTTTACGTGATATTCGGGAGAAATCGCAGATTATGCATCAGAACTGCCTGGGATACAAACATCATGCGTGTAACTAAACTCTTCAGCCAATAAGGGCAAAGGTGTGTCGCCACGGAGGCGGTTCCAGTTTGTGCAGCCGGGTGAGAGGTTGCAGTGCATCTAACCATAATGCATTGTGTCAGGATCAGAATGCGTTGCTTTAATTAGAATTAGAATTAGAATTTGGTGATCAGTGGTCATTGTTAACACACCACAGCACAGCACACAGTGCGCAACAACGAAATGTGTCCTCTGCATTTAACCCATATGTGACATTTTCGTGACATAGCAGGGGGCAGCTAATTCAGCGCCTGGGGAGCAGTGCTTAGGGATGGTACCTTGCTCAGATGGTACCTTAAGCCAGCGCTGTAAGAAAGTCGAACGCACCCAATGACCGGACTGGGGAGACAAACTGAAACGCGGACTTAATACAGAGGACTAATGACAACAACCAGAAACAGCTGGGGCCTGCTTCACAAAGCAGGATTTCTTGCTTAGCCAGATAACTTGCCATATTTAAGGTAGTCTGAGGTAAATAGACTTTATTTTCATCAACTTACATTTAGCCCAGACTACCTTAAATTTGGCAAGTTATCTGGCTAAGCAAGTAATCCTGCTTTGTGAAACAGGCCCCTGATCACATGGGGATCCCACACGAGGTTAACGAGGGGGCGTGGCACAAGGAAGGAGTGGACGATCTGGGCAGGACAGGGGTAATGTTGGGATAAGATCTTTATCGTTTTGGAAGCCATTAAGAAAAACATGCTCTTCTTGTTTTATCCTGTTCATTTTGTGTTTAAATGCTAAAAAACATATTCAGGTGTAATTTTGGGGGGCCGGGAACCAATTAATTGGTTTTCCATTATTTCTTATGGGAAAAATTCGATCAGAACTCAAACTTTTTAGGATTCAATCCGGATTCCGGAACGGATTAAGTTCGAGAACCGAGGTACCACTGTAATTGTAATCTGTTACAGTTACTAGAGAAAAAGGTGTAATTAAATTACAGTTACTTATGAAAATATTCATGATTACAATTTTAGTTACATCATACAATTGTATGCAAAACCTTGCTAATATCTTTAATAACAGTATTTTTATTGCTTTTCATGTTTTTCTTATGCAAAACATCCTCCTTTGCTATTTCCATCTACAGCCGAAAGTTTGAAACTATTCTATGCTTCTGATTGGTTATCCTGTCGCGTCTACATTTGCAGCCAATAACGGTCTGAGTTTCTGTTGCAGGCAATGGCAGACAAGGAAAGGAATGCATTCCATTGCTGGCAATATATATATATATAAAAAACATTTCCGATACATTATGGAAAAAGGCACAAATTTAACTGTGTGATGCAGTGCGTGTTTACCGGTGTTCTGTCATAAAACCCTAGCTATCGAGACATGCTATCGAGCTTTTCTGCACATGTGCAGTTCCACCGTTTTGGGAATAGGGTTAGGTATTAGGAGCTAGGGTTAGGGTTAAGGTAAAGGTTTTAGGGGGTTTTGGGGGGTTAGGGTTAGGGTAAGAGTTAGGGTTAGGGGTATCGATTAGCACTACGGTAGCATTTTTCAACAAGGCAGCTTGATCTAATAATCTTGGCTATGACAGGTATGCACACTGTACAACGGCAACACCAGCTCAATCATAAGATACGGTGCATAGGACAACAAAACAAAATGTAAACACTGACATCATGCGTAAATACTACAATGAATCGCGAAGTGTGTACCGCGCTTTAAAGCCACACTGGCACTTCTGATCCCGTTGACAGAAAATGTGCCGTCCCCCTTCAAAATGCTAAGGTTATTGGCAATTTATGTTAGGTCTGATATTAGCACTCCCGACATGATATGTCATATTGAGTTTTGAAAATTCACTATAATTAGCTATAACCCCTGGGCGATGCGGCCTTACCACTCTGCTAACCCATTTTATTGTACAGTGCTGCGAAGACACTGTTTTAGGCTACTCCGTGATTTCTGATTGAAAAATTGACTTAGAGTAACTGATTACACGATCAGCTGAAATGTCATATCCGGTCTAATGCAAGAACTGTTCTGATCAGAAGTAAAATGGAACCATTTATTTTCACAAGTATATAAAATGCTTGTATCATAATGTCCTGAAGCGTCACGGAGTGGTCAAATCACTCGTAGTTTATCTTGTTTTGGCTCCAAAAAAGTTTATATTAGGAACACACATTACAATTTAAGAACTGAAGGCTGAGTTTTAACTTTTTTTTTTTTTTTTTGGACATTTTAGTTATATTTTATGTAACATTAATGTTATGATTTGGTATACTGAGGGAATCTGGGTTTTCACTGAGTATTAATCGAGGATCTATTCTTAAGCCTTTGTTTAAAATCATTATTAGGCTTATATGGTATGTATGGTATGTTTGGTATCTTTATTAAATTGATCAGTTATAATCATGTTAATTCATGTATTGAAAGGAGTTTGACAGTAGTCAGTGTTTAGTACTGCTGTAAGGTAAACACTGCCAGGTTACAAAATTTCAAAATGGTTAACGGTTGAGAATTCATAATTTAGAAAAATAATCAAAAAGTAATCAAATGTAATTAGTTACATTACTTTCATATAGTAATTGAAATAGTTCCAGTACTACTACATTTTAATTTTATTTAATTTTGCCACCAACTGCATTAATATTATCAATAAAGCCTAATGGCAGAGCTCTTCTAGAGGAGGTCACCATATAAAATGGGGCAGTAAAGGAAATTATATTACATTTTGTTGTGATGTCTTTGCATAATGCTTATAACACACTGAAACAGGAAATTTGAATATTTATTAAGTTAGTCGAATCAAACTCTGTCTAACAGTTCAAGCTATGCACTTTTTTCAAGGATAGAGATCCTTCGTGATCTGAACCCATAACATCTTTTACAGGACAGATCGGGAACAGGGGACCTAGATGCAGAGGAAACCAGAAACCTAAATGCTAAACGTGAATTGTAGTTGGGGACATAAAATAGGGTCTAAAAGTTGGGTAGTCTGTGAAGGAAATGGCAAGCACTCATGCAGATGTGGGGAGAAGGTTACAAGCAGGCGCTCTCAGAAGGCGACTGGGTTTCACTCACTCACAAGGAAGCACAGGGACCAGGAAACACCGGCAGTTGAGACCATATGAGAGAAAAACTGAACAAATGGGGAAAACTGGGGAAAACTGGGGCAGAGAAACACTTGGTAGTCTGTCATAACAAACAATACCTTGCAGTAAGCAAACCAGGCAAACCAGCTATATATATTTGAAGCAATTAAGGGCAACCAGGAAAAGTAAATTTTACAAGGGGGTGTGACCGCAGATCAGGTTCAGAGTCCAGACTCACAGTACCCCTCCCTCCACTGGCGAGTCCTGGCGTCAGCAGTGGATGTTTCCGGGAGTGTCCCTGCGGGCGTGGTGCTGGACGATCTAGGTGTGTCCAGTGGAAGTCAGCCATCAGCTGCAGGTCCAAGATGTCAGTTGCAGGTACCCAGCACTCCACTATAAGCTGGGGAACTGTAGATGTTCAGATGAGGCAGGGGCACAAGCCGGTCAGAAGAGGAATGCAATGGATTATAGCGGACTGGCCTGAATAGGGATACATGGAATACTGGGGATATGCGATTCCGGTTGGACAGCTGGATGTGGTACATAATTGGACTGATCTGCTGTAAGATCTTGAGAGGACTAAAGAAACCTTATGTAGATTGGAGACGGATTTGAATATCACTGGTCAGGTAGACTTCCACACATGTTGTGCGGGTGAGCCACTTCCCATACTCGCCCACTCCTCTGGAGCCAGTCGTCCACTGCTGGCAAATCACATGGCTCTGTCTCCCAGGGGTACAGTGCGGGCTGATATCCCAGAACACACTGAAAGGGCATTAAGAAGGAATGATAACTCTGAACATCCTCCACCCAGGACCATTAGAACCTCCCGATGTTTTGGTTGATACTTTTGGACTGACCATTAGTCGGGGGATGATATCCGAAGGCCCTCCAAAATCAATGAACTGAGGTCCATACTTGCTAATGAAGCCTTTGTGCAGTCCATACACCCTGATGACATGACTGAATATGATCTCTGCCATTTACAGGGCCAATGGCATTTTGGGCAAGGACATCTGCTGGCTCATGTTTGAGAACCTGAGCACTGCAACAAAGATCACGGTAAACCCCTGGGATTTGCACACGTCAGTAATGAAATCCATGGCAATAAGTGACCATGGTCACTGAGGTATGGGTAGTGGACAAAGCTGGCCTGCTGGGGAACATGGGAGGTCTTGGTATGGGCACAGGTGGAACAGGAGGAGATATAGTCCTGGATGTCTGCTTCCAGGGATTGTCACCAATAATACCATTTCACCAGCTCTGCAGTCCTCTAGGCACCAGGATGCTCAGAGCTCAACAAAATGTATCCCCATTGTATGAGCTGCAGTCACTGTGAACCTAAAATAAATGAAGAACATTGCCCACTGGGTTTGCCTTGGGTTAAGTCTCATGGTACTTCAAATACACTAATGGATCTTTTGATAGGTCAGGACTTGCAACGGGTGATCAAACACCTCCCTCTGGTAGGAAATGAAATGGGAATAAGAGGGAAGAACCAGGCAGCACTGATGGAATTGAGAACAGGGAACCTAGACGCGGAGCAAACCGGAAACCTAAATGCTAAATGAGTGTCATAGTCTGGGACAGATGCTAGGGTTGAAAAGATGGGTAGTCTGTGTGGGGGAGTGAAGGGAAAGGCAGGTGGTAATGCAGATGTGGGGAGTCCGTTACAAGCAGGCATTCTCAGAAGGTGGCAGAGTGTCACACATTCACCAGAAAAGCCAGGGACCAGGGAACACAAGCAGTCGAGACCATACAAGAGGAGAATTAAGCAAACAGGGAACACTGGGGAAAACTGATTCAGAGAAACACTTTTCAGTCATGCCAAGCAATACGCTGTAAAATCAGCTAAACCAGTTATGTAGGCAGGCAATTAAGGGCAACCAGGAACAGGAATGATCACAGCTGCCTCAATACTCCGGGGGGAGAGATTTTTAGAAGTGTTTAGTGATCTGGTTTATCCAAAAATGGAGAAGATATGAACAAGTAAACAAGTATGGAAGCAAATCAGATTCCAGAAATTTTCCTCAAAATACCACTGTAAACATCCCTACTTGTCCAATATGTGTCTTTTTCTTCAAAAAGGCTTTTTCAAACGGGACAAAAAAGCAGCATAACGATGAAAAAGGAAATTCAATTTAATTCATTATTCAGGAGCAAAGGAAAAATAGATGATTACATTTTAAGTCAACGAGATTATGGTGATGTCTGTATATCCTATTAGAATTAGAGGGCTTCAGTGAGAATCATCTCAGCCATCAGTGAAAACTGAAAGTTGTATAATGTAGCAGTTGGATAATCTGCTCACTCACTGTACTCACAATAGCATGCAGCAAATTTGTGGCTCGATGATTTAATGTAAAAATCCGTAAAGAGAGAAGGCTGCCCCAGGCCGACTCAGTACGTGTAAACATCGCTCCTGGGAAACCTGTTTATCCAGGCCCTAAAAAAACATGGATATATCTGCAGAAAGCAGTTATTATTGGATTTACCATCCAGTCTGTTATCCTGATGTCTAAATACTTGCCAGGGTTTGCTTCTGCTCTTCTGGAGGTAAACATTCACCTTCATTTTCCTCAAATCATGCCTTCATGTGTACCATTACCTGCCTATTGATATATTAAAAAAAAACATGTGGAACACAATGTTTATATGGATTAAGATCCCAGCTGTCAGAACAGGGCATCCTTCGGATCACTGAAATGTGCCACTGATTCCTGAGCAATATCTGTCCATCCATCACCCCAAACACTAATCTAGTAGAATGGTAATTTGCAGACAGAGAGTGAATCAAAATCTGTGTTCTTGGACTGCAGGTGGAGACCCATCTGGAAGATGACCTCACATACAGCAGCACACGGATTTTCAGCAATATCAGACAGACAAACTCCCAAGAACAATTTATCAAGTATTAAACCAGAATGGATTCAAACACATTAAGATTTAATTCTGCATTCCATTTTTGGAGGTATGAAGTGTCCATTTGTCAATACGGACCAGAATAAGTCAGGCGGCTGGACATGACGGTACCACCAGGGCTATGCGGCATGCATGTAAGTCTGCATGTAATTCCCCTCATTTAGAGAGGAGAATGACAAGCAGGCACAAAGCCATCTGCAGGCCCCCGGGCATCGGCCTATGGATGGTAGCAGCAAGAAATATAAAAATAAACTGATCAATAAGAAGCTTATTTACACTATACGGGCGTTGTAATGAAAAAATAAAATACCTGTAGGAATGCGTGGTGGAATAATTCAGATCTAAAATGATTAATCCAGATTAAAGCAGAATGTGTCCTGCGGAAAAGGCCAGTGTGGAGAGAAGGGCTGATTTGCATTGTCAAGGTTATATAAATGCTTATAAATTTACTACCCGTACAAATAGAAGAAACAATGATCCCAGAAGATACGCTGCACAGCTGAATGAGTAAAGTCATTTTGGGTATTATTGTTTCTTTATTTAGCTGGCACCTTTATGAATGTGATTTATATGCCGGTCATTTCAGCTGGGCAGCCCGCGGAGAGACTCAGACCCCGACTTCCCGCCAGGTGGCGACCCAGCCTGCATGGACTTTGCCACCCTGAGCAAAACCCCGACACGCCCTCATGCGGATTCTCCAGCAGACCTTCAGTAACCACCCTGTTGAGGCCCCCGTTCCGGACCCCCGCTTGCCTCCCACCTGCCAGGCTGACATAGGTAGGGGCACCGTAGATTCGCTGCTGGACACAGGTTGTCTGTAATCCCTCTTCTGACACCAGTATAGAAATTTTGCCTGGAGTAACCTGAAGCTAAGGCTCATACCTCAGTCTCCCACGGCAACGATTGATAGCAATTGTGACATCCCTTAAGGTTGCTACAACATATTGCTGATTTAAAATATTATACTTTAACGTGACTATGCCAAATCTATGCCGTGACTGAAATACAAACAAACAACAAACAAATTTATTTTTGTATAGCATTATCACAACATTACATCGCCTCAAAGCGCTTTACAGCATCCCCACCCAAAGCCCCCAGTGAGTAAGCCATAGGCGACAGTGGCAAGGAAAAACTCC
>JAODJW010000041.1:17590054-17607632 GCA_026777045.1 Hyperopisus bebe
GTACAACATTGAACTGTTATTTAATTTTCTTTTTCTTATAACTTTCACAACATTAAACCTAGGATGGGTCACAGCGGCATTAGTGGTTTACCTATTTCCCAGCTTCTCCTTGAGTACCTGGCAACCTGGAGCCCAATGATGGGCGTGTCTCACACCTCTCAGAGAAACGGCACGCTGTTTCACCACTACGGGGGCCTTTGGGATGTGTCCCTGAGGAGCACTTTCTGCCTGTCAGGGAAAGGACTCTCAGCATGCTGACAGGACTCTAATGCACTTCCTGCAGGAAGACCATACTTGAAGGGAGATGTTCTCCATGAGCCACGAACACCCCCCCCCCCCTCATCACGGCACTGGCAGGCCCGCTGTGTCAAGCTCATGCTTGATGGCATGGGGGTAAAAAGGTGCAGTGGCTCTGTGACTGGAGGGGGTTGATGAACTGGTCCAGGAAAGCTGTCAGGGTTTGATTTCACTACGTTAACTGCAGGTTGTTATTGGTGGCACCGTGGGCTGCACTGTGTGTGTGTGTCTGTGTGTGTCTGGGCCAGATATACATTGCATTGTGGGGACATTTGATCCCCAGAATGTAATACAAACCTGTTATTTTGACAATGTGGGGACAATTTTCTGGTCCCCACAATGGGAAATTTAATTTGATAAAAATCTGTGGCTGCAATCAAAAAATTAAAAGTGCCAAAAGACTTCTTTTGTTTGATCATTGATGGTTATCAGGTTAGGGCTAGGTAGGGGTTAAGGTTGTCATTGTTGGGATTAGAATTTTCCTCATAGAAATGAATGGACGGTCCACACAAAGATATGATTACAAACCTGTGTGTGTGTGTGTGTGTTTGTGTGTGTGTGTGTGTGTGTAGATTTTGCACGTCTCTTTCTTGTGTGGGATTCCTCCTTTGCTACAAAGAGGTCTGCTCAGGCAAAGGGGCATCTCCAAACTGCCCATAGTGGTGAGACTGGCACACTGGCGTCAGCAGGAAATTTCAATTGGGGTGGCCATCAGGTGCCAGTTATGTTTTTCTGGGTGGGCGCACCGCACCCTGTCTATTTTATGGTTCCACTTAGATAATTAAATAATACATATTTCCTTTTTATTATTTTTATGTGGGGTGGCAACACTGGTGGCCACATATTTACTTGGGGGGGAGGGGGGGCATGGCCCTGTGCAGTATTGTGACGCGGTGGTTAGCACTGTTGCCTCACAGCTCTGGAACCCAGGTTTGAGTCCCTCCCAGGGTTCCATGTGTGTGAAGTTTGCATGTCCTCCCCATGTGATTGTGAGATTTCCTTTGGGTACTCTGGTTTCCCTGACAGTCCAAAAACATGCTGTAGGTGTGAGTGAATGGTGTGTGAGTGTATGGTGTGTGAGTGAATGAGGTGTGAGTGTATGGTGTGTGAGTCAATGGCGTGTGAGTCAATGGTGTGTGAGTGTATGGTGTGTGAGTGAATGGTGTGTGAGTGTATGGTGTGTGAGTGAATGGTGTGTGAGTCAATGGTGTGTGAGTGTATGGTGTGTGAGTGTATGGTGTGTGAGTGTATGGTGTGTGATTGTGCCCTGTGAAGGGTCCGTGCCCCATCCTGGGTTGTTCCTTTCCTTGCACCTGTAGCCTCCTGAACAGAACAAGCAATTACAGAAAATGGATGAATGGTCATGTCCCCCCCCCCCCAACCAGCCCTTAGATCCAATCCTGCATTGGCATCGCTGCTGCTCTACTGCATAAGCAGGTAGAAGACAAATGGATTTGTATGATTTTGTTCTGTCTGTGAAGGTCAATCTAAACCGATTCATTCATAGAAGCCAACAGCGTATCTACAATTGTGGAAAATTATTAAGATTAGACCACTCTATATTATTTAAGAATCTACATTTTTAAATTCTGGTTTAATCATGGCTCTGCTGGCAGAGGGCTATGCTGAGCAGCGGGTTGCTTCCAGGTTCAAAATTTCTAAGACAGCAGTACACAGGAAAAAGGTGAAGCAGGAGACACTGGGAACAACCAGATACCAACCAGGTTAAGAATGGAAGCAACTTTCTAATGCCAGAGGTGACTGTTAGCTTATCCGACAGTTTCTCATGAATCGGAGGAAGACAACAAGTGACTTGTAAAGGAATGGGAAACATTAAGTGCAGGTGTGAAGTGCACTGCTAGGACAGTTCATATCAGGCTCCCAGAAGCAGGACTGAAGTCTCATCAAGCAAAGAAGAAGCCCTTCATTAATGAGAATCAGGGAAGAACCAGGCTGCAGTTTACAGAACATCTTGAACATGAATCGGATGCATTCCATCTGCCACAGAAGTGCAATACCATGGACCCATATCAAAAAGCAAGATTTTTTTGCTTAGCCGGACAACTTGTCGGATTTAAGGTACCTCAGATTAAATGGTCTTTATCTTCATTCACTTACAATTAGCCTGAACTACCGTAATTCCGACAAATAATCCGACTAATCATGAAATCCAACTCTAGCCCGGGTAATTGCCATTGTTAGCAATATCAGTTGATAACACATTATGCGCAGTGCTTTACATATAAAACTCCATAGCAACACGTCCACAGATAAATTGGACGTTATAGTGTGTGCGACCGCTTTAATGAGCCACAAATGAGAAGTAGTGCATAAACAGTATAAAACTACAACTTTCCCTTCTGTTGATAAAGGGCGCAGTCATCTTGGATTCTGAACTCGGGATCCTCTGTGCTGCTCCGAGATATTTCTCTGATCTCCAAGAAACAGGAGCACGCATGTCATCACTTCCGGCTTCAAAACTCCGGAATCCGACTCGGACTACAAGTTCCGAGGGCAAATGGAATGCACCAAAACTGCCCGAAATGGGTTGACGGCGACATTTCAGGGATTTTGAGTCATTGTTCACTGCAGATGGGTTAATTGCGTTAAACCTCTTAATCAGATTAATTATGATGATGGATTAATCCGCGTTAACCCGTTTGACAGCCCTAATATATGTATATATAAACCACAATGCACAGAGGAGTCACAGGGATGTGTTCAATTCAACAGCTGTGTCGTTGTGGTTCAGTGAGCCACAAAACTAGAGGAGAATGCAAGACCTCTACGAAAATAAAAGCAGGTGACAAGAAGCCGAAAATTGAGTGTATTAATCATCTGAAGAGCAGCAAATAAGAGTCAAATCGCCAGGAGCTCGAGATCTGCTGCAGTCGTTCTTCCCAGCCGCTAAATCCATATTTCAGGATCATTAGCATTTTTACAATTTCCAGTCGTCCTGCTAAAGCTCAACCAGGTGGGGTAGAATATTAGATGCGTGCATCAAAATTAATGCGGCCTGACCTCTGCAGCCACTTGCACTTAAACCGAGTAGATTGTGACCAGGAGTATGGTCCAGGACACACAAGCTCTGCGGTTCACATGGAGCTGCGCTCCTGTCCTCTGGGGAATCGCTACATCTCAGGCGGCCGCGAGCGGAGAGGCGCACAGGTGCTGCAGATAATTAGCAGCTTTTTCGCTGCGATGACCCGTGCTGACTGCTCTGCACTTTTGTGCTGCAGAAGCAGCAGCTCAGCGAATTTCTGGCTGGGTGACATTGCAGGGTGACACTGCATGGTTCATTCTTTACTCTCTCGCTTATTCTTCTCAATGCATTAGTGACCCGTCGATTTTTTGTAAAGTATATCTGGTAAGCCTCGTCAGGTGATACCAGCTGCCTGACCAGGCCCTGCCAGCTCTCCAAAAGCATTGTTCTGCCACAAAGCTCAAATCATACAGAGTGTTTGATATTGTACCTTCGAGGGATTAACAGTACTGGTGCCAGAGCAAAGGTGACAGGAGGCCCCCCCTCCGGGAGGGGGGGGGGGTCAAAGCAATGGTAAAAATTGTTAATGGGAGGGGGGGTCATATCTGGGTCAGAGGTGTGGCGTCACATCGTCTTATATGGCGATTCTGTAGTCGCGCTTACTTTGCTGTTTTGTTTGTTGTTTTGTTGTAATATTTACAATATATATATGAATTGAAATGTATCTTTCCATTTCACTGTTATTCATCTTCACTAATATGATAGTTTAAGTGCGTTAAGTCCCAAAGTATGTATGCTAAATTTGCGGGAGTTACTAAAATTCTGCACATTTCGCGAGATTCTGCCATGAATGGCAGGCCATGCACTGTGTAAAAACACGGAAAACACAACGGACCATAAAATAGCAACTAGAAGATCTTCTCCTAGAGACCAATATAAGTCAATATATGAGATTTCCTGAATCTCTTCTTCGTAATAAATGGAATTTTCTGTCAGCACTATTTACGAACTAAATTATTCTGAATTTCTGGGAATAGAGTAACTTATTTTAGAGTAACTTACTTTATGGTGTTTTCCAAATAAATGCCAGGTCTGGTGTCATTTTTTACAGGGTTCTTACTTAGTCATATGCACTAACAGCAAACACAGTCAGATGAGATTGTGACTGACACAAAAGCTATGTACCACTGCGTTATCAGTGTTGCTATATGCGTTATGCTATTAACTAACCAAGCTAGTTGCAGCTTGCACAATCAAATAAGATCATCTTTATGAAACTTAGTTGACATGAGAAGATTAAATTTCACCATTCCACATAGCCGTTTATTGATTAACTGTAGATAACAATACAAGGTCTTCAGTGAGTTATTTTTACATACAAAGCCGTACAGTGCTACGCTCACCGCTATCTATGTTAATCGTCTCTTTACTGGCATGTCTCGAAGTGAGCGTCTTCCTGCCGGAGCGGGAGTTGAGAATAAACTGTTTTAACTGAGGGTAGAGGTTCTCCAAATAAAAAGCGTAAGAGAACAATTTTAAATAATGTAATGAGGTATATTAATTGTATGTGTTTTTTTTTGTAAAGCAGGTATTATATGTGATATTATTGAGGGAGGTGATCCCCCCATCTCAACATTGGGGGGCACGTGTCCCCCCCTCCTCCCCTGAATCTACGCCTGTGATCAGGGGAGAGCTTTGGGTAAGCAGGTGATCCGTAGCCACGCCCCTGGCAGAGACGTTATTTATTTTAGGATGAAAATTAATTATGTAAAAGACAGGGTCCTTGATTAGTGGCATTTAGGGCACGGTGACTCATTCGGGGGGGGGGGGGGGGGGGGGGGGGGGAGACGGCTCTGAAATGCCCCTCATGGCATCGACTATGGAGACTAACTACATTTTCAAGTGTTTTGCTGGACAAGAAACATAAAGCTATAAAAATGGGTGAGATTGTAACATTATTTGACCAGTCAGATCTAAGAGTGAGATTATCTAGTGTTTTGCTACAATGGGGAGGAAACAGGGCATTTAAGGACATACATATAAAACATGATGTGTGATGCTGTTAACTGTCTTTAATTTTACCTCAGTCAGTTTTAGCGTTTATTTATAGTTGCTTACTTATTAAGAGTGCCGGTGGGATACAGTAGGATGCCGAACCCACACAAGTATTTTCTGACATCCAGTTTCTCTGTGAGTGGCTGTCTTGATTGTGTGACACTCCAGGCCATATCACCTCAGGCTCCACTTAATACCTTAGCAACCACTTCTCAAACTCTCCATCCCTAGCAACCATTAAAGGCCTTTCACCCAAAAAGCACACGTTAAATTTTGTACTTGGTGCCATAATACAAAATTTGGCTGCCTAGCAACAAACACTGAGGACACTTTACACTGATCAATGCCATGCAGCTCAGAGCTGGAGCATTTCCGCGGACACCGCGATGTTCCTCGCAGTGCTGAGGACCGCCTACGCAATTCCTCGGCGCGATCAGCAGCGCAGGCTGGATCCTCAGCAACGCCAGCCTTCGCGTTCAGCTAGAACATGGACAACGTGGCATAGAAGGCATCATGAAGGGATGATCCTGTCAAACTCTACATCCCTCTTGGGGTGGTGTGTAGCTCAGTAAGTTGGTGATTTGTGCCTATGCCTGGCATAATGTGGGATCAAATCCTACGGCTGGCAGAATAATTATCACCATGGGCCCTTGAGCAAGGCCTTTATCCTTAACTCAGTGGTTCCCAACCCCGGACAGTCCACATTTTTTGCTCCCAGCCAATCAAGAACAAGGGGCTGGTACACCTGGAGCTGGGAGGGAGCAAAAATTTGGACTGCCTGGAGTCCCTGAGGACTGGGCTGGGAGCCACTGCCCTAACTGCCACAGGAGTGCTGACTCCAGAACTGTCCCTAATGGAGCACAGGATGAAGTGTGTGAATCCAAGGAATTTCAGTGTGCCTTCTACCATTATGAATAAAGTATCTTTATTGTCTATTTCAAATAAGCCTTACTGCATTTTTACTCTAAAATGTAGGTTAGAAACAGTTTTCCTCTGCATAAGTGAGAACATCACTTCTTCACTCATCCTAGAATTTCTTTTGAAATTCATGACAGCTTACCAGCTGCTACATTGTTAATGTGCCACTTAAAAGCACAGGAAGCAATACTCATAAAGTGGGATCTACTCCCAAGGAACGTTAAACAGGGGGAGAAATGTGCTTGGAACAACCAGATCATCCAGGCCAAAGCCAATCATATGCATTCAGAAGACTGCAGATGAACGGCCCACGAAGCAATGTGGGGCACCCAGGCAACGGAGGGCCTCATCTCCACAGTGCCACTTAGGGGCAGTGCTGATAAAGACACAAGCAGTTTATGAAGTCATTGATAACTGCTATTCAGACCACAGGCTGCCAAACCATATATGATACTTCACAGAGGCAAAAAAACTAACCAGGAGCATCATTAGCAAAATTATCCCTGCATTTAATGTCATATTTTCATAGGTTAATATTTTGTGTATATGTGGGGGGGGGTTACAGATAGTGAAGTGAATATCATTTGACAGTTGAGCTCCTTTTAGCATTTGATATCCTTTTAAGGGATAATCAAACCACATTAATTCAAAGTAAACTAGATGTAAACACCAGCAATGTATTCCCCGGATGGCCCCGTTACCCCTCCTCCTGGTCTGCCCCCTACCCCTTACACCCCCTACCTCTACAATCTCTAGGCTTCCCATCTCTCCAAAAATCATATAAATCTTTGCTGTTTGACTTGTTTTAGTGTAATCAGGTACACCAGATGTGTCTGTCCATTCATGTGCCAATGCTAAGTGACACTTGCAGTTTTGGTGCCTTAGGTCTCAGAATGAAACCAGGTGTAGATCTTTACCTAATGCTTTTGTTAAGTGGTACTAAGATCAATTAAATACTGTTTCAGTTATCACATTCACATTGTTGCGTCTTCCACAGTCATTCTTTCTGTTGTTGCTACTAAGTAGGGTTGCTTCCATTTTATTGTGTTTTGTCTCAAAATAAAATCAGTTGGAGACTATACAAAGTTCCAGGAGAAATTAAAAAAGATTCAACAAATGCTTTTTGATTTATTATGTTAATATCTACAGCTACCCATCTCCTTGCTTACACTAAGCAGCACAGCTTCAATTTTAGTTTGATGTCTCAAAATTTGATCAGTTCCAGTTCTTTGTGTCTGCCAAATTTGAAGATCAGCTTGTGTTATCACGCTAATGAAGTGTCTACCAGACCGATCTCAAAACCACCAACTGTGCCCACGGCTGCAAGTTTAATATTTGTCGCTAGTAAAATATCTACTGGACAATCTACAAGTGTTTCTGTTCCTGGTTTCTGTACTGCCCAGGCTTCCCCTTCTGTTGAAACTGAAGACGACCACACATTAGGTAGTGGACTGTGGGATTAATAAGGCTTGGGAAAAGCGCCCTCTATAGTGAGATAAAAGCAGCACAGGAAAGCAGCAGTATAACCTTGATTGTCATGACTCTTTGGAGCAACAGTCTGTATGCCTGCAGCAGTGTGTCCCAACCAGGTCCTTGGGGATCCCGACAGTCCATGTGAATTGTTGGGCAAGCAGCTGGAAGCGAGCAATAACATGGACTGTCTGAAGGACCCCTGAAGACCAGACTGGGACACACTGCCCTACAGGATCTAGCAACGAGTTAAATATCACTTTAAAGGATAAGACAACACAATGGTTGATTTGTGTTAGATTTTATTTCATACTGCCAATTAGGGGACTTTGTGTAGTTTTTTTTTTTAAATATAGCTTGTTATTTAACTTAAAATAACCCCAAACCTATGAACCCCTCTACCCTTCAAAATGCCAACAAGCATGAAAGAAAGCAAGAAATTCTCCAGAAAGGAAATAATTCAGCAATTACAACATAATGATCAATTCAGTATACATTAAACTGAAATGATCACAAATAATTCTGTGATGATCAGCTTCCCTGTAAGAACCTGCAATTGAATAAGGTCCAGACATGAGTCAACAGTGTCAAAAGGCAAACTGGAAACTGGAAAAAAAAATACAAGTTCACAAAAAAAGGGAGCATTTAATTAATGACTGCATTCTACGTCACCGATTCCTCTTCAGTTTGCTTGGGAAGTTTCTGTAGACACGTCCCTGGGAAATATTACCAAACCTTTAAGCTATTTTTTATATCACCAGAGAAATTAATAAGGTACACATACAGATAACCCCAATCTGCCTAAATTCTATCACACTGGACAACTGTTTTCACTGATCTAAGAACTATATGTCAATTTGCATATGCAGCTGGCAATAGGAAACAAAAGGACATGTTCTTTAATTGTCAGTGGAAATTGAGCATTCACAATAAAAAGGAACAGGGCAGTTTATTCAAGCAACAGCGCCCCCTACAGGAATTAACAAAACACACAAAATCCACACAAAAAGAAACAAGTTTCTTTATAGATTCGGAAATTTAATTTAATATGCACATACAAAAACCCAGTGTGCTTGTGTTTTCTATGGCACTAGAACCAAAGTGTTTTGAATTCCCAACAAGTATAATAGGGAGAAATTAGCATTTATTCCTATTTTAACCTTTCCTTATGAACGTCAGGAAAACAATGTCTATTATGTGCCAAAAGTTACAGAGCAAAACTGCAAAATTAAATTTCTGAAAAGGAAGCATTTGTTTGTGCAGACCTTCAGAATTATTTCTAAAAGAGGTGCTTCAATAAAAAAGAGAAAGTCATCAGTCGTCTCTGTCTGGGCTTCCACTCCTGTGGGGGCTTCCTGAGTGAGAACGGCTGAAACACAGTAGAAATTACTCAGAATTTATCATATGACGTAGCCATTTAAGCCTGATATTCAGCCCTAATAAACATCATTCCCAGTTTGGCATCAGCACTTGTCTACATAAGGGGGCATGAAGGTCTCCAACATGGCCCCTCCATTTCACAACCCTGTCAGCTGGTGACATCCTACAGAAGGTGGCTCGCCGACAGGAAGAGGAGCACAGCCTGCAGGACTGCACTAAGAAGCTCATGGGCACTTAGGACAGAAATGGGCTCCTCATCACAGCCCACCCCCCTGCCCCCTCTCAGTACAGGCACTTTAACAGAAGCTCCCAGAACGTGAGGCATTACATGGAGCTCAACTGTCAAACAAATGCTTACCTTCGTTTTGCAGGCGATGATCTAGCTTTTGAGTGGCTGGGAGGGAAATACAAGTTCCAGTAAATCACACTTCCCAATAAGTAGAAATTCAAGCACTACCATAGCTTTCAGTATATAAAATAAGAATCATATAGCCTAAAACAAGCAAATTATAACGGGATTTCCATTTATTCGAAAGAGTTTCTCTTTTACATGCTACTGCAGAATCCAATGATGCTCCACTGAAACTTCAGGGCTGCACGATATTGCTTGCACTTTCAAATATTGTGATGGTATTTATGGCAAAAAAATGACATATTTACAAAGCAACAAAGGAGTTCACTATTTACCCAAAACAAAATATAGACAGAACTCATTACCTTCCGTCAAATAACTCAGTGTTGCCGCAAGTTGTGCTGGCAAATCACTTGCTTCTGCTTAATATGGTCACTATGGAATCCCAAATATCTTGTAACAACCAAAGATACATGTCTTTTGGTGATCAGTTCTTGTTCGCTTTCCTCCTTTACACCCTTATACTCCTCCTTTACACTTTAACACTCATTCACAACGAAGCCACACTGAGTGAATCCAACAGCAAAGATGAAAATGATTATGACAGGCTGAGAGAGCACATGTAGAGCACATGATTATGACAGGCTGAGAGAGCACATGTAGAGCTCATGATTATGACAGGCTCAGAGAGCACATGTAGAGCTCATAATTATGACAGGCTCAGAGAGCAGATGTAGAGCTCATGATTATGACAGGCTCAGAGAGCACATGTAGAGCTCATGATTATGACAGGCTCAGAGAGCACATGTAGAGCTCATGATTACAACAGGCTCAGAGAGCACATGTAGAGCTCATGATTACAACAGGCTCAGAGAGCACATTTACAGCTCATACAAGAGCAGCAGCAGTAAACTTTTTTTTTTTTTTAAACATACTGAGTTTAACATACCAGATAATCTTGAAAATGCAATGTCCCTGCAATGTCCTGATGGTATGAAAAATGTGATACCGGCCAAGCCTAATCTCCCAGCCCTTGAAATATGATATTTCTATGTGTGAAACATTTTATGTCGACATTAATATTGCACAATGCCCAACTCTAGTATGAAAACAGGGGAATAAAATGTTCCAATGTCAGACAGACTTTCAAAATAATACTTCGGAGATGGCAAAGCAAAACCAACAAGAGAACAGATGCCACAATATCATTCTCAAACGAAAGAGATACAAAGCAGCGGAAAAAAGGCAGAAATTACACAGATGACACACCTCCTTGCTGGAGAGCCAGACTTGGACCTGCCACCTGAGCCAGACCTGCAAAAGGGTAACAGAATGGGTTTTGTCACACTGAATGTGTCAGTCATTAATATCAAGATACATACATGAGCAGGCTGACGTAAGAAAGCCCCTAGCATTAAGTATTGCAGCAAACAAAAGGCACTGACAACACAGGGAAGCCCTGATAGGTGCCTTTAAGAGTGAGCACCAACCTGCTCCTGGGATAAGAAGCTGACCTGGACCTTGATGGAGACCTTGATCGAGACCTTGACCTGGACCTCGATCGAGACCTTGATCGAGACCTAAGAAAAACATAACCAATTCAGCCTTGACTCTAGGGGGTTGTCAGCTCATCTTGACATATGCTGCACTACCTTGATCTTTTGGGTGTTCCAGATCTGGATCTCCTTGGAGAAGCAGAGCGTGATCTGTGGGGAGAAAAGGATTTTGATCTGAAATGTGTTTGGGGGGGGGGGTGGAGAGTTGTGAGCACAGCATGAGATGAGCATTCAAAACCTTGGGTAGGATCTGCCCAATACCCATGGATGTCAAAACAGGAAGTGCCGGGAAGGGCTGCAACACCAACACAGGCCTCACCTGCGGCCACGACTCCGGCTACGCGAGCGAGAGTATCTCCTCCCACGGGATCTGGAGCGAGAACGGGACCGGGACCTGGACCTGGACCTAGATCTGACCACATCCGAAGATATTTAAATCAGCGGCCGCCAGCATTGGCGAGGAACACAGCACACTACCTGACACTGCTTCTGCTAGCTTACAGTAACACACTAGCACATAGCTACACTTTCACTGAACAAGTCATCAGAATAAAGTACATCACAGTTAACAGTATATATACATAGGAAAATGTTAATTCATTACTCTAGTATAAATATACATATGCTTCACAAGAAGCAGCAATGTCATTCTCAAAAATTAAAAGGTAATACATTACATTATTCTTAAATTTGTTCAAAAAAAAGAAAAACACATTAATTGGTACTTGAAATAAACCTTGCAAGTTTGCAGGGCGACCCTCTTTGGACCAAGGTCTAGGAGATCTAGGCGATCTAGAAGTATCTATCAGCCGATCTCTGCATCTAGTCGTGTTCTTCAATCTAACGATGACCGCACCGAGAGCCAAATCGCTTGATTGAGGCTTGATAGATGCGAGGGAGCTTTTTCTAGACGGGACCGTGGTCAACCGGGTCGTTCCTCTTTATAAACCGTGGCCCAATTGATAGCCAAATTTATTGGACTGGCGATCGTCTGGTGTCAAGCGAATTTTCTGCCCTCAACGAAATCTTAAGTTGCAGCTAGGAGTGGCAGGCGCTCGAGGGGGTCTGGCCTCTTATGCTGATCACCTCAGCGTCTAGGAGGATCGTAAGTGTTGAATTTGCTAGATGCCTCATGAAATCGTAAAGGCTTGAGACACTCTGAATCAAACGAAGAAACCTGAAAGGTTTTGACCAGGTGGATTGTTAATATTGCAACAACATTTCAGAAAAAAAAATACTTTTCAAATAGATATAAATATACAAAGTCAAACAGTAAATCCAAAACAGTAACACCAATACATTATTCATAAACATACAGTGATTGCAGTTTCATATGTACATCGTTACAGTTACTTTCATCAAGAATGAGCAGAAAGACTGACAGGTAGCGCAGTGGTGTTTATTTCGGCTGGCACGTGTACCTGCTCCGCCGCCGCCGGCTGTAGCGATGGCAGTCGTAGGCATAGTGCCCCTTCTCACCACACTCGTAGCATCTGTCATTGGGGTCAAATGGGCGGCGGGTTGGGGGCCGGTCATAGCGCGAGCGTCTTGGCATTCCTGTAGACAGCTCGACTCGAACCCGAGACCCGCAGAGCACCCTGAAACAAGTGAGAATGGGCAAGTGACACTGCAACTGATACTACTGGAAAGGAAAGATGCTGCCTTTCTGATGACCCGGCATTCCCCCTTGCCACCCCATAATACTAGAGGAAACTACGGCCCTTTCATTATGAGAACCCTGCAGCTGGTAGGCTGCAGCAGATGCCAGATGCTGCTGACAGTCTAAACCAGCGTTTCCCAAGCCGGTCCTCAGGGACCCACAGCCGGTTAGCATTTTTGCTCCCTCCCAGCTCCCAAAAACATGGACTGTCTTGGTTCCCAAGGATCAGGTCAAGAAATTCTGGTGTAAATGAAGCCTTAAATCCCGCTGACTACAGGACTACTGACAGAAGCTGGAAAGACTAATCGTGATGAGGGCCATGAGAAAAGCAGTGAAAACTTGATCCAAATGAAACTACTCAGCACGGTCTGGTCCACCTCTACATAAGCAATAAGCAGGAAAGACATACTTTAAGTTAAAGTTATTTCATCATATAGGCCTAGAACAATCAAACATATACTGTACAATAATACAATAAAAACAAAGTCTTAGTACAAAATGGTAATCTCATCTTAGAACATTTATTTGTTAGCTTTTGAGCAGGCCAGAGCATCATTGTTCTTTTTTTTTTAATCGTGGTTATAATGTTAATTCATTGTTATTTATTACACTAATTTTATCTAAGAATATTTATTGTGTTTCATTATGATCTGTACAGCACATTTGTTGTTTTAAATGTGCTTTATAAACAAACTGACTTGACTAAACAAAGTGGTAAAATTTTCAGATACAAATGCAGCATGGTTTATCTATTAAACAACTGAAATATTTCAATGTATTTTTTGTGCAATAAAATATGCAACACACATTTTTACAGGAATTTTAAAAGAGGCAACAAATCAGATCCTCTGAATCCCAGAAAAAAGGAGCTGGCGGTAAAACCTTAAGCCCTTTTGCTGCTGGGCTACTGGGTCTGAACTTAAGATACAGCTATACAGAGGAGCCCATCTCTGAGTAAATCACCTCATTATCAGTCCCAACTCACTGTACACTTCAGCTCCCCAGGTAAACCCAGAAACTGATGGGGACCCACACCACAGATACAAATGCTGGCCTGCTAAGCATCGCTGGGTGTCATGACACAGGAGAGAACAGAAACACCCCCTAATCCAGGTCCAAGAACACTTACACACCTATTTCTGACTTGTAAAGATCAAGAGACCAGGAGGGAGTTGAGTATCCTAATTCCAATAGAAATTTGGTTCCTTACTTAAGTTGCTTTGGACTTATACTCCCTGGTCAAACAATGAATGAAACTAAACTTATGTCATTCACTACTGGCAATGTTACTAAATCCCTGTTAAGCACTTTGGGATAGCAAAACAGATAAGGTACATAATTATGTACATAATACATAATTGCATAATTCAGTTTTTCAGCAATAGTTTTAAGAGTGTATGATGAATATTAGGGGAGAAGCTTCTACAACACCGCATGCTGCATTACTGGATAACCCGTTTGATCTTCCCACAATGTACTTACGTTGCCGAATACAGTACATGTGACCTTGCACAGACATCTTGCCAACTAGCAAACAAGTTGTTGTTTAGATGTAACTTGTGCACATAAGATAGTACATGATATCACAACAGGAACAGCATGCCACAACAAAAAGCACATTAAGATAGAATAAACACATTAAATTCATTCATGCAGAAACGTACCACAGGCAATAGCACATCTCCCTTCATACTGGAGATGTGTCTTAACCTTCACAGCAGTAGTGCAGCAACACACTTACTTGCCATCCAGTCCACGGACGGCGTCCTCAGCATCCCTGGGATCCTCAAACTCAACAAAGGCAAACCCCGGAGGATTCCTGGCGATCCACACCGTCCTCAGCGGTCCATAATAGCCAAAAGCTCGCTCCAACTCTCCTTTCCCTGCACCTGTGCCAAGGTTCCCCACATACACCTTTGTCTCTGAAATGGAAACATGCATAAAGTGATGTGTCACAGCTGTCTCTGGCGTACTTTATGCTAAAATTCATATAGATACGCGTTTGAACATGCCCGTTTCCCTTTGCAGCACACAAATAACATATAGCATTAGTAATTTTCTGAATGATCCTTTACTATCAAAGATGAATGAGCCCTATAACATTTAATCTGGTTAATTAGTAAACTCGACCACATCGAGTTAACTTGAAGTGGCCCATCATGCGAGACGAATTTTGAAAGGGAGGCCTGCCCACAAACATGCATAATTACGGAGTTAATTAGACACTAGATCAACCTGCATAGGAGATCCGGTAGATGAGATTTATTTATTAATACATTCCACTAACTTCGGAAATTCCCATGTCATGAGCGTCTAAACATTCGTTTTTAGTGTGTGTCTTGGACAAATCTTAACTTTTTGTCCGAAGAACTCGTGATTACACCCTTTTACTGAAGATATCCTAACAAATGGTTCAGACCGAGACCGTTAAGATCTAAAACAAGTCCTCAAAAGTCAGCCAAAAAAGCAACAGGGAATCCTACGATAAGCGACCCGAACTTGGAGGACGTAACACAGGTAAAACGAAAGCGTGAGCCGGACTGACAGCCGTGCGGCCATCGGGGTGGGCACGCCTAAAGATAGCCAGCGAGCTAACTGCGGCTCCCCTGACAGCCACAAGAGCACAACACTGGAGTAACACTACATAACACAGCCAGGCAGGCCGCGTCGCGGTCTGTCAGGAGAAGCAGGCAGTTACCGCACGCGAGCGCGCCTGCTTGGCTATCTGCGGCGAAACCGAAGACCGTAACCCGTGCGCATTAAACGGCAGTGGGTCACTGTCGGTATCACTCCAACTAAAGCTCGCTATTAGGGACTCTGCCGATACTTCAGTAGCTCAAGCTGACCCGGAACCAAGGGCAGGGAGCCCCAGCGCACAACGGCGCTTAGTCGAGACAGACGCCATTACAGCAAGCCGACAGCAGCGCGCATGGACCCGGTTATGTAAACACACAGCATACAAGTCACTTCCCCCCACCCCGCTTTGAAAACATCTCCGGCTTTCGGTGGCAGCATGTGACAGCTAACCGCGGAACCGTGCCGAGCCTACCTCCACCATAACGTCCGTATCTCGACATCGCGTTTCGTCGAAAACCTCGGCTCGACAAGCCGCCTCTCTGCCGCCAATGGGCCGCGCGTGCTCGGACGTGCGCGCGGCTGAGGCTCTTCCGCCTTCGCTGCGGCTCCCCGCGTCGTCATGGTAACCGCATCCCGTGCAACAAGTCGAAAAGAGTAATAATAATTTGCGGCTAAAGAAACACAGTTAATATGCAGTGTTAATATACAGTTAAAATATATTCAAATTTCACTTTTAGGTAAACTAATACCCAATGTTCGGTTTAATCTCTCCTCGGAACCAATTTAATAGTGGTGATTGTTTCCAGCTCGACAGTTTTTATTGCGACACTCGCGTGGAAAGGCTTGCCGCTGTAAACTGGGCCTGGGGTTCAGAAGGATTTCGGGTCATTTGGTTATGTATATGATACTAGCTATTGTGAAAAGTTATGAATCCATGGCGCCAAAAGATGCCACTGGAGTGGCAGAGATACGTGAATAACGAAGTGAAAGTGGTAGCGGACGAAAAGCGGCAGTATCGAGGCTGGGTTTATACGGTGGACCCGGTGTCTGCAAGGTACATGTTTAACAAGCTGATGTGTCCCCAGTTTATTTCTTGCTCATGAACTTTAAAAACTGTACATCACGGCATCATATTATCACTTGGTACAATTAGTGAAATTGGCACTAATTCCTATGTCATTTTGTCTTGCTTTCCTTTTTTACACTTTCAGCATATCCATATTTACTTGACGTAGTTTTGGTTGTTTAATAACATTCTGTTTTTTATGTTGGTGGTTCAATTTATATTAGAATACTTTTTATTATGGTATGATATTAAACTAACATGTTCAATAGTATGTAGGGTAATGTGAATATCATTACAAAAAATGAACTACACGTGAAGACACCAGTAATGATATACTGATCCATCTAATTTTATATTGCCAGAGGTTGAAGCTGTGATCATTAATTGTTTTTTCCCTTCAAAGTATTGTCCTGGTGAATCCCCTGGAGGACGGCAGGGCACACGTCACGGTGGTGATGGGTCACGCTGTGGAAGAGGTGGAGCTGCTGCAGGAAGGCGGCGAGGAGATGGCGCAGAGACTGTCCTCCGTGTTCTCGCCAGATGGCGTACAGACCGTGAGCAGGGAAGAACTGCAGCGCAAGAAAGGGTGTCTACGCGCTTGGCTGGAGAAGAACCGCATTCCGGTGTCGGAAGAAGGGGAGGCCCTGTGCGTGGCGGGGGTGCTCCGCATAAACCCACCGTACGGAACAGCCGATTGTATTAGCTCCAATGAGATCATTCTGTCCCGAGTGCAGAGCCTAGTGGAAAGTAATCCTGGAATACAGGGTTAGACATTGTTCGGTGCAACACTGTCGATTTAACAAAGGATTTTTTTCCGATTAAAATGTTCTTTCTAAATAAGCTTTCTTAAGGACTTTATAATTTAAGTAAAGTTGAAGTGCATTCAATAATGGTGTTTTTGAATTAGGTCGATCTGGGCCTTTTTGTGGGTTTTCGCAACATGAAATGTCTTTTGTAATAAAACTAAGGAATTAGTTACGTTGGTGAATGTGGGGCGAAAACCCATGTGATCACGAGAAACCCCGTCACGTCAGCTGAGGCCTCATTGAAAACTATAATCCAGCAACTGTCAGGCAATAAACCAACAAAACGGCACCAGACAGTATGGCTGTGATGGGCTGACACCCCGTTCTGGGATATTCCCTGCCATACACCTTTAGCTTCTGGGATAGGCTCCAGACCCGCGTGACCCGGTATAGGACAAGAGTACACAGAAAATGGATGGATGGAGCTGGGATATGGGGGAGTATATGTAGAGCTATAG
>JAODJW010000041.1:17628575-17639312 GCA_026777045.1 Hyperopisus bebe
GGGGGGGCTGTCCAAGTGCTTCGACATGATCTGAGAAAGGGAGGGGGGGGGGGGTTTCAATGGTCATTAATGCTTAGAAAACTGGGTCAGATGTTTCCTAGCCTGGTCCTCAGGGACTGCGAGAGTGTCTCCATGTTTTTGTTCCTACCAGGAGCTGAGAGGCAGCAAAAATGTGGACTGTTTGGCAGGGAGCTCAGAGGGAGCAAAAATGTGGACTGTCTGGGGGGCCCCCCCATTTACCCCCAAGTGCCAAGCAAAGCAGAACATGAATATGGAGGGGGTATATAGTGATTGTTATTATTATTATTATTATTATTATTATAGAATCTGAGGCCACAGGAGAGGAACTTGCTGTACCTTTGAGGGGGACGACTCAGCGGGGGCTGACTCCGGCCGCCTGCGAGGTGGCACAGGGGGGGGCACGGGGGCTTCCTCCACACTCCTGTTGAAGCTGGCCACAGACGACACCGACGAGCATCCTGGGGAGAGAAAGAGGAGGTGTCTCAGCCACTTTTAGGGGAGGCGCATGGCGGGGAAGCCCCATGACACACGACAGAGGAGGTTTCCCCATCTCCGTTGCTCTAAACCCGAGAAAGCAGACAAGGAATGACCTCCCCTTAGAAAAAGTTAAAATAACCAAGCTGGGCAGTCCTGGCAGCCTAAAGGAGCTCAGCAAGGCTGAATATACTGCTGCAGGGGACACTGCCATGCTGGCGTTAGGTCAGGCAGGCCTGAGCCCACTGCTTGGGGAACAAGGCCACGCGGAGAACGGGCGGGACCTACGGGAGTGCATGGGGCTGGAGGGGCCCTGGGGCGAGTCGAAGACGCTGCAGATGTCATTGGAGCTGGAGGCCCCCGAGGCAGGCGGCGGAGGCGTGAGCGGGGTGCGTGGCGAGTTGGGCGCGGAGGCGGCGCTCTCAGTCTCACTGTCAGGAATGCGGCTGTAGCTGATTTTGCGGAGCTCGTTCTGCAGCGGCGTAGGGTGGCGCATGGCGCCGGGCCGTACGGCAGATGGGCGTACCCCCGGTGACTTCAGGGTGTAGTGGTACCGTTTGGCCTGTGGGGGGAGCAGGAGAGGGAGGGAGCAGCAGATCAGGGACGAGCGCCATGGTTATTGCTGGAAACACAGCGGCAGGGAGTCACCATACAAAAAAATCCACGGGGGTGGGGGGGGCACTCACGAATCGTGGCAGGGTCCGGACGCTACGAGGCTCGATCTCCAGCGATTTGTTAAACAGGTAGTCGGCAAATTCCTTCTCCATCTTGTCCTCCATGGGGTTCAGATTCTCAAAGAATTTCTATAGTTTTCAAAACGGAATCCAACACCGTCAAAATGTAAACTAGCTACAGCGGTAACTGAATAATCATGAAATATACACAGGAAACTGATGAAAAATGAACAGCAGACTGCCCTCTTAAACCTATAGTGATTCTGACTGACTTGACTGATTCCAATCATTAGTGTCGCACTTCCAGACTAATCCCAGTGCTGACTGACAGACTCACCCTGATGTCGCTCTCAACCCGCAGGCAGTACGGCTGGTTCTGGTACTGTTGGATCTCCCCAGTGATCTCGGCCACTTTCCTCCTCTTGCTGAAGTTGATCAGGTCCTTCCCGTGCCTCTTCAGGAAGTCAGGATTGCCCTCCTCAGTCTTCAAGATATTAGTCAAGTAAATTCCTGACAGGAAGCAATGGAGACCCATGGTGTCATTAGCTTTTGACATGAACAATTACACAGTTTACAGACAAAATTCACATTGAAGGGCAGCACAGCACAGCAAGTAGTACTGGGGTCGACCTCTAGGGATTGGAAATTGAATTCTACCCCCTTGCTCAGTGGGGGTGGAGTATGCATTTTTTTTTTTGTTATGTGGATTGCTTTGTGCAGTTCAAAGAGTAAACTGATGTTAACTTCTTAAATTGCCCATTGTGTGTGTGTGTGTGTGTGTGTGTGTGTGTGTGTGTCTGTGTGTGTTTGTTGCACCTTATGCTGCCTGGGATAGACTCCAGGTTACCCCATAAGCCAAAATTCCAAATTTCTCGATTTGGGACATACCGAAAAAAGGCACACATGGGGGGTTGATAGACCTGAGTTTGGCCAGATACTTCTTGTAGTGGTCTTCACTGAGTTCATGGGCCTCTTCCAGAATTTTCCGCTGTCGACTTGGAATTTGCTGGAGAGGACAATTCACAGAATGAGGCAGGAAGAGATCATGGACTGAACTATGTATGCTGTGTGTAAAACAAGCCTATCCAACTTTCATTCACCACCACCAATGGGAGTGATGGACAATTACTCATTGTTATTATTATTGTACAGTAAGCCAAGCATCAAACTCCACCTCTCACAAGCGGCAGGGTACGTTCAGGCAGACCTCAATCAGCAGATTTGCTATTTCAGTATAAAAGAATTCTCAGTGACTGTTAAAGAATTACCACTAACACTTTCTCAGTTACTCAGGAATGTAACTTAACAGTAGGATGGAATTATTTGATTTACTTGGTAACTAGGACAAATGTGATGAATCCATAGTAACTTCAGACAGGATCCATTCACTCACGTCTTCTACTGACACCAATGGGAGTGATGGACTCTGGATTACTTTGTGTTTCCTGTAAACCATTTTCCCTGGGGGAGGAAGAGATCTTGTACCTCGAATGTATGGTCCAGCCTGTAGACTGGGGACGAGTTCATGGCGCTGACCACCTCTAGCACGCCATTGAAGTTATTGAGCTCCTGAAAGACCTGCAGGATCTCGATGATGCGCATCACCACTGCCACCCTCTCCTCCAGATTCTCGGTCTCCACGATACACCTGGCGAGGGAGATGGCAGTCACAGCTGGTACAAACAATAGTCCCAAAAGGACATTGCCTTTAGACAGGATTGACACTTCCCCCCCATTACTTTAGACCAGGGTTCTTCAAATCTGGACCTCGAATCCAAATCCAGGCCTTGTTTTCAGTTCTCCCAGGTAGTTAGTTTAATAATTACTGATTCTGATTGGTCAGAGGCTTCACACCTGACTGACAGGAAAAGGAAGGCTGGAGAACCAGCAGTTTTGAATAAGCCTGTTTTAGACCAAGAAGGGTAACAAAATAGGAGCTTTCAAAAGCTTTAACGTGTTTCTTGTCAGAGACATCAAGTAATAAGCTCGTCATGCTGCTCTAACGTACTTTAATCCATTTTTAAAGGAAAGTCTATCCTAAGGAACAACGACCGATGAAAAATACTCAATACACAATCGCCACATTTCTGCAAAGACTTAGCCAGCCCTACCCAGCCCAGCCCTGAGACTCACTTCTCGAACCACAGTGTGAGGTTGGTGGTGTGACGGATCATTCGCAGCAGGTTGGGTGAGTTCAGCTCCTTGTCCTCCTTGGTCCAGACGCTGCCCACCAGCTCGGACGGCTGGACGGCCCTGAGGGAAACCCAGATGGGTGGGGTCAAAGGTCAGTGCTAATAAGTCGCTACAGACACTCTGATGCATGACCTCAGACAATAGGGTCAGGAACACCTTCCCTGGTGTATATATGTGAAATCTGTGGGAATGAGGGAAGAATAATCCCTGGGTAAGGCGTAAGCGGAGTGTTCCCACGGCAGCGTGATGTCACGGGGGAAGTGTGTCGCTGTGTCGCGCTTGGGTGCGTGTGTGTGTGTGTGTGTGTGTGTGTGTGTGTGAGAAAGAGAGGAGCCCAGTGGCTCCAGGCAGGAGCTGCTCCCCGGCTGGACTCCACAATCCTCATTGTTTCAGCTCCCGAACAATGGGGAGCTTAACAAAAAGAGCTGGCGATTAAAATACCAAGGTTAAGATTTCACCAAGAAAGCCTGGGAAATAAGAGCATAAAATTCCATGCAGAAATGTGTCCCGATAGCACATACAGAAATGCAAATGGCAGGGAGGGAAAACTGCCAGCCCATTCCTCAAAATGGGCTCTTCACCCTGGAAATTTTACTGTAACCTTTTTGCAGATCAGAACAGTAATCCACTGATGAATTTCCCCCTGGAATAATGAATGGAATAATGACCAATAATGAATGAATGAATGAATGAATGAATGCCTGCCCGTCCTAAAATCTGCGGAGATGCCTGCGGCAAAGACGGCGTCTGTGATTACAGTCAACCAGATCCAGCGCTTTCACCGAAAGCCGGCATTAATCACTGTCGGGTGTGGAGGCAGCAGCAAAGGAGCGGCACCTGTAGAAGTCGGACTCGAGCAGCGTGAGCTGTCGGGCGATCTCGATGGGGTGCAGGGTCATGAGGTCGAACTGCTCCATCTGGCCCTGCTTGATGATGTGCCACTCGATGGGTGGCGGCGAGCTCTCGAAGGTGATATTATGGCTGGGCCCGTTAGCCTGCGCCTGCTTCTTCCTCTGGATGATCTTGGTGATTGACTCCACCCACTTCCTCATGGCCTTCCCTGACAGGACAACAGGAAGCTGCTTCAGAGGACGCATACAGCGGAGCGACCCGGGAGAAACATTACGCTGGGACTGGGGGGTGATTTGAGGCCGTTGACATAGCAGTTGGGGGACAAAGACGATGTCATTGCCTGGCAAAAGCATTAGGGGTCGTTTACTAAAACAATAGTCCAAAGGGCTACAGTAAAATTCTCTTCACTTCGGTCATTTAAAACAACCAGTTTGGACCTGTCTGACAAGAGCTGTTGATCTTCCAGAAGATGAGGAGCTGTCGGCGAATCAGGCAGGAGCCATGCAGGTAGTGCTATTTGGGGGAAGGCGGCTGCAAACGAGTACCTCGGACAGTGCCGATGAACTCCTCCAAGCACCTCAGCAGCTCAGGGTCTCTCTCGAAGTCGTAAAAGTGGTGTTCCACCCAGTGCCGGCACACGTTCAGGACTCTGCAGGGACAGACAGAGATGTGACACCAATGACAGCGACAGACAGACCGCCTGCTGCCTGGCATGACCCAGATAGGAAAATATAAGACGGCTGGTTTAAGCAGTATCAGCAACATAAGGACTGGAGATGCATGCAGTGCTGGAGGTCATACTCCATTCAGAGGGAGGCCCAGGGATGGAAGACGAGGAGGTACCTGAGCTGGACCGGCTGGACGTATTCCTTACGGAAACGCTTAAGCTCAGCGCTGAGAGGCTGGTCCCCGTTTTCTATGGCAAACTGGTCGGTCTCGGGTGGTTTGGGCTCTGGTATGTCGAACCTGGAAAGGCACACAGGGTATTGGAGCTTAAGGCAGAACCTTAGCCAGACATCACCAGCTTTGTGAACCTTCTCAGCATCTCCTAAGTGAGATGCTCCATGTTATACGTGGCAGCAGCCCACTCACCTTTCCATCAGGAGGTCCAGCAGCTCCTGCGGCTTACAGAACGAACGGTATGTTGTCAAGAAGGTCCTCACGAAATTGGGATCTGCAAAAACATTGTTGATAGTGTAAGCTATCAGCAAATCCTCCCTTAGGATTAATTAGCATCAGAAATGTTCTTAAAGAGAATATAGGCTTATTACTAGTCTTAACTTTTTATCATGCTAACTCATTTAGCCCCCTCCATGAATCACCACCTTGTCATGGGGGAGGAGTTTGAAAGTCCTAGAGATCCTAGAAACTGTTTCCATAGGGTCCCTGAGTCCCTGGTAGGGTCTCCTACGTCAAATTGGTCATAGGTAAGGGGCCAGACTAAGGGTGATTCAAACAACCCTTAGGAAGAACATAAACAAACCAGAGGCAGCATTTATCAAACTTTGCATGAAATTCATTGTGAAAAAATGCGTACACACAAAAAAATTCAGATTGATCAAACCTGGCGCGCACACACACCTCGAAAATGTCGGAACTATGTTGTAAATATGCGTAGGTACACGAGTCTGAGATCCGGCCCAGTAGCCATCCTAAATAACCATAAATGGTCAATGCAAATGAGCTGCATGCGCATAATATGCAAATCAAGCCTTTCTGGTTACAAAGTCAGATGAATGTGGCTGCAAATTAAGGACTTAGAAGTGGAATTTTGAACAGTGTGAGGAAGTGGCATGATAAAAATGATAAAATAATGTTTTCTAACAATTTATTTATGACATTTACATACCGCACAACAGTTTCTAGCACCGTTGCACTATTTTGCACTTTTGGATTAGATGCCAAACTGCATTTCTTTGTCCAAGTACTTGTACTTTATGTAATGTTAATAAAATTGAATCTATAAAAAGTTTGCCGAATGGCAACACATTGGCACTGATAAATTCCGTCAGCTCAATAAAACGCACTACACCCAAACAAAAGAACCCAAGAGGGGGAAAAGTGGTCCGATCCAAAGAGATAGAGAAAGAAATGACTTGCTACGCCCAGGGCCAGTGTGACTGTGCGGGCAAAGCTACATCGTCGCCTTCAAGCTTCAACATGCGTGTGGCAGAGCGGTCGGGAGATACTGACATTGTGAAACTCAAAATCATAATGCTAATGTCATGACAGCATTAGAGATGACTTGTGCATTAATAGAAAAATGGCTTTTGATTGATAAAAGTAACTTAATTAGCACTCATTTCATTGAATCTACTGCTGTATGCTGTACTGTTCTGCATTTGATAAATTACGGTCTAAGGTCTACTTATCGCAGTATCAGTGCAATTCATTGCCCCGTTTACATTAGGAAAACTGGACATTGCTGCAAATGCAGATTTTACTTCTGCCTGATCACCCATAGCACAGAGAAACATACGTTTAATGCTTGGCAGTCAATCGTGGACATTGTGTGGGATCATAAATGAAAAAGTTTGCCTTGGAGGCCCTATGAAAGCAGTGGGCTGAAACACTGATCACCGCTCGTACGGCGAATTGCTAAAAAGACATTGATTCTGTTTTATAGTATGTGGCTACTTTAAATGTTTTTAGTGTTTATTACCCAAGAATCAGTTCAGAAAATTGGGCCTTCCTGGAGACCTTGGAGGGGGTGCCCATGCTGGGGGACCTTGACGTTCACGCGGGTAACGACAGTGAGATCAAATCCCAACCTGAGCAATGCTGTGTTACTGGGCTTCTGTGCCAACCAGTTTGTCCGTACTTAATATCATGTTTGGGCATAAGTATGTTCATAAGTGCACCTGGCACCAAAGCACCTTAGACCACAGCTCAAGTATTGATTTTGCAATCATAGTATCACATCTGTGACCATATAGGTCTTGGAAACCTAGGGGAAGACAGGAGCTGAGCTGTCATGATCACCATCTGGTGGTAAGTTGGATCACATGCCGTGGTGACGGACAGATCTGGTACAGCCAAACCAATAGTGAAAGTCCCGTCTGGGAGACCTTCATCCCAGACCTCTGGGAGACCTTCATCCCAGACCTCTGGGAGAACATCTCTTGCATTCTGAGAGTGACTGGAGATACTGAGCCTGAATGGGCAATGTTCCATGCAGTCGGAAGGTTGCTGTGCTTGGCACCGACAACCACTGAATCCGGCGGTGGACACCAGCGGTAAAGGGAGCTGTTAGGGTGAAGGAGGAGGCCTTCTGAGCTTGGTTAACTTGTGGGACATGGTTCAGAGAGATGGCCAATCAGATTGTAGAGGAGGTGGGTCCAAGAAAACAAAGGAGGCAGGATCAAATGTCTTGGTCCCACCCCTTCGTGTCATGATGAATCAGCTATTAAGCATTCAACAACTGCTTTGATCTGTAACATCAGATTCTATTTTTAGGGGTAAAGTCTTACTTAAATGTAAGGACACTACTACACACTCACATTCATATGCTGCAGAAAGGTGCGCAAAATAGCCGTGTGAGCACACAAATTTCAGAAACAGGATGACAGGAGAAGGTTCATTAATAATCATGATGGAAGCACTACTTGATCCTTGTGCTACTGTGATCTTTGCACTATGCTGCGTTTGGGAGATGCCTCTTTTGTAGTGCAAAAAAGTATTTCTTATTGCTAGCTATGGTACCAATGGTCAAGACCCTGAGTTAGCTTGCTAGCCAAGTAAAAAGCAATGTTATCCTTAGAGATGCACAATATATCGATAAATATCGGTTTTGGCCAATATCCTTTAAATATCAAGATACTGGCAGCGTTCTGGGCCAATATTGCCGGCACATATTTAAACCTCAGCACCAGCGCTAAAGATACAACTAGTAAAATAATGGATTATTGCATTGGACGCTTAGCCTTTTCCCGCTGTGAAGGACGAGGGATTAAGCTTGGGAGATGCAAAAAGTTCATAGGTTAAACTTCGTATGTAATTTCAATGGAAACTACTGCCACCCCAGAACAATGAAGGATAAACAAATTGTTTTAGTAGATATTTGTTAGTTACTGGGAGGGATCGATTGTGATCGAAATGGGATGCAGCCTTTTATTTACATTTTATCTATATGACCTGCAACATTTACAACTCATTATTCAATCAGGCCAGCAGATCTTTCGTTTTCTGCAGAATAAAAACGATGTAACATCCGTCCTCTAATCTGCGCCGGCTAGATTTCACCGTCGGCAACCCCCCACCCCCCAATCAGGAAGCACGTAATTTTTTTATGTGCTTAATTCCTGTACAGTTCAGTAATTGGCCTTTGCATTCCATTAAAAGTGTGTAATTAAGTTCGTATGGTAATATTTTAGAGATTTTTCAGTGACGTTAAAGGTTTGAGTATATGTTATCAGAATAATAGAATACTCAAATCAAATCGTAACTGAAATGAAAGATTTCCGATGCATCAAATCGTTGCGTCTGATCATAATTACCTTGCGCTAGTAATTTACACTCCTAGTGTAAATCAACTACCGTTTCATAACAACCTCACCTTCCAAGTTCTGGCATGGTGGCCTAAGGAATTATGTTAATGGGGAATCCGTAGGTGACAGAATCTAAACCTTTCTGTGCAGTCGACGTCTTTGTTGGGGCAAATCCTGAGGAAAAAGATAAATCCTGAGACAAGAGACACCAGAAAGGGGCGGAAGCGTTCCCACTATCAGTGAATATTCTCGATATTTACCGGAAGAAGAACTGCAACAAATCTGAGCGAATAAGGATAGGTGAAGGCGCACGTAGGTGGTGGAGAGCAGGGGCTGCGTGCTCACATGACGGATCTGTGCAGGGAGCCATTTGCTGGCAGGGCAGATGGGGAACAATGAGCGCTTCAGTGCGGATTTATAAACAATCGGGCCAGAATGATCGCGGGGAGGAAACAGACGCTGGTGACGCACACAACTGCGCTGACACTCCACAAAGAGGCCAAAAATAGACCCCTGCCCCAGTGGAGCTGCGGGGCCACGCAGAGCGCACACACAGGTGTGTTTACACAGACGCACACTCAATTCACAGACTCTCAGAGACACGGGGACAGCACCGAGCGGTATGCATACACACACACTGCACACGAACCGCACCAAACACAAATAAACCAAGATGACATTTCACATGTTACCTGTGGGTTAAAGTTATTAAACGTGAATACTAGGGATGTGAATAGAGACCATTTTCAATATTCACACAAAGGACAGTGATATCCGATGGTTATTTGGTTTTTAGTGTGACAATGTAAGACTACAGAAAACAAAGCAGAATACAGTAAATGCAAAATGCATCAGGACCAGTCTATTGTGACTGTGCAATCATTTCACTCCATAAATGGAAAGCAGCAGTATTATCAATCTTAACATGTAGTCTAGGTCAGCATTTCTCAATCCGGTGCTCAGGGACTCCCAGACGTACATGGTTTTGCTCCCTATCGGCGAACTAGCAAAATGACCAAGTGTCAGTTGCCTACGGTGTCAAGTAGAGATGCACCGATTGCAATTTTCTTGGCCAATTCCGATTTCCATGCATGACCCACTGATACTGATTTTTGCTGATTAAGATTTTCATTCTAAGACCTATAATTGAAATACAACTATGTGAAGCAACAGTGCTAACCACTGCACCACCATGCCGCCCCCACATCTCTAGTAAGATAGATTAAGATCAAGCTTTTTCATACCTTCATACTGTATGGACATTATAGCACAAGGGTTTAAAGTTTTGCTAAAACATTTTTATTCTGTCATAGGAAAAAGCCTTAGCTAGCTTTGCAATTTTAATGATTATTCATTTTTAAGATCATCTAGTATATGTTTAATAATCAGTAAAGTTTACCTCCGGTGTTTCACCATGTTTTTGTGGTGGTTCCCCCACTGTACTTTACTGTACTTATTGTAATCAAGTAGTCCACTTAGTGTTCATTTTGAGGTGTTTTTTATAAATGACAACATATGGAGAAAAAAAAATGAATTACCATCGTTTGACTTAACTTTGATAGCCTTACTTTGTTTTTGCGGTAACGTGACCTGTTTGCTTCTGGCTAGCTACCTGAAGCTAATGCTGCGTGCACAGAAAACATGACAGGAAAAATACTAATTTTCTCTCAATTATGAATATAGACTCAACGCTTATGATAAACTGCCAAAAATGATCCAATGAGATGCAGCAGCAAAATTACAATAAGCTACACACTATGTACAGTTTTGTACAGTATTATAGCACATCTGTATTACACCATTTAGTAATTTAATTTGTATAATATTATAATTTGAAAAGCATTTGAAACAGCTGTACTGTATTTCTGAAGAGTCAATAAAATTCAGTTAATAGCGACGCTGTTCGGTTTATTACCTTATATGCATGTAGAATGTTGGGTTATATCTCTAGGTGTGTGAAGTTTAAGTCAAGGGAGGTGATGTTACATTTATATAATTCCTTGGTAAGACCCCACCTAGAATATTGTGTGCAGGTT
>JAODJW010000041.1:17644719-17656991 GCA_026777045.1 Hyperopisus bebe
TGGGCAGAAAAGAGCTTTTTCATCTTAATGAGAGCTTATTCAGGCCGGAAGGCACAAGCATGTTGTAGTGACCAGCCAGCCTGTCTATACTGAGCACTCGCTGGACCTCTGTCTGCTAGTAGCATGAGAAGAGCATTTCCGGAGGCGAAGACCTTGACCCGTGAACGGTGGCCAAGGACATCAGCTGCGGTGGAGGAGGCACCATGTTATCGGCACAGGAATGACACCGAAACAAAGTGGGTCATCGTGCTTGGGGCTCTGACGTCCACGGGCTTCTGAAATATTTACAGGCTATACGAAAGCTGCTTTAAATAGAGCGCCAGTGACGAAAGCGCAGGGCCCTGATATGGCCTCTCCATACTTGAGCTCACAGCAGACCGCAAACACCGGACACTGCGGCCCGTACAGTGCATCCAAGTGTGTGATTGTACACATACACAGTGGTCCAGTGACAGAGCTTCCAAAAACTGGGAATCTAACCCAAATAAAAACTTATTTTTTCTAAAAGGACAGGTAAACATTTTCCTGGCATTCGGCAGCACAGGTTTACTCCATCTGAAAATAAGCTACACTGCCTTTTCCATAACATCTCAGTTCGGCTTGGTTTCACAAGCTATACGCACCATCAGCCCTGCCTTTAGAGGAACGGCACTTGTGCCAAAAAATTCATCCCTTTAACTATAGAGAACGTCCAGGTTTGGAGCTCAGACATGACTAAACGCTCACAGAGAAGCCACTCCCAGCTCACCTGCATACATGTGATAGGTGAGCCTCTCGATGAGCTTTGTCACGGTGCCGGCCTTGATGATGGGGATGCCCGACTTGGACTGCACGTTCTCCTCAAAGACGACGTTCTCCTCGGAGTCGGGCTCTGCGAAGCGGTACAGTTCGGGCCGGGGAAGGCGCATCTGCTCCTCCTTCTCGTCCTGCAGCAGGGTGAGGTCCAGCATGCGCTCCAGCGTGGAGCGGTACTGCAGCGAGATCAGCGCTGCCATCCAGCTGCTCTTCTCCTCGGCTGACTTGGCGGCAAACACCACACTGTTGCCGTCCTTCAGGGTGATCTCGAAGGCGTGCCGGTACTCGCCAGTGTCGTCCTTGTCGTTGATCTGCACCTTGCGCATGAAGAACTTCTCCTTGAGCCGATACTCGGCGGCGGCCCCGGCACCGGGCAGGCGCGGCTGTCCGTGGTTGGACTTGCAGCAGATCATGAGGCCGTCAAACAGGAAGATGTGGCGCTCGTGCTTGGCGCCCACGCGCGTCAGCGTGCCCTCCATGATGAACTCGCTGCAGCACTGGCCGATGTCCTTGCCCTCCCAGCCGTCGATGTTCCTCTGGATCTCGTTCATCTTCTTGATCGCCAGGTGCTTGCCCTTCATCTGCTGGCTGTAGAAGCGGCAGGCCGACTCGCTGGGAGGAGAAGGGAGATCGGCACATGCGAGTGTGAGGATCACTTCGGCGGCATGGGTTCCAGAACAATCTCAAACACTCAACTGGATCAAATCAGCAAGCACGCTGAGGGGAATTACTCTCGACATCCAGATTTGCTCAGATTATGCAATGAATTACCAAGAAAATAATACATTTGTTTCTCAGAAATTGTAAGCAAGTTAAAAGGCTAATTATAGACACTACCTTACGTTTGGGGACACGGTTCCTGTCAGAAAGGCAGAGCGCTACCAGCGGGACAGTTTCCCTTCATACCGGCACCAAATGTCGCTCATAGGCAGAGGACTCCAGCGTATATAAATCAAATCGCAATGATGGATCTTATGCTACACCATACGATCCACCGTGCGGGGAGTCCATCTTGGTGAGTATATAACACGCGTCGCACACATCTGAGCGGCATCAAAGCTGGTTGCACAGTCTTCAGCTCAGGTTCCTTCGCCGTTTCTCCCTTCTAACAGGCAGGTAAAAAGTGTCTGGACCAATACGAAGAGAGTAGCCACCCCTTGCTCACGGTAAAAACACATCGGTTAATCCTTCCGGCTCGCAAAGAACGCCGAACCTTCACACGAGACGATCCCTCACACATGGCTTATCCTTCAGGAGGATGCAAAAACACGCCATGATCACCCATAAAAACACCACTAGCAGCTAAATGTCTGGAGGCTCTCACCCTACATCCTCCTCGGTGTAGGAACAACAAAATGGAGGAAAGCAGGAAAGCGGCAAGGGTACCGAGAGAGAGCACAGGTCTGTGCGGACAGGGCGCCAGCCAGGCACTCCGCAGCGGCCCCCTACTATCCCTCATCTCTTACTCTCCTTTCCTCGTTTCCTCTAGACTTGGAAACAATGGCTGGGAGGGGCGACGGAGAGCAGCCCAGCCCACTGATATAACATCCCCACACACACACACACACACACACACACACACACACACAGCTACGCAGTCCTGGGTGTAGGGAGTGAGATTAAGGAAACGCCACTGATGGCATTTAGGGTGGGGGGCAGGAGACCAGGACTAAAAGAAACGAGCAAAGGAAGAGGGTGAGAGCTCAGGATCAAGGGGGCCGGCACGGGATGGGGTGGGGACTCACCTCAGCCTCCGCTTGGCCAGGCTCTTGGAGCAGATCCGCTCCATGCTGCTCTGCAGGTTGAGCAGGGCGGTGATGGCTTGTTTCAGACACTCCTTGTCCTCCTCATCCTCACTCTTCTCCTCTAGTTGCTACACAGGAAAGAAAAAAAAAAATTAAAAAGAGCGAAGCAACAATGAAGATGCCGGGTCCAGCGCAGGCATGGCAGGGGAGAGCTGCGGTCTGGGCTTCAGGGCAGGGACGCAGACGCAGACGCAGACGCAGACGCAGTCACTCGCGGGGCTGTTCCCACAACTCGCCTCACCTTTCTGATTACAGCAAAGCTGCTCGTTAGAGCCAATATTTCCACAATGGAGAACAAACCGTCTCAGACAGCTGGTAGTGATGCTGTTCTCTCAACATCCTGCCTTTAATGTGCAGTATTCACCCCCCCTACCTGAGGGGGCTCTCGGTGCTCCGCCAGTACAACCCCCCCCTCCCGAGCCAGTCATCTCTGCCTCACCCAGGCGGGTAGGGTACTGCCCCACTTTTGTCCCTGCAGAGACGATCTGGGCCAATACAGGCTGTTACTCACCCTAAGCCTGTAACGGGGAGACTTAAGCTAATCGACAGGCAGACAGAGCCAGGCACCATCGGCAGAGCGACTGACTGCCCCGAGTGGCCATCAAGCATCGAGTACATCACCGACTTGTCTGGCGCCTTCCCAGAAATGAGGAGCAGTTACAAAAAAGCCACAAGCAGCAAACCAGAAACGGTCGCGTTCACACCTCTGGTGTGGCGGTGCAGGGCGGGGCTTTTAGCCGAGGCGCCCTCAGCAGGCTGGCAGGCGTCGCCAGTGGGTCCACTCTGACACCGATGCCACCGGCACTGCCTCTGCCGAATACACCCCTCCCTAGAACTGCCCTTTTATGGCTCCAGGAGACCCTGGGGGAGGTCACCATGGAAACCGACCACCGCCGCCCCATGAGCAAATACGGTCCATCGGGAGCCGGCCGTGGCGTGACCGGGCATCCTCACAGAGCGACCCGCATGCCAGGTCTGCCCATGAGCCTGAAAGTGGCAGCGAGGAAGGTAGGTGGCAGAAAGGCAGGCAGCAGGGAGTCTGAGCAAAGACCTACGCCTTTAGTGTCACTGTGCACCATGTGGCTGTGTTAAGGTGCTGTAGGCTGCTCTGGGCCCACAGAATCCCTGTGACAGAGAGAGACTGGACAGCACAGGAGGGTTTAAATGAAATTCTCCCTGTATTAGGCACTATCATTAATGTTCCACGCAAAAATCCCATTTAATTCCACTCACACTATTTTCGCTCCTCTGTCAGAACAGGAACAGGTGACCGTGGTGCGAACCTCCGGCCCGATTGCCCCTCTGCATGGAGCGTGAAGGACTGGGCTGGGAGTCTCAGGAAAAGCCCAGGCTGGGGTGAGGGACCAGCAGGGCAGGGAGGGGCCACCTGGAGTTGGCGTGTATTTTTGGGCAAAACTGCCCTCATCTCTCCAGCAACTGTAAACCCGACGGTCTTGAATTTTCATTCAAGCGGACGCATCGCTAGGGAAACTCGTTAAAAATAAACCTGTCGCCATGGACGGGGCCACGACCAGAAGATCCAGGCAGATGGGGGGAAAAACGTAATGTGGCGCAAAGCCTCGTGTGACATCTGAGAGGCCAAGCGCAGCCAGCAAACTCCTGTCAGAAGCATGGAAGCGATAGGAAGATTCAGCGATCTGTATCAGTGTAATTGCCCTGATTAAAAAAAAAAAAAAAAACACGCACTGCACACAATTTGAGAAAAACTCAGGATGCAGTGGCTCGAACAGGCTACCTGTCATTAGAAGATCACTGGCTAAAGCCCTGACCTCGGCAAAAGTCACAAGTCCATGTGTCCTGGAGCAAGGCCCTTAACCCCCAGCTCCAGGGACGCTGCACATTGGCTACTAATATAATTATTAGTAGAAGCCTTATGTCTATTATTTAGAAATGTTGCCAATAATTTTTAACCAAAATTTTATATTGATAAGATTGAGTCCCCCTTCTCTAAACCATTTCTCAAGAGCGGTCTGCTTAGGAATCAAAATCATACTACCGGTACTACAGTGAATTGCATAGCATTGGATTCTTTTGCATTGCACTGCATCGCAAGGGGTGAACCATTTCATAACGCATTAGTAGTTGCTTCATATGCATCTTCAATGTATTGGATCGTTGGCAATGAATTGAGGTATGGAGTTGTTTATTGCATAGCACTAGGTGATAGAGATGCACATAACGTGTGTGTGTGTGTGTGTGTGTTGCCGAACATGCAACACATTTAAAGACAGCTGCAGGAATGCAGATGAAGCCAGTCTAATGCAGGTGTGAGAGGCCAGGCCAGACCAGGCTGCTCTGATCCCCCATGCATTAAGCCTGTTTCAGTCACATGACACAGGACCTCAGGATACCCTAATCATTCTCAAGAGGGGCACCATGGCAACCACCTAGTAAATATTCCAAAGCGTCCCTGTGAAGGTCTTCGGGTCGCTCCTGAGTGAGCAGAGACAGCTGATGGGCGGGGCCGTAACTTGCCAGGTGCCCCAGACTCCTTACCTTTAAGATCTCAAAGTAGTGCAGGCAGTGGTAGACGGGCGTGAGGAGCAGCCGGGGGAGCACGTACTGCACAGCCTCTTTGAAGCCCTCGCCTATGGACTGCGGGACGGCAAATGACAGCATGTTTACAGACACGTACAGAAGACCGTCTCATCCCCAGGCGCCAACGACACGCTGCAGGGCTCCGTGCCCCGAGCGACTCTGGAGACCTCGCCCTGCGCGCCAGGACCATGTAGGTTACCTGCAGGTAGAAGGCAGCCCCCGGTTTGGACAGCTGGCTCAGGAAGTGGTCCTGAAAGCCCGTGCGCAGGATATCCTGTGCGTACGCCTCGTACGGGTCGAAGGCCAGCTCCTGAGAACATCATGCTCTTGTTAGCGGATGGCGATGGCCCTCTAGCACCCGAAAGGGTCTCATCCCCTCAGGAGTGTTTTATTATGAAAACCATGCTGCCAGCCTAACTACTGGCCCAACATCACAGATTACGCAACATGCATACAATTCTGGGTATACTTTGAAAATGTAGACCTCCTCATTACCAACTACTGCCATTAGCAGCTATTCAGCTTGAAAAGCACCTGAAATCCTATGCTGTACAAATATAAATCTCCCTGTCATCATCATCAGTATCTCGCATTTCTACATGCAGCAGAATGCATCTGCATTCTCCCGTGGAGGACTCCACACTGCAAAATGCCGGCGCAGTGCAGGCGACCCTTGTCCTTAACTGTCATTCTGAAAGATCTTCCAGGACACAGAGAGACACGTCTCTCACTGTAATTTAATGAGGCTCCTCCAAACAAGCTGAAACTCAGAGGCCAAAACAAACGGACACAAAACATAATGTCCTTGGGAAAGGTAACTGCTTTTCTGGTCTGAAATGATCATGTATTATTGCAAATGCAATTCATCCTTCATCTTTAATGTCATTTTGAGAAGGTCTAAGTATATTCTGAAGATTATACACACAAAGTTCCATGATGAAGATCTGACGGCTCCTCACCTCGGCCAGGTCTTCGAAACAGCTTCCCACCAGCGGGTGAGGGCTCCCCTCGTCCGTCATCTCCACTGTGTCCTCGATGAGCCCCAACAGCTTCAGCGTAAGCTCCTGGATGTCCACGATGCGACTGAAGATGTTCTCCACGTCCTACGGAAGCGGCGGGAAGGCCTGGGTGAGGTGTCACATACGGTGACGTATCACAGCCACAGGCCTCATCACGCCGTTGGCCTGGACACCCAAACGCTAAACACACGAGAAGACCGGCAGCCAAACGAACAGGCTCCCATAAGCCCCCACTGCTGCACTGGGCACCTACGTGATGAGAGAAGAGCTTGGGGTTGGACACAAAGGGCTCCCGGAAGACCTTGATGATGAGGTTGAGGTCTCTCAGGTATTGCCGTAGCTCCGCCATGAAGGTCTTCACCAGGTCATAGTACATCTGCACCCCAGAGCCCGAGGGCTCCTCGTCCATGAGGGGAAAGCCACTGATGTCCTCCTCGTCTTGGTTAAACATGTCCATCAGTACCTGGCAGGGTGGGGTTCAACTCAATCATTAGCTGCACATCCTGCAGGGTTACAGCCTGGAGGGACGTCTCTTCCCCGTACGATACAGCAGCGAAGTCCTGCCTTGCATAGTAATGGGGGGCTGGGACGGGCCCAAGCATCATTCAACTGTCCTGAAGGACAATTTGACCCCATGGCACTGTAAAGGAATACTAACTAGGTGCCAATTGGCTCACCTGTCGAGCAGGATGCTGTGCGTCAACAGCAGTGAAACTCTGATCATATCCAGAGGCATAATAACTACAAAGATTCATTATGGCACCCTGAGCATATACCATGAAGACACCCCTCGGTAACGGAGACAGCACCGAAGAAGAAGTTACCAGAGATATAAAGCATGAGATCATGGTAAAATGTCCACCACTTACTGGGCCAACATGGGCTCAGCTGTGGTCATGAATTCACAGCTCTTGTCTGCCACTGCAGTGTTTCCCAACCCAGTCCTCGGGGACCCCAGATGGTCCATGTTTTTGCTTCTCCAAGCCCCCAGTAGGGAGCAAAATCAGGGACTGTCTGGGGGTTCTCAGGACTGGGCTGGGAAACACAGAATCAGAGGTTCACATATTGGTGAGGGAGACCTGGAACTCCATTATTATATAGGAAGGAGACCCTGCAGGATCAAACAGGAGATGTCAGGCAAGCTGAGCACCCTGTACAGTGTCCTGTAGCACATCACACTGACAAAGAGCATCACCCTTCCTCAAGCACTGCAGCCCTCTGGCCCACGCACCTTATCTGCACACATTGCCACCTTGATGTCCTGCTGGGAGATCTCATAGTGTCGGATATTAATGACATAGTTTCCAGCCAGCTTCAGGATGTCTGCGGAGATGTACTCCAGAACCGCTACAATATAGACGGACACCTGATGGTCGATCTTGTACCCCAGCACCTCCTGCGAACATAAGAATTATAGGAAAAAGGTCCTCTCTTCAAAACAGCAATGGAGGCTGTACAGGAGGATAACAATCAAAAAAGAAAAGAATCATACTGGATATTTAAGGCGTTAAATTATACAACAAAACCACTATACAGTGGTACCTCAGAACTCGAATTTAATCCGTTCTGAAATCCGGATCGAATCCTAAAAAGTTTGAGCTCTGATCGAATTTTCCCCATAACAAACAATGGAAAACCAATTAATTGGTTCCCAGCCCCACAAAATTACACCTAAATATGTTTTTTTTTTAGCATTTAAACACAAAATGAACAGGATAAAACAAGAGCATATACTGTACTAAACACATCCAAGCACATTTATCAAAACAGTAATTTGTAAAGTAAGAAAATAAATGTATCCAAACAATGTGTAAAGTTAAAAAAAAACAATGTGTCCTGCCCCGATCGTCCGCTCCTTCCGCGTGCCACGCCCCCTCCTTAACCCCGTGTGGAATCCCCTGTGATCAGCTGTTTCTGGTTGTTGTCGTTAGTCCTCTGTATTTAGTTCACGTTTCAGTTTGTTTCCCCAGTCCGGTCATTGTATTGTCCACCTGCCTTTTGCCTGCCTTACCTGTAATTAAACCCCGTATTCCCCGACACCCTGACGTCTGCGCCTTTGTCTCCGTTCCATCCCCGCTTGGCACGGCAATATTATTAGAATTAAATGTATTAATGGTTTATTATTCATATTAAAATAAATCTTTATTTTTAAATGTATTTTATTATACACTGTTACTGTCCATCATTGTCTAAATGTATTTTTACTGTCTAAAATATATGTATTCAGCTAGTATAAACATGCACGGTGCTATCACAGCGAATGCGAGGCTGAGACTGAAGCGTTACCCTTTGTTTCTGCTGAGAGACGTGCCGCGTGACTCATTTCCCCATGCGTATAAGTTAACCTGGGTCGGTGTTCACGGTGCGACTTCTAAGATTCAGATCGAGTTCTAGGTAATTTTTTTTCGAACTGGTTGGTTCGACTGTTAAGAAATTCGAGTTCTAATGAGTTCGAGAACCGAGGTACCACTGTATTCAGATTTATATGTAAAAATCTGTATCTGCCTGAGCTCAGGATATCACACTTCACACAAGAGTCCCATGAGTTTCCCAATCGAAGGCTTGTGGCTCCCCCTAATGGTAACTCTTTGTATTGCACAAACAGTACACACAAATGACAGATCTACTCTCAGGTACAGCGGGAGACACCTTGAGAAGTGGGTGGATCTTATCCACAGGCAGCAGAGGGTTCCTCCTCTTCCTTTTATCTATCGCAGCCTGGGCGTCGGCAATGGCCCACTTGTCGATAGGGTGAGGGAAACTCTTCTGTACACGCTCCTGAGAAATGACAGTGGACTCTTTAGTATGGTCGAGGGTTATTAATTGCAAAAGTAATAGAGAATGACAATAAAATACTGATTAAAAACTTTTAAATGCAAATGAGACTTGGTCAGAGTGAGAAGCACAGATAACTGATGATCATTCTTGGTCAGGTTGTATGGGGGTCATAGGGCGATGGAGACTGACACGGGATACGCTATATTTACCTTTATGTAGGGCCACGGCCCTAGAAGTGTGGTCAAGGTCATATAGGAATGACCCAGACCAGTCAAGGATGTGCCATACATACATACAGTTCAAATCAGACCAAGGCAGCAGTGTGAAGGAAGAGATATTAAATTTGTCAAAGTTGGCAGAGACTGCAGCAGGGCAGTGCCCGTGAGACTCACCTCCACATCGAGCACGGTGCGTGGCTGGGCCTGGCACAGCATGCTGAGCAGAAGTAGGATCAGCTCCTCGATGTACTGTAGTGCATCCTCCTTGGAGGACAGCTTTGGGTGCACCTGGCTGAGTACCTGCATGCACAGCACAAGCCACCAGTGAGCACATCAGTGTGCACACATCCCCATCCCAAACTCACGCACGCTTTCCGGAAAAGGGCCTCGCTACACAGACGGGGAAATTGCTTAACCTGGCTTCTTGCCAAACTCTCCTGATGGGAACATGACTAAGCAAGATTGTTCTTGTCTCGATTTCCTTTCCTAGTCGTCCTGTCGAAATTGCCAGAACGTCGATGACACGCCGCAAAACAGGCCGAGAGCACTCTCTCCCGGTCATGGCCAATGAGTGGCTCCTGCACTGCGGAATGCGACTTGCAGGAAGAGCGATGGCCTCCAAAAAGGCCCTGACGACATCAGGGAAGGTCTCTACGGGACTCACTGGCCTCACAGCCCCAGGGCACTGAATAAACCAAGGTAAGAGCGAACAGGCGGCCAGCGACCAGAGAACAAGTCGCATGGACATGGGGAAAGTGAAAGTAAATCCCTCACAGAATCGGATATAAATCAAACACAGGAAGTGATTACTGGGTACTCAGCCCCTAGCTGCAGGTGTGGCACCTTATCCGAACCCAGAGGCTCTCCTTACCGGAACATCACTGTCAGTTATGGGATTAGAACCACAACCCCAGAATATCTTAGAACTCAAGCCACATGATGCCATTCAACCCTGCAGTCCAGAATAAGTAGTCAGAAGATGGATGGATGGATTTGCATCAGGCTGCCATCTGCCGTCTCTTCCAGACCATTCAGTGTAAACAGGACCGCGCTCAAATTTTTAGCTTGTTGCAAACTGGGGTTACAACTTAAACGATATAGCAGGACAGCAATCTAAAACTCCAGTTAACTACCTTGTTCAAGAGTACTACAGCGGGACCATATCTGAGATGTCAAGGTTACAAGTGCAAGTCCCTAACAGACAATTAAGCTGCAGCTGCCTATTTTGGGTTTGCAGTTTCAGGTGGACAGAGTCATCTCACAGTTCATATCAGAAGTTGGAGCCTCGTCAACTTTAATTCCCCCTCACCACCTCCCTCATTTCCAGGCCTAATGTATTCTGAAACAGAACCATGTCAGCAGAAACATCTAGAGCAAAATTACCCACGACCTTGTAAAAATGGCAAATAGCATCATCACAGGAACTTCACCGTCTCAGTGTATAATGAATAACCAGTAAGAAAAAGACCTGTTACACAGCATACCCTTAATGCTTGTTCTTATAAACTACTGTCCAGCTGAACACATTAACACAAAGCAACATGAAAAAATAAAGCAAAAAGTACTAATACGAAAACCTTGCTGGATGTATGATCATGAAGTGCCTTTGTTCTGTTTAACATAAACTTTCACACGTACGACACATCAGACTCATTTTCTTCAAGTTTGAGGTAAATTACCCAGTTGACTAATTCTACAGTTTCTCCATTTTTCTTTACTTGGATAATGAGCAGGCTGTGTTAGACAGACATCCTCACTTGGGAGGGAGCCTGAAGGTCTGGGGTTACATTTGACAAGCTGGATGGAAGATAGTTTACATCATCGTGGTGACAGAGGACAATCTTCCTAATCTTTTCCTTAAACAATAAAACTGTTGATCTGAAACAAGGGGGGGGGGGGGATCACACAGAATGTTCCGTCACACATTGGCTTTCTGATGGGCCAAGCAGAGTTGGTGAGGGGGTGTGTCTCAGACTGAGAACAAAATATCTGCAAGAGCTTAAAGGACAGACTTCAGTTTAAGCCAGCGGTATATAAATTCCAATCTCATCATTTTACCAGAAATATCCAAATTAGGAATACCATGTGTACTCTATAGACCTTCCTCTTGAACACCACAGTACCTCACTATGTTTAAATCCCCATTCTCAGCATATGCCAGCCTGAATGGACAGAGAAGCAGTTTAGATTTTATCCAGGTCATAGACACCAGGCTCCCCACTGCTGGACCCTCCCTGTTCAGACCACTGTGCTATGGTTAAGGTTCCAGCACAACAGCACCAAATGATGCTGACACAAAGCACTACACCCAAGTTAGTAGATGGGATTCATCAATATTCAATGATTTCTCAATACAGGCCAGAGTACTCAAATTCAAACCAGGCTCCAGGGGATTACTGGGCGCAGTCACCGAGACTCTTCCTTAGAACCTGGGAGTCACATGCTTATCAGGATACAGCGCCCCCAAATGACAGTCAATGGAGTCGCTCTCTCCACACAGCCACCGACCCATCTGAAAAACGCAAGTAACACCAATTCATCACTGCCCAGGTTCTGTAACTTTCAAATTAAATACATATAGACTAAATTGCCTGTGTAAATCCACGCTGCACCAGCACCATTATAGCCAGACCAGGACAGTGTGGGTGACCGCACCCCTCCCCTGGCCAGTCCTCCTTGTCCTCGTGAGTCAGGGGGAGGAGCCTCCTGCAGGATGAGCGCGTGCAGAGCAGGCGACCAGCCGGCGTGGGCTGGCAATCAGATGCCGACGCAGTGCAAGCGTGAAGCGTCACAGCCAGAACGCTCTCCTGCAGCTCCAAACCCAGCCCCCCTTACCAAAGTCATCGTGCCAGCCATTACTCTGTGACAGAGCTGGACATCGCGAAGCAGAAAATACGCAGACTCCTTGGAGTCCTACTTTAATTCACAATGCCAGCAAATTCCTGCCATAGCAGAGTGCTTTCAGAACAGCAACGCTCGCGCCAAGACCAACAGAGAACAGAGAGCCTGTCTGCCGGACAGGGGAGATGCTTTGAAGTTCTTAGAGCTGCTTCATGTCGTGTTGACATGGGGGGGGGGGGGGGCGGGCCTGTCACCAA
>JAODJW010000041.1:17727571-17747865 GCA_026777045.1 Hyperopisus bebe
GGGGGGGTGAAACTGCATTACATGTATGAAAAACAAAAAAGAAACAAGAGTGAGCCAGGAGAAGCGGGGGCTATCTGGTTGCTATGTAACCACCCCCCCCCCATCACCCACTGTTATTTCCCCCATTGAGCAGAAATGCCTCCCTTTCGCCAAAAGCTGCAATTCACAACTCCGCCTGTAACCTTTAACTGCTGCCTTCTGCTCTGTTTCTTTCAGGTCTTCAATGCCTCTCACCCAGCTAGAGGAGGACGGAAATGTTAAAGAAAACCAGCAAACACGTTCAACATAAACCTTGTGACGGTGATAGGACATGTTATTTATTTATTTATTGTATATGTTAGGGCTTGTTATCGGGATTCTGTTTATGTAATATTCGCCATTTCAAAGGAGATGAGTACTTCCTCCTCTAAAGATAGGACATGTTAGAGAGAAGACAGACAGCGAAGCCGGAAATCAGGACAAGACATGTGCATTGAATGACCAGGGGTTCTGCCATTAGGAGCGGACCAGGAGACCCCCAAACATGAAGTTCTAGACCCAGCAACCGCAGCCTGACACCTGAAAGGCACCTGAAGCGGGTCGCTGCAGACTGCCGTGTGAATGGGGTGTGGTCACTGTGACGCAGCGATGGGACAGGTCCAATGGAGCTTACAGGAAATGCAGTGGACACGCCCCCACCAGAAAAGTGATGGCACACGGCGAAAACTGTGCGAAAACCCACTGGGCCAGTGCCGGTTTATAAACACAGAGTACAGAATGTTCATTACTCCTCTGGTGCCAATTGAAGCACCTTAAAGGTAGATTAATAGTATTGACTTCAGTTCCAGTTAACACATTAATGAAACTCCGGCATTACTAAGCTTAAGATCTCTCCGGAATAACGGGAATGATTGCCGTTTCCCTATTTTATATGACATGCCAGTTCTGACTGGGCTTTGGAGGGTTGAGAGCGGGTCTTACGATGGGTCCCATGGGTATGAGTAGGTAATGCCCCACCCTGGGGGAGTTGGGAAGAAGTCACAGTGGCAGGGGCAGATGCATTACAGCCCCGCATAGGGGAGCATATGCCTCGGAGTGGTAATAAATCCAGGCTAACATTAATGTAAAGGCCGCCATCGCAGACAGACACCAATCTCTGCCTGACAGGCAGCCATAAACCCCTTATTACACTCTGCCATAACGTGCTGAATGAGATGGCAGCCAAAGGGAGTGCGGGGCTGAAGTTTCAGAGAACAGCTCCACACTTCAGCTTCTCAAAGCTACAGCATGTGTGTGTGTGTGTGTGTGTGTGTGTGTGTGTGTGTGTGTGTGTGTGTGTGTGTGTGTGTGTCAACACGCACTCTCACACACACAAATGTTCAGTGGTTACACCGAGAAGTCACAAGGTACGACCTCTAGACCCTGGGGGTGGATCTAAGTGGTCTGTGGCCCGGTTCTGGTTCTGGTGGCTGCCGGGGAGCCGGCTCCATGCTGGCGAGGATCTGCTGCTCCACCCACACGTAGGGTGTGGGCGCAGGTTAATCAGCAGGGATGCCATTGCATCCAGGTCACATGACACAGCCCTGCAGTCACCTGCCAAGCTCCCATGTCACATGGTGACTCAAACAGCCGTGGGAGGACAGCGACCGTTACCGTGAGGACTATAGCTCATGACTAGTAAGCCCACCATACTTCTACAATGATCATGTTTTATTGGTGTACAACACTATAGCCCATCCTGGGATTTGAACCAACAACCACCTGGGCAGTATTTTACAATCGGGTACCTGCTGCCCCCCACTGGTCAGTTTCCGACAAAGCACTTACCTTGAAGTGGTCCAGAAAAACATCCAGGAATTCACATGGGTACGATTATAAACCACTCCAAACAAGGATAACCCTAAACAATCAAACAAGCAGCAGTGACTGCTGAAAAATACAGATTTCAGAGTTAATAGAAATTATTATTGGCCTGTTCTGCACAGCTTTGCAGCACTGGAGCTGTCGTTTACTCTGCTGATTTTCAACGGCAAAACATGGGGCGGCTAACGACTGTGACTAAATGCTAAGCATGACCCAGCAGGTTACCAGCCACAGAAAGCTGGTCTGTGAAGGCTGGCCCATCCCCAAACATCAAGGCTATTGTTGATCTGTTAGGAGAATGAGCAAGAAAAAAGCTCCAGTCTGATTCCGAAAAGAATACATGAGTGTGGAAAAGTCAACCACCCTGAGGATCACTTATCGGCTCCTCACAAACGGAGGCCCACAGACACCGAAGACTCTGCCGGTCCCATTACAGGCATCACACGGGAAGCACTCAGCACCGCTGGCCATATTCAGATTACCGCCATGAATATAAACATCACCCACCCGCTCCCACCCCCCTAATTCCCCCTTGAACAACACGAGGAGGGGGGCAGGGTCACACAGCGGCCATGCTGCACCAGGATGGAGAGCAATCACTCAGCTGAGATGAGTGGAGGTATATGCCAGGGTGCGTTTCTGCCTGAGGCGCGTTTCTGCCCGAGGCGTGTTTCTGCTTGAGGCGCCCCGGGGTGCGTTTCTGCCTGAGGGGCCCTGGGGCACGTTTCTGCCTGAGGCGCGTTTCTGCTTAAGGAGCCCGGGGGCGAGTTTCTGCCTGAGGCGCGTTTCTGCTTGAGGCGCGTTTCTGCCCGAGGGGCCCCGGGGTGCGTTTCTGCTTGAGGCGCCCCGGGGTGCGTTTCTGCCTGAGGCGCGTTTCTGCCCGAGGCGCCCCGGGGTGCGTTTCTGCCCGAGGCGCCCCGGGGCGCGTTTCTGCCTGAGGCGCATTTCTGCCCGAGGCGCCCCAGGGCGCGTGTGTCCCAAAAATGCCTCAAGGCAGGTTGCTGTCTGAAGTACCCCGGGGCAGGTTTCCCCTGTGGTATTTCCCTTTAGCTAATCCTAGACTACAATAAGAGGCCACAGGACCAATCTGGTGGGCTGACCTCCCAACCTCAGTGGTATGGCCTTCTGGAAAAGGCTGATCACAAAGATGACTTCACATTTATAAAAATTGGTCCCTGAATTGGAGGACATTAATGCATTTATTCTGGGTCTATTCCGGGTTGGAAGCTGAACTTGCTGTAACAGGAGGGGAGCGAAAGCAGGCATGATGATGGACGACCGACGGCTTACCGGGTTCCAGCTTGATGACCTTAATGGCAGCCAGCTCCCCAGTGGACACGTTGCGGGCCTGGGGAGAAGATGCAGGTATTCCATTAATTGGTTACCGTGGAGTTTTTTTGCAGAGTGGAACCACAATGCACTGGGAGAAACCCATCATAGGACCCTCCTGATGTTGAGACACACACACACACACACACACACACACACACACACACACACACACACACACCAGCATGGTGACATGAACATGGCAGGGTGTACCTAACACCGAAATGACACACTACATGAAAACAGTACATACTATACACTACATAAAAATGTCAGGGACACATGAGCATTAAAACATCCATCATTAATGACGTTTGGCCATAAAAAGGCAGCCTACTAAACAGAATGGCATTCTGGGGAAAAAAAAAAGTTTCCTTGGATCTGATTCAATCCTGACTGGCGAGTTTCTCTTGACCGTGATGGCTGACATTGAGGGGGGAGGTTAAGGACGGCCTGGGCGATTGGCACCCGATCAATTTGCCCGCGTCCTTCGGGCTCAACTGCGATCGTTCGGGCCCGAGCGCCTGGTGAGCTCCGAGCCGCAGATGGCCAATGGAGCCGCGGCAGACGAGCTGGGAACCGCGGATCGATGGCCGGCATTTCGGAGTTTCCACACTTAACCACCCCACCTTCCTCCCCGAGTGGCTGTGGGGGATACAGGCAGGAGTAGGAGGGGAGGGCACCTCTCACAGCGGGCAGAGAGCACCCCGTGGTGACTAATGCTGACACTGGGCATCATCTCTCAGGGCAGATGTTAAGCCTCCTCACCATAAAGCTGTTAAAAGGGGAGGATCTTCACTGCATTGAAATGTGGACTGCGGAACTCTGGGACAGTTCCTTACTAGGTCCTTGCTTAGTAGATGTTCGTTGACTGTATGTGGCATCTGAGGCTATACAGTGGGACAAACGCAAAAGTTTTGTAGTATTTTAAAATAAAGCAGCAAAATCTCATATTATTACATATCCATGTTCATGGAAAAATGACAAGATAAGCCGTGTTCCTGCAGCTGCTACCCCACAGCTGTCCTGTACTTACTCCCACTCACTGGCTGGAAGCTCCTCCCAGATCACTGGTACTTCAGCTGGTTCACTGACAGCTGTCCTGTACTTACTCCCACTCACTGGCTGGAAGCTCCTCCCAGATCACTGGTACCTCTGCTGGCTCCCTGACAGGTGGCTACTTTGTGTTGTGTCACCTGTCTCTTTCCTACATCACTTTCGATAAGAACATCTGCCAGATAAGTAAATGTACCTGGACTAAAGTGACATTCTGTCCCATCATACCCCGTTCAGGTCACTCGTCCTGGAGCCTGATCTTTCAGCTGTTGGTGGTTGCGTGATCTGTATCACAAGGGGGTATAGGGAACCATCTGAGAAGCAGCAGCTCATCTGTTTATTCCTAAATGGCTGAAACTTGCTTTAAATGTCCTGTTCAGAAAAACTGAACACCCCCCCCCATGTGCCACATGTTAAAGCCATTTTGACCGTTCATCCGACTGTGGATCTGTGATAAGGCAGGAGTGTGCGATCCGGAAGGCGCTCCCCTGAGCGATGGGCCTGAACACCATTTGCTGCAGAGGACAGTGCGGTCAGACTTGCAGATCTGCCACAGGGGGCGCCGATGGACCCGAAGGTCAGCACGGGACCCGGTGAAAACTGAGCCTCGCTTCAACAGACGCCACTCGAAAGTGAGCTGAAGCAGCGAGAGCCGGAAGAGAGGGATCTGCTAGAGGAATTTATAAAAAGGGCAGGTCTGGAAGTGACCAGGGGGCAGGCGGGAAATAAAATGCATGAGAGCATAGGCTGGTTAAGCGGCATTTTCTCTGCATTGCATACACACTCATGCAAGTCAAGCCATTTTACATTCACTGTGAAATATCAGCAAAGAACTTAAATTAATACTGTGTACAGATGTAAAGTGTATCAACTCAATAAGTGATACACAAGACAGTAAATAAGTATCACTTCACACTGCGCCCCAATAAGTCTTCAGCATTATTGTTTGGTAATGAAATTGACTGTATATAGAAAATAGCAGCATGTGTCATTTTTAAACAAAGGCAAAGCAATAGGTAACTTTGTAACAGTGAGGGAGATTTTGGTCCCCTTCTAGATGTGACATTGGAGTCGGTGCGATTTGTTTCACTCACTGCAATGAGTCATGATGTACTCATGAGGGCCTCCTTCAGCACAGGACCTTCACCAGCCCTACCCTACACAGCCCAACCCAGCAAAGTCATAAGGACAAGGACAGCCATGGACCAGCCCAGCTCGGGGACCTAAAAGGACCCTCAGCACCCAAACCAGAAGCCCTGAAGGAGCACACATATTCTTGACAAATTTTCAGCAGTAACTGATTCACTTTAATGAGACTCAGGAGGAACAGGGTCATCCATTATCCACTGTTCTGATGACCATTTCCCGGCTTTTGCTATTCTTCAGGTTCCCTCCACAGACTCTGGCCAGGTGAAGGCCAGTCGCTTCTTTAAGAAAGAGCAAAAAAAACAGACAGTGTAGCAAAAACCTCTCCAAATTAACTTAGTGCTACAGCAAGTGATGTAGCTCTCTAAATAATCATCAAAAGAGAGATCTCCAGAGAGACAGCAGAAATTTTACATACAAATACTGGATACTATCAGTTTACACAGTAATAGGGCTTATCAGCCTACAGCTTTGAATACTGTCATGAAGACTGATATTAGTAACAGAATGAGTACAGAACAGCTACAGACCAGTCACATGACCTCCACCAGTCGGCCTGATTGCCAAAACCACAGCTAAAATGTATCACACCCAGCAGCTAAATAGTATCACACACAGCAGGTTAAAAGTATCAAACACAGCAGGTTAAAAGTATCATATGTTGCAATTTAAAAGTATCAAACACTGCTGCTAAAAGTATCAAACAGCGGCTAAATAGTATCAAACACCGCAGTTAAAATACAAAGTTCACAGCTAAAATACATCCAACAAAAAACAGAAGTCATCAATATTCACGCAATCACACACTGTTACTTCCAGCCAAGTCAAACAGAAAATCAATTTTCTTTCCTCCCAAATACTGAAAGCAATCGCATGCAGTGTGCACATACTTATGAATAACAGGAACGCTGAAAGAAATAAAAAGTCAAATCTCTACAGCACAGAGGTGACCAAAAGGTCCGCCGTAAATTCATTTCATCTGAACACCTTATGCTGGAGACACTTTATATATGTAATTTATCAGCATCAGCAAAACCAGGCCTGAATTTACTACCACAAGTGATTCCATATGCGGACAGATGACCAGTGGGTCCCGCAAAGACGTCCACATGTTATGTCAGCTATCTGCTGGCTTCCACTTCCGTTGGGATTTCCTGCTCCATCTCAGCATGGATAAGTGTGCAGAGGGGTTTACAGACAGACAGACAGACAGAAACACAACAAGGCACTTCAGAACATCGGCTTTCTCAACTGTCCCCAACAGCCATATGCCAATAACCAACTAACTCGGTGAAAAATTAAAGTTCGATCTACAGGCCACATTTAATGATGAATTATGAATATTTTACCGGCTGCTATTTTGAGACCTCTTCTATGTGGCGACTGAGGCGACAAAATCCCTTACCCTCTTCTACAGAAAATGGCTGATCGTCCAATGCGATCATCTCCATTATTTCAGAGACTGACACATAAGACAGACACATCGGACCAATGATGTTATTGGTTTTTAACAGATATCGGCCAATACTGGTACGTTAACTGATATATCATGCACCTTAAAATGACCTCCCTATCAAAGTGCATTTTTGCATGAAGAAACTAATCCATAAACAGTGATGTCAGCCAGATGGAAATGAGATACAGGAGATACTGATCCCAGCACAGGGACCCCCGTGAAACACATATGATGCAGACGCCATGATGGCGCCCAGCCTGACTCCGCCATAAGCCTGTGAGCATTGTGTGTCAGCTACAGACCACTGGGAAACACTCCCACCTTCACAGGTACGAGAAATATGCTCAAAGGTCAAAGAGCTGTACTTATGCTAGGATCAGATCCTATAACACTCTGGATGCATGTTCAGGTCACAGAATGAGAGCATGAGAGACAGTGTGTGCGCTTGTATGTGTGAGAGAGAGAGTGTATATGAGAATGTATGTATGTATGTAGAGATGGAGAGAGCTCAGTGTTCCGGTGGAGCAGTCTGGAGAGTCACAAGGGGTCAGACACGCTTAACACCGAAACCACTAGAGTGTTTTACCATCACCGCAGACAGACTGGGTCCGTCCTGGCTTGCTGGGCCAGGGCACCACACCATTAGTGGTTCCAGTACCCTGCTCTGCCCCTGCACACCGTCCCCTGCTGTCAGGTACCATGGCAACCTCTATCCCACCCCACCCCACCTGCCGCCTGCCACTCCCATTACACTGGGTGGAAGATGCTAGATACTGAGAACTTTAATGAGTTTGACACAAGAATAAGCAGATGCTACGAGGGACTGGCGCATATGAATGGTAAGACAATAGCCCTCCCGCATATACAGCGTACAGCAGGCAGGGGGCAGCAGAGAGGAGGAGGAATACCAATTAGCTTAGTTACTGGAACAGTAATGATATTCACGGGTCCTTTGCTATTCTATATGGGGAAGTCCAGGACACAAAAAATACCCAGGAACAATGTTGGCAGAAATTAGCATGAGACAAATCACACAGCTCTGCGCATTTATCCATCTCACCCGTGTGCCCGCTCGCCCTGACTGCAGCATTTCAGACCCCGAGAACTGCCACGTGACCCCCCCCCCCGCCCCTGAAAGCAACACCATGGCGGCTGCCCAGCCCTTCCCACAGTGGGCCAACTGAGACGTGGTAATGAAATATTTTTTTTTAGTGATAGAGAGGACCGGCCAGTAGCATGGCACACCTTTGCATTCTTAAAAAACAGCTGAGAAGGGACAATGTGGCTGTATGGGAGGAGGGGTGAGCTCAGCGGACACGCCCACCCATGGGCGTCGATAGGTCTGATCACTGGGGGCTATAGTCCCCAGGGTCTTAAGACCAGCCCCGAGTATTTTAGCCCCGATACCAGTTATCTTCCTTCAAAAACAAAAACGTCAAGCCCAAGGTAAACTTCACTTAGCCCCTGATCTTTCCAATTGGTAGAAATGCCCCCCTGCATCCACCTATTACCATACATTAAATTCATATAAAGATAAAAAGCTGTTTTCCCCCTATTTCTTCTTGTTCTCGGACCCCAGAGACCGTCGCAGGACCCCCAGAGACCCAATGACACTAGTTTTGCGGCATGTTCCCTTTCAACACAAAGCAAAAATGTTCCTATTCTGTCTCGCAGTAGGCTGCCCGATTGGTCGACAGGCAGAGGATCATGTGACCAGCCACAGTCACTCATATTTATGTAGTTCGCTAAAGTCAGGTCTTTTATTAAAGGAAAACCGTGACTGTTTAAATCAGATTTTCCTGCGGCCTGATGTTTACTTGCGAGCTGGACGGGCGCAGACCAAGGCCGCATGCTTAAGCATGTAACTGCGTAGAGCTCCGTGGGGATTACGCTGAAATGCAGCGAAGGGGCAGTTGTGCAGCAGGCCCAAGGTCACCCGGGGACATACATGCATGGCCAGCGGAGCGGGAGCAGCCTGACCTCAGGCCAGGAAGCCACAGGAACATGCGAGGAGCAGCTCTGCCATCCTGACGCTACATCCCGGGCAGCGTGGAAACACGGTGCGGGACGGGACCCATTCGGATCAGGGCCCCCAAGCTCCCACTTTAAGGCGCCTCGCATGCCCAACAGGACGGCCTTAACGGGCAGATGGTTACCCGCCATACGGACGCGTCTCTGGACCTGCTCCAAGCAGAGCCGATGGTCTGAACGATAGCGTATCCACCGAGCAAGGACACGTGACACACTCTTCCACACCCACCCACACACACACAGATCTGTACTCGTATCTTTGTGAGGACCATCCATTCAATTCTATAGGCAAGACACTAACCCGAACGGCGACAACCTTCACCCCTACCCAGCCCTAAGCTTAACCATAAGTAACTAAACAAAATACAAAGTCTTTTGGCATTTTTACTTTTTCGATCGCAGTCACATATTTATAAAACTAAGGTTTATATTGTGGGGACCTGCAAAATGTCACACACGCGAAATACATAATCAAATATAACATACTCTCTCACACACATACACACACACACACACGCGATGCTGCAGAGGCTCCTCAACGTGTAACTCAAAGCTCAAAAGCAGCATAACTACGGACCCGGTCGTTTATTTTTAAACTACGGGTCTCTTCCGGAAAGGTCTCTGACCCTTCTGCTGTCTCCATTTGTATTAAATTGGGCAAAAAGAAAAGCAGCTTACGCAGCATTTTTATTAGTTTTCCGCCAGTTTTATAGCACACGGAGCACACGGATTTCTCCAGGCTCGCAGAAGCCCTTTGCAGGGATAGGCTCAGGCTCAGAGAGGCCCTGGACATACCGGTGGATGGACACAAGCCCACAGGGCACACAATGAGCACCTGGCCTGGATGTACAATAGCAGAGCACCTCCCCCCTGCGGGAGACGGACAGGAAGTCCGCTAGTTTGCAGGTTTACATGCTTAAAAAGGGCTGTTACCTGCAGGGTGGCACTCCGTGGCACTCAGCCTAGGCGGAAGCCTTTTAAATCCACCTCCCACGTTAGATAAACGCATTACAGAAGAAAGACCCAAGCGCTGACGAGGCAGAATGAGCAGATAATTAACGAAACATTCTTAACAGCATCTGGCACTTTTTAACGTGGCGGAAAAAACGGGTTAATGTGGTCCGTCGTAAAAACGATTTAATAAAATAAAAAAAAAAAGAGGGTGCCGGAAGCTTCTCCCACCCAACCCAGCTTCAGAACACGAGTTCATGGTCCATGGGACAGATCTGCTGAGAGACGGCTAATATTGAGACTGACTTATGAAACACTAATCGAAAGGGCTTCACTCTCCAACAGCCTCTTGATAAACCCTAAAAGCCTGAAAAAAGTGAGGAGGAAGCAGAGCTACAAAACGGGACCAACTGAATGAGCATTACCCTCCTTATCCCTCCTCCTCCACATCCACCCATGTCTGGTGATGATTGTACTACTTTCTTGAGAAGACAGCAGGCATTGACATCCAGTTCTCTGCACCCTTCACACGCACACAACCCTCCACAAACAATCTTTCCCCACATCTGTGCCCCTCACCAGTTGTGATCTGAGCTTCTCATCCACAGGCCGATTACTGGTGCCTTGGACCTTAGCCCCGCCCATCTCACCCACTGTCCCCCACCCTTACCCACCTGACTTCTTCTCACAACCACCTCATTCCCTGCTGCATTTAAACAGTTTTGGATAAAACTGCAGCTTAAAAAAAAACCTTCAGTTGACCCTTTACGGAATGAGAATTATCGACCAGAATTTCACACAAAGAACAACTTCCTGAATTCTCTTCGGATCGGCTTCAGACATGGACCCTCCTGACTGTTGTGGATACTCAGAGCTGTAAGGTCCTGCTAGACCCCTCTGTGACTGTCGACACAGTAAATCACTGAATGCTCCTGGCCTTGGCATTGGGAGACTACTTTGTGCCGACTCGGGCATATCAGAGAGATCATACCAGTGCAGAGGTGTGCATCAGGTAACACCTGGTATCCCCCAAGGCCCTGTCCTTGGTCCTTTCCTCTTCTCTCTTCATATTACCTCTGTTGGTCTGATCATGCAGTCACGTCTGTACCTGACTTACCCTCCTATGACACCACAGTCACTACTTGGATTCTCTGTATGCCTTGCATACACTACAACCAGGAGGATGGATCAACACTAGCTAAATCTCGCCAATACTGAGCATCCCGTCTTCCCTGTCAGCCCTACCATCCACCATGACATCACTGTGTAGCTTGGAGCATCATCAACATCAAGATCCACCCGGTCTTATGGGTGATGATAGGTGACCATCCATCCTTTGCTGAACACATAGCAGCGACCTCTCGGTTTCTGCTGGGAGATACAAGCTGTATAACATCAGGTGGTTCATCAGGCATTATTTGTCTGGATATGCAGCTCTGCATTTGATATTCTGTGTGTCTGGGTGAACGGAGGGTTGCATGTCCTTTACAAGTTTGCAAGGATATCCTCCAAGTACTCCCCTGTCCTGCGAGGGACGGACATGCCATCCAGACTGTCCCCTGCCCTGCGAGGGACGGACATGCCATCCAGACTGTCCCCTGTCCTGCGAGGGACGGACATGCCATCCAGACTGTCCCCTGTCCTGCGAGGGACGGACATGCCATCCAGAGTGTCCCCTGTCCTGCAAGGGACGGACATGCCATCCAGACTGTCCCCGGCATTGTGCCCTCTTAGGGACAGGCATGCCACCAAGGGTGCCCCTGGAACTGTGCCCTTTTAGGGACAGGCATGCCACCCAAGGTGTCCCCAGCATTGTGCCCTGTGCCTACTGGGATAGGACAGGCTCTCCCTGGACACGTTCTGCAGAAGTGCTTATAAAATATGGATGCATGGACTTGTCATCTATAACATGTGTGCTTATACTAGTCGACATTCAAGATCTGAATCTGCAATCACAACAAACACTAGTAGTAAACAGCAGTAGTACTATGGTTTGTAGCATTATCCACAAGGCAGGGACAATTCCGTCTTACATAACCACTATCATCCATATGCTGCTATTCATTTCCAACTGCCTGATTCCAGCATGATGAACTATAGCTCATTACCCACAATACTCACGGTAAGAGCTGTCAAAGCAAACAGCCTTTTATACACAGTAAAATATTACTCAGCTCTGCAAGGAATGTAGACAGAAAAGGGTAGTAAAAAGGCACCACACATACATAGACAAACAAACACACACACAGTCCACGTATTCATATCTTTGTGGGGACTCTCCATTCATTTCTATGGACATAACCCTAATCCAAAAATTAAGAAGGAAGCAGAACTACAATATGGGACCAACTGAATGAGCATTGCCCTCCTTATCCCTCCTCCTCCACATCCACCCATGTCTCGTGATGACTGCACTACTTCCTTGAGATGGCAGCAGCCATTGACATCCAGCTATGGGAACCTTAACCCCTACATAAGTAATCACATAAGTAAACTAATGAAACAAAATATAAGACTTTTAGTATTTTTCGTTTTTGAATTACATTCACTGATCTTTGGGGAGACCTGAAAAATGGTCAAAATATCAAAATAACAGGTTTTTATTACTTAGTGGGGAACATTTGGTCCCCACAATGTAATATAAACATATTCCCCCCCCACCCACACACACACACACACACACACACACACACACACACACACAGACACACACACAGTGCAGTACGAGAAAAACATAAGCACAGTAACATCTTGGTTTGACGTTAACTGCACGAGTAAAAAGCTCTGTGGGATTAAATCTGATCCAGGCATAAAGGTAATTAAAGTGTCAGTTACTGGGTGTCTCAGCGGGTAACACTGCCAGTGTCTTTGAGGGTCTCCTTCAAGTCCGATGATTTGGTGCTGAAAAAATTGCCCGACGTGCGAGTGTGTTTGCCCGGTGATGGACTGGCACCCCACCTAGGGTGTCTCCCTGCCCGGTGATGGACTGGCACCCTGTCCAGGGTGTATACACACACACACACACACACACACACACACACACACACACACACACACACACACACACACACATACATACATACATACATACATACACACACACATACATACACACATACATACATACATACACACACACACACAAACACACACACACAGGTTCTGTGATGGATTTGCAACCCGAGCCCCATGACAGCAAATATGACCCGTATAAGCAGGTAAAGAACACAGATGCTCCATCATCCTCCAATGACAGGGGGCGCTGCTTTATTTCCAAGCTGCACCGACTAACCCCAACCCTTCTGAAGAGGTCTCCCCGCACCTGGCAGATGGCCGGGGGGAGGGACGTGAAACTCTAGGCCCAGCATCTTTCCAGCCAGAACAAGGGAGCCCGGCCCTCCAGTCCTCCCCATCCCCCACACCACCTCCATCCTCTTGAGGTGCCGTGTCTGTGCTTCCATGGCGCCGATTTGCGGGGAGAGGAATGTGCGTTGCCGGGGTAACTGGCCGCCTGCTGGCGTTTGATGTGCATGAATCCGAGGCAAGCTCCCCTTTGAGGAAACCGCTCGTTCACATACAATTATATTTAAAAGAAAAAAAAAAAGCAAACGGCAAAACCAGCACTGCATGTACAGGCAGAACTGCACAGGTTAATGATGAGCCACTGCACATTGGCACTCATGCTTGTACGCTGGAGAAGCACGAGGGATCTAAGCAGTAACACAGACAGCCAGCGAGGATGCATTGCCTGAGTATCACTGAAGCCTCTAGATTCCACAGCCTGCACATGAAAGTAGAGCCAAGAATTTCATGCGGTTGCAACATTTGACTGGACTGGCTAACTCTGACCTCCTTATCTGAATGGGTAACCAGCACGTGTCGAGGAGAAGCCCGTCACTGCGAGTGGAAGTGGGCATCACGGAGACGAACCGGTCCATCGGGGCTCAGGGAGTGACCATGTGCTCAATGTCACCCACCAGGAGATAATGAGACATGCGGATCAGAACGTTACACACAGGGAAACGGCACAGAGCCATTTAAGGTTCAGGAACAAAGGCAGACATCTTAAACATCATCCGCTCTGAACAGTATCTGTCACCGAGTTGCAATACTCTGACAGCATGAACACGACATTACAGCAAAACCTATGTGTGACGCACACAATTACTTCAGCTCTGCAATTCAAATGACTTTTTACAAATAACAGTCTATTTGGCTTAAAATTAAATGCATGCTGTATTTTAGGATGTTGCATGTTTATTACTAGCTGTAGGGACCATCATGGTCAGCTGGCGCACCCAAAAAAGGGCTGACACAAGACCTGGGGGACACAAGACCTGGGGGACACAAGACCTGGGGGACACAAGACCTGGGGGACACAAGACCTGGGATTAAGAAATCCGGAAGCGACAGATCAGGGTGATCCCATCAGGATGGGAAGCTCAGAGACTGTCAGCTCAGCTCAGACTCCTCAAAGATTTTTAAAGGCGCAAAAACAGCAGGGAAAGTCCCCCAAGCTCCCAGAAAGGAAGTTCTGCCCTTGACAGGGTTTCTAGAACACTCTTGTTTTCCTGGCACTCCGTCCATCGTCGCCCCGATGCCCCGTCATTCTGGGATGTCCCTGGACTGAAACACCGGCCACACTGGGCCAGGAGAACAGGGCACTTATGGGAAAAAAGCTCCCCGGTCCGGCATATTTTTAGCCGTGCCGCAAAGCCGATGCTCCGTGAATCCTAAGATGTTTGTCCACGGGGAGCGGGCCAGAAGGGCAGGCATCCCAGAAAGCTGAGAGCAGCGGTGTACAGAAGTGACAAGCGGGGGCACTCTAGCGCTCACCTGATATTAACCTTCAAAACATGTTCAGGGAGACACATTTGGAAGCCCCTGACCAGCAAGGAAAATCAAAAGTGCGGAGGCGAATGAAGCCTCCAAGACAGACATATTTCTCTTCTTGTGTGTCCAGCTAACAGGACAGACGGCCATGTCGAGTCAAAGGCGTCAGGAATGACATGGGCAGTGTGGTCGAGGTTACGCCCTAAACTGAGAATAGCTCATTTCAGCTACTCTGCGCATCGTTCGTTCGATCTTCAGTCTTACTTTCATTGTTTTAATGTCGCTGGAGGAGAGCCAATAAAGTTAATGAATCCATACCTCAGTTCCTTTCCTCGCAGTTAATTTCCCACCTAAACATCTAAAAGAACAAGGAGAAAATCCATGCAGGCTTCACATAAATACATGTACCTGCTAATGTGGCTTTTAAATACAGTTGTGTTTTTTTTTCTCCTCTCCAACAGAAAGGAGCCTCTGGCTAAATAAAGCATCCTGTGGCAGTATGCAACCAGCATGCGGCGGGGCGTGCTGCCGCAGGACTGCGATGGTGGGCTATGCGGTGACCTACTGCATCTCTGAACGCCACTCAGGTTATTATCAGATGTGAAATTCAGTCAAGCTCAGGAAACAGATGGGTTTTCCTAAGATGTGTGTCTATGTTGAGGGGCCTCTGTCTGTACTGAGGAAGCCTTGTTTGATGAGGAGGCCCCTGTCTGTGTTGAGGAAGCTTTGGTCTGTGCTGAGGAAGCCGTGGTCTGTGTTGAAGGCCCCTGTTTTTGTTGAGAAAGCTTTATCCTGTGTTGAGAGGGCCCCTGTCTGTGTTGAAGAAGCCTTGGTCTGTGTTGAGGGGGCCCCTGTCTGTGTTGAAGAAGCCTTGGTCTGTGTTAAGGGGGCCCCTGTCTGTGTTAAAGAAGACTTGGTCTGTGTTGAGGGGGCCCCTGTCTGTGTTGAGGGGGGCACTTGTCTGTGTTGAAGCCTTGGTCTGTGTTGAGGGGGCCCCTGTCTGTGTTGAGTAAACCTTAGTCTATATTGATGGTGCCTGAGAAACACGATACTCACTCACATACACTAAGAATCCCACACTTAATCCAGTGACATTCTGGGTTTCGTAACAGTCCACCCAAACTGGACCTCCCCTTCCGGAGCAGTGTTTAGGCAGAGTGTTCGCCGAAGCGGCGTCCACATCACGAACAGCCGACAGAAGCCAGTCACGATTGCACCTCGTGAGTCACACCAGCGGCACGGAGTCCGAAAGGCTGTTCTTAACCCCTGAGCCTAGAGTGGTTGTAGAAATAATTAAAATCCCTACGTTAATATGTCAGCTTGCATCATTTCCATCGCCAGGAGCCAAACTGAGACACAATTCAGGCGTCAAACAGCACATTTACCTAATTAACCTTCACTGCAAGATAGTCTCCACTAGCTACCCAGCTGAAATAGATCCCGTTACCACGGAGACAGAAATGGAAAGTTTAGCTGGTAAACAAATCAAAACAACCAAGCAGCGGCTGTCATTTTCAACAGTGGGGAGTGGGGGGGGGCACTCTGGTACAATTTACAGAGTTACACACCCTGAGAGCTGGAGTTAAAACTGCAGAATGTGAAAACATAGGAGACCGGGATGGGTGGGGAGACTGCCGTAGGGGAAGCACACGGCGTGGGAGGACACAATAACACAGCGCTCTCTGGCCAGAGACAACCATGAGCCTCCGCCCTTATCCTGAGGTCACAGAGGCAGACTGAACGCATCTGTGATGGACAGCAGGAGCTACGTTCGATACAGATCACACGCCACTCTCCGGAGAGAGGAGACGCCGTTAATTCCTCATGTCAAACTCACACATGCTACCATTACAGGCAACACAATGGGCTTCATTAACCACCTGTGCTGGAATAAAACGGTATCCCATAAAGCTTCCTGTCCCAGTGTAAACACACAGAACCCACACACACACACAAAAGTCAGGCATCTGGAGCTGCTTTCAGAATAACAGTCCCCAAGCCAAAAGTGGCACACAGGCAGAGTTAACCTAACTCGGGACAGAATTCAAGTCACTTTAGAGGAACGTGTTCGTCATAGCAGACAGGAGCGCCGTTCCCGTGGTAGCGCTCACAGACCCCGGGAGGGGCGCCACCTCGACGCTCTCATTCAGGGCCCGGCGAGAACAGCTCTAGGCCACGGAAAACAGCCGCCAGGCGCTCGGAACTGACGAAGCTAATGAATTATCAGACTAAATCTACAAGAACACGTTGCTTATGTCTATGACAATGAACCAAAACCTCAATCTAGAAATGAACAGACTGGCCAGAGAAAGCATTCATTCAAAAGTGACAGAAGTGAAGAATACTTCTCTAAAAATCATACTGCAGCCATCATCATGTGAAATTACTAATGCCTTAACACACACTATATCAAAGCTGTTCACATCACGCACCTCCAGGGCTGAGCACTGCTGATTCTCCAGCCTGGCCAATCAGAATCACTAATTATTAAACTACCTACCTGGGAGAACTGAAAACTAGGCCTGGATTTGGAATCGAGGGCCAGATTTAAATAGGGGGCACTATACTATAGCATAGAGAATAGCTGTAGAGGTGGCTTTGGCCAGGGGTAACACTCTCAGTCAGCTACACCCTCTGGGCTCAGCACAGTAAAGGCGTTAGGCTCTGGGCTACCCCATGACACTCAACGCACCCTAACGGAGGGGGTGGGAGGGTGACCTGTCCTCGAGCCGGGGCCCAGGACCTATGAAATCACATTTCACGCCAAGCTGCCTCTGCCTAGAGAGCTGAAGGAGAGAGTGAGGAGCAGCCCGCCATGGAGACTGTCCAGGGGGAGGCGCTGTGTCCACCATGCTGCCCCATGAAAACAACTAAGACATATAACACCCCAACAGACCCACTAGCATAAGAGCAAACTGACCCACACACACTCTGTTTAATATGCACTAGATATTAATACAAAACCCAGTTCATTAAATTATACCTTGTCGAAAGCAGACAATCATATTCCCATTGCAAATGAGTACGTTTCCCTAGATAATCGGGCGAGTTGCTTTAAATTAAAATACTGTGTACTACTTCTGTCATTAATCTGTGCACAAGGGTACAACTGCATGCAGGCTGAGAGAGACCCCCCCCCTCCCCCCCCCCAGGGCAGGAAAATGGGGCCCAGTGACCTGCAAGGATTTATCATACAAGCTGGGTGTTTCCTGCAAGAGTGTCAATTACAAGCTAATACGCGAAACAGCATGGTTTGCCGTTAGCTTGTGCAAGAAACTCAGAAACACCAGCACTAACTAAATTATGCTTGAAAGATCATGCAATGTTTGAGCAGCAAATATGACCTTCAGGCCACTTGTCTTTTTAATAATGTTTCAAGAGAAGTCAAGAAATGTGCATGATTACTTTGGTATCTCAGCTTGAAGGGGGATGTCTGGATGAAGCCCCCGCAACTGGTAAAGAGAGACAGGGACTAACCACCGCTCACTGTTGATGCTTATGCGCACAGGAATGATGCATGATGGGTACACAGCATCATCCTTGGCTCTTGGTCCTGCATCCCCTCATAGGTCCACAGCCCGGTGAATGAGCAGGCCCCTAAACCCAGTCTGGACCACAGACCACACCCCACAACTGCTTACCACCAAAATGTCAGCAGCACCTCCCACCCGTGGCCTGTTCCATCAGCTGCTGAAACCCAGGGGACTCAGCTTGACAGTAAGAGCCGAATTCCACTTAGAAATACAAAAAGGTGGAAGAAACCTCCAAATTGACCATCATCTCCTGCTGTGACAGTGACCTTTAATTTGACAGATTTTTCTAGATAATAAGCGTTAACCTGTTCCTGACCCCAACATCTCACATGCATAAAAATAACCACAAAGAAACAACCAAAACAATCATGGCTTTTATGTGCATGTCCCCTTATCTTAGGTCCGGTTTTCTGGCAATTAGTCAGTGGCTAGTTGTCATGGGAACCCCGCAGTCTCCGGCTGCAGAGACGCCATGTACGAGGGAGCAGAACAGAGGGACATAAACTGCCCCCCCACCCCCACATAACTGCAGATCAACTTTGAGGAAAGCGATGAAAGGGAGGCTGTGTGGAGTCCCAGCATCAGCGTAGCTGTAATTCACCAGGAAACGGACACCAAATCAGAGTGGGGGGTGGGGGGGGAGTCTACCCCCAAAACACCATTTTAAGTTGCCAGATGGTAGTGGAGAGTAATTAGCCTGCCCAAAACAAAGCTCCATACACACACACACACACACACACACACACACACACACGCAGCTCCTACATCATGCACAGACAATATCCCAACATGACACACTTAATCTTCTTCCCTGGGTGACACCCGTCCCCGGATCCAACCAAGAGGCCCGAAATTCCTCCGCCCTGTCATCTTAAAAAGGCAGCACCGTGACTCAAAGTCAATAACCGGCAGCATAGCTGAATATGCATTTCAAAGTTGTTTGGGGGAAAAAAAAGGGGAAGGACCTGCCTCTCTGAATGTGCCCTAGAGGAGGAAAGCAGCAGGCAGGTAAATAAAGGTCCAATTACACCGGCAGGTAAAAAAAGAACAGATTTGGCAAGTTTAATACTGACACAATAATGTAAACTAATCCCATACAAGGTCACTTTACAGCTGTAACACAAAAGCATAACAGGCCTCTAACTTTTTAGAAAATCAGTAGTTTTTTTTTTTCTTTTGTAGTCATCTTCCTAACCCTCCCACATTCTTCAGACAATCCATCCATCATTCCCTAACCTGAAGCTAAGAGCACATTTGGCTTCTGCTTCCATGCAATTTTCCCACAGGCTTTCCCAACAGCTTGCTTAATAATCTAATCGCTCTCTTCGTGCAACGACATGGGTCAGAACGGGCTACAGCCGCAACCAAATGGGACGGATTCAGCAGAGAATCTCGGATACATTCCACAAGGGGTGTAACGGTACAAAAAATTCACGGTTCAGTCCGAACTGTGGTTTTGGGTTCATGATTTGGCGCAATTTTGGTACAGCGGGGAAAACAAAATTTGTTCTGATTATTTAATAAGCAAAGACAATTAAGAAGTTGTAAACCAAAGGAAATTCATCTATAACAAAACCCAAGACACTAGTTTGCATATTGTACAAATAAATATGTAAAACAAATTAATCAAAAATACAACATCATACCAATCATAATGAACTAAACCCCGTGTTCTCTGCTCACAAATCTGTAGCAATAAACACCAGTATAACAGCCATAATGTTGAGCCTGTCTCATCCTTCAAGTTCCTGGGGACCCACATTTCGGAGGACCTATCCTGGACCACCAACACCTCTAGCCTGGTCAAGAAGGCTCACCAGCGTCTCTTCTTCTTGAGAACACTTAAGAAGAACCAGCTGTCCTCAGCCACCCTGGTGAACTTCTATCATTGAACAACAGAAAGTATCCTAACAAACTGTGTAACAGTCTGGTACTGCACTGCAGCGGGGGGTTGAAAACTGCCCAGCGCATTATAGGGACTCCACTTCCAGCCATTGTGGACATCCAGAAGAAACACTGCATGCGTCGAGCACCCAGTACTCTTAAGGATTACTCTCATCCCGCCCACAAACTGTTTTCTCTCCTGCCTTCCGGCAGGCGCTTCAGGTGTCTCAGGT
>JAODJW010000041.1:17796156-17808218 GCA_026777045.1 Hyperopisus bebe
TATTACAATTTATTTTTCCCTCCAGTTGCACAATTTCCATAAGAAAATGCAAGCGCTAGGTTAACACCAAAGACCATATTCTCAGCACCAAATTTGTTTGTTTGGCCATAACCTCGTTAAATTAGCATGTTTATGCGGATCCTCACCGCAATCTGCATTGCACAGGTCCTCGCCGAGTTACGACCACGATCGGTTCCAACTGACTGGTCGGCGATTTGGTCATCGGCCTTTTATTTTATATGCAAAAATAATCATATGTATAGTGTACAGTATAATAAAATTATATCAGCTTTAAGTCATATTGTTTGGTGTTTTTAATCTTTTTATTACCATTTTCTTAGTTCACTGCTTTTGGCAGTCGACACAGAACCTGTCATACATTCACGCTGGGCAACACTTACGTTGCCGAAAGCGACGCAGCCATGCCCCCAGATCTGCAGTCTCAGGATGGTCATAAAGTCGATCAGTCGTAAAGTCGATCAGTCATAAAGTCGATCAGTCGTAAAGTCAATGGCCACCTGTATTGCCACTAAACAGCTTTGCTCAATTGTTTTTTTCTTGAAAAAGCAAAAAATGATGCAAACAGACAAAAACATTTTGTTGTTTAAAATGTCACGACGGAGTGATTATGGCTCTTCACCCGTCTAATATGCTCCCCATTGCTTATTTTATGTCCTTGATTGACTTTCGTTGGCTGAGCACCAAAGGCGTGTTTATCTCCATCTAAACGTTACAGCAGACTGACTTCTGACAGCAGTGTTGATTGCTGCTAGGAAAAAGCCGACAAACACAACGAGAAGACTAGATTTTATAATTTTTAAAGAAATTTCAGCTGTGGTTGAGACAGGCTCATGTGCAAGATACACTGTGCATTAAATAAAATTAAAAAAAGCCAAAATGTGCATGTTGGAAATGTCACTGCAGTTTTATTTGCCATTAAGAAACAGCCAAATTTTAGTATCCTCTGTTTAAGACAAAACACTTCTTTAAAATGCCAGTGTAAATGAGGGCCACTTACCTTTCATTGTGTCATTATTATCTGACAGACTATGTAGTGCTTTTCCCATCTGGCCTGTATTAGGGCAGATTCCAATCAAAACATGTTGCATTTTTCTGTTTCCCACAATTTTGGCCTGTTTCAGTTGGCTGCTGATTTTTTTTCAGCTGTGCAATTAAGCAATTAGGATATTACACATTCATGTAATTTTGTGGCATCCGTTAACAGGCACACAGCGCCCCCGGCTGGGTTTAGGGAGCACAAACAAAACAATCAAAATGAACAAAATAAAGTGTGGTACTGTACATAAAAATATCTTGCAGTTTGTGTCAGGCCGCATATCAAACAAAACAAAGGGGCCCTTATTAATTCTTTGACTTTCTTACTTCTGTCACTCTCCTGAGTCACTAAGATAATTTGCTGTCACATTTGAAACAAGTGCATGGAATTTTTTGTTTTTCCATCCATTTTCTGTACCCGCTTGTCCTATTCAAAGTAGTGGGGGTCCAGGAGCCTATCTCGGGGACAGGAAACAATGTAGGATGGGGCGCCAACACATCACAAGGCACACACACACACACCATTCACTCACACATGCACACCTATGGGCAATTTGGTAACTCCAGTTCACCTTAGCATGTTTTTTGAAGCTGGGGTGAAACCACAATACCTTTAAGAAACGCCACAATGACATGGAGAGAATATGCAAACTCCGCACACAAGTAGCCATGATGGAGACTGGAACCCTGGTCCCAGAGGCGTGAGACAACAGTGTTAACCACAAGTATTATGTTCTGAAATAATGATGAAATATTTTTAAAAGTTATTTCACATTAACATATATACAGAGTTATATATAAAGGAGTCGTTCCCGTATTGAAATCCAGAAAAAATATTAATTTAATTCCCGTCAGGTTTCACCATTGCAGCAAATTGAATTTCCCAGAGGAGACAGGTCAATTCTCCCCTGGAACATGCGACACAATAACGGAAAGCACATCAATTATACATGTTTCGAAGCACTGCAATAATCTGCACAACATTACAGTCAGGGATTAAAATTTTATGGGTTTACTTATAGAGGTTTTAACTTTGCATTAAAGAAAAATTGCTCTTTTTTCATATCAAGTAGGGACATGATCAGCAAAATAATTATTGTGCATATATGAGCTTCTAATTAAAGGATTATTTATATTTCTAGCTATGGTTTATTCATAGCTTGGCATTAAAATTTTGTTTTGCTAATTTATGTCAGCTATTAATCATGAATTAGCTGCATCTGGGAAACATGAGCACCATTTTGTAATTACAACACAGAATTAAATAAAAGTCTACTATTTATTTTTTTTTAAATGTACTGATAAGACTTAAAGGTACTGGATATGAATGAATAAAATAACTGTGACCAGCATTTTAAATTGGAATTTTTGGGACATTTCTACTCATTTCCATATAATCTCTTTTGCATTTACAGGTACAATTTATCTTTGGTTATATTCATCCACAGAAATGATCAAGGGATGGGGACTGTCTGACAGGACAAAAACATGGACCGCCTGGGGTCTCTGAGAACCAGATTGAGAAACACTGGTTTAGGGTCACTGATTTAACCAGTGTCCTGGCCAGGGTGTCCTCCAGCCTTGTGCCCTATCCTGACTCGCTCTCCAGCTGTAACAGTGTTAGCAACTATTTTTTTGGGAAACATAAGAGGTGAGAAGATGCACAGATGATTAAATTAGTGCCATGTCTTTGGAGACACAAGCACAGGAGAACATGCAAATACACACACACACACACACACACATACACACACACACAGTGGGATTCAAACACCCATTCCTGGAGGTGTGAGATCTCAGTGTTACCCACTGAGCCAACCAAACCCCCATAGCAAAGCCACTCTGAACTGTCAGCATAATTATTACCCACCTCGCTTCCAGCCGTTTGAACCATGCTAATGCTCGATTTAATTGCCTAGCTCATTAACAATTCAGAAATGTGCTTGGCTATCATTTGTTTGGCTTCAGACCTGCTTGCCAGATTGCTGCATATTTCATTTACATTTTATGGTAATTATTAAACAGTGTCAAATTGCTGATGAAATACTGCTGTCGATGTATGGAGCGTGTGCTTAATGTGTACCTAGTTATTATTGCATAAAAACAGCAACATATCAAGCTAGTAATAAGAAAACAGCTACTTCTATGTAATTCTCCATTTGCGCCAACAGGTGGTGCAGTGGTTACTATATTTGGCAGGGGGGCAGCAATTTTACTGTTGTACTGCTATTGCAGGCAAAAGAGCATGTATTGTAGCTCATTAGCATAAAAGGTCAAAGCCAAATGAGTATTATGGGATAAATGGATGTGTACTAATGAAATAGAACTGTCCATTTACAGAGGGCTGTATTCACCTGGTGTTAAGGACAGGCTTCTCCAATTTCCTGTAAAATGATTTGAGCAATATTATCTCTTGCCTGATTCGCAGTTTGTTTCTCTTTGGCCTGCTTCTCTGCTAACTGAAAGAGACCTCCCAAAGGCATTTGTTTGTACTTCTGTATTTTTTTTTTGCAATAGGGTATCCCAAACTTTATTTCAGTGTCAAGTGTACCATGTATAGCAATCACAGTTCGTGTGCAACACAATGACAAAAAATTAAAACAAAATAAAATAAAATAAACAAAATAAAATAAAATAAAAGAACAATGCAGGATAACACAGAGCACTCAGTCTGGAAACAGACCTTCCCATCCAACCCCAAAAAGTAGAAAAACCAAAACACCCTGAACAACAGGAGTCCGTCTGAGCAGCAAGATGCAGTGTTATTTATAAATAAATTTTTGCCTGTCCCCGCTTCTCGTTCCATCCGCCAGAATGCACGTTCACCCACACCAGGAAGAGGTCATCTTTGTCAACAACGCAGTGTAGCACTGTGTGGGGTTCATCATTTAGGTGTGGCTGATATCAACGAAGAACAACTGCAAATAGGTTACGTTACAGTTACAGTAGTCATATAGCTTCAGTAGGACTCTGTTGGGGTCATTGCTGCCTAACAAGTGTCAATTAATATTGTAACATCAGTTTCGGCCCCAACAGTAGTAAAATAGTGTCACGAACAATCACAACCCCATACCAGGAGCTGGGCACGCAGGCTGACTGCTCCTGTTCTACTTAAATATCAGGTCATACTCTTACACGTACAGCTATCCTGCGCCTACAGTGGCAAGTCAGCAAGAGTGAAAAGACGTATTACTATAAAACACACACGCAAAAGGAGAAAGCATCTCGGGCAGGACTTTTCAAAGAAAAAGGACAATACTTGTTCATCTTGTATTGACAAGGGTTCTGAAATAAATATGCAGAAATCTACATTTATATAGTGGAGGCTAATATCGCAATCTGACAGCACTGTACACTATATACAAGTTGTGTTTGTAAATGACGTCAGTACCAATCGATATATATGGCTCCCCCTGACTCTGATATAAAATTAAGTCTGCAAGCAAAGTATTATTTTATTCTAAACACCAGCCGAACTCTAAACATTCTGGCATGTTTCCTTCTAATACAAGACCACCAGATATTGCCTTTTTTAAAACTTTAAATGTGTAAGTTGACATGAAAAGAGCACTTTCAGATATAACGCTTCAGGGTATAAAAACACTCATATAATCTATGGCACATCTACAGAGCTGAGTGTCATTGGACAGTGACAAATGGATACTGCTGTCTATATACAGGCGTGTTTTCATTCATGCACAGTGTTTACACAAACCACATTAACATTCCCAAAATTGGGCATAGCCTGGTCGACGAGGAGGAGGGGGCTGCGAAGCTGGAGGGCTGGGGGGATTCCTTCATGATGATGGACGCGGGCCGTAAGGCTGTCATTTCACACGCTCGTTGCCATTAGGCCCGTCCGCCCTGATCTCAAAGGGTCGAGCCTCAGTCTTTAACAGAGCAATGGGACAGACTGCAGCATGCAGACTCCTCCCTCATTGCTCTCAGATCAGTCACCAGTGCAGTGTTTTCCTTTAGTTTGGGCCAGAAAAGCTAGCTCAGTTATCGACCTCAGCGAAGCAACTGTATGCATTAGATACACTGAGACGAAGCGGAAAGAAACACGATACAAAGCAAACTCAGCTGGATGACCTGCGGCGGCCATGTGCTTATTGACCTGCCTAGTTAAGCTACAGAAACCATAAACTCTCTTTCCAGTAAAAAGATCAAGAGAGTTGCACAAGAATCAAGGATTTTTAAGTAAATGACAGTGAAACACTCACTGCTTTTATTAATAAATTTCAATAGGTTAAAAAAAACAATTGGCTGCTCTGGTTCGGTGTCCTTTTCCACTATAAATATACCCTTTGGCAAAACATTTAGGCCACTTATTTTTACTCTATTCCATTATCCTCTTGGCAGAAGTTTAGATGTAAAATTAAAATTGCAATGACATTAAAAAAAAAAAAACGTCAGTATACGTATTCTTAAGCCAGGTTGGCAAGAAATGTGAAGAATATATTTTACATATTTCTAAATGGAATTTTAATATAAAATGGAAAAAAATCTGTAAGAAATCTATACTAACAACTTTTCAGTAGTCAAAAAGAGTTTAACCATCAAGTAAATGTACAATGCTATCGAATCACTCTGCTGTGTAATGTTTCAAACATTTGTTACAGCTTCAGGCTGCTGTCTTTGATATGACAGTGTTTTAATCAAACCAGAAACCAGCCAGAAATGTTACCTTGTCGTAAATTGCTGTTGTATTTGTAGTAGACAGAGATTCTGCCATAAACAAATAGTCACGCCATACAATAAGTGTGGACAGCAAGGCAACATGAGATTGTATATTGTATATATAAATATATACACAATGCATGACTGGCCTTCATGCTACAAGATGCAAGAAACAAGTTGAATGTAGCAGCGTTTCCCAACCAGGTCCTAGGGGACCCCCAGACGGTCCACATTGTTGCTCCCTCTCAGCTCTCAGTAGGAGCAAAAACGTGGACTGTCAGGGGTTCCATGAGGACCGGATTGGGAAACACTGGAATATAGTAATACCCAGTACTGAGTCGCTCAAAGGATGTGCCCAAAGCAAGCTTCCTGTTGTTGGCACTGCACTTCACACACTGGCATGGCCAAGCCGGACAGCTAGACAAGCTCATGGTGAACATTGCAGCGTAAATCCAGCGGGCAGAGAATGCATGGCAAATAACCCCCTGGCTTCAAGTGGGATGATCAAGTGGCTTCAAAGGGTATGAGATGACCACAGAGAGAGGAAATTCGACCAGTTTCCACTGGGTAACTGCAAATTGCGCTTTCCCAGTTCTGCAAAATAACGCAGCCACATGGCAGCTGTCATGCTACTGGAAAGCCAGAGTCCTAAGGTTGATAATATGGTAAAATACAGTTTTCCTATATTCTACAGTACTTAAACGCTAAACACTGACGGTGACAATGCGGTTGACATCTTTGCAGAGTTTTCTTTGTCCATTGGCACAAAATTAGTGAAAAAAATTATTAACAATAAGCTTTAAAACAGTTTTATATTTTATGCTGTTTCGTATTATTTCTTGTTAAATATGTAGATTTTATTCTGATTTAGAACCCCAAAGGGAACATGTTAATTATACTGAGCAAGACATTGTAAGATGTTGAGCAAAGAATATAATGAAAAGTGATTTTGCCGGTTTCAGAAGAGATATTGATCACATTTTCCAGTGACAGCGTCTTGTGTATTGAGTTTCGGGCTGCCTGCCATCTGTTTTTTAACGATTCAAAGCAAATGACATGTTTTGTTATTTTTGAAAACTTTTCCGATATTTTGAAGCAATACAAACACACGCTAATAGTACCATTGTTATTAAGTAACAACTTCTCATCAACCATAGTTTACTATCAAAAAGTAAAGTACCACGCTCCCCCTCCCATACTAATATATAAAAAAATCCCTAATCTGACGTGAAGCTGCAGGATTAGGAATTGCATGTATTCCCAATCTTGCCAAAAGAAGGTGAAAATTATGGCTGAAAATGTTCATCAGCTTAGATGAAGTGGATTTTAAAGTTGCAAAGAGAAGGATAAAAGGATAGGAAGGCTGTTTCTTTTCCTTTTCTGCATGTACTGGTCTGAAGCTCGACCACCCAGCCCTCGTGCCCCACTTTACCACCCAAGCCCTCATGCCCCCTTAAAGCCTAGGGGAGGGGCTGCTTCAGAAGCCCTTGACGTGGCAGTAAGCCTCCAGGGAGGAGAAGAGGATGTAGATGAGCCACAGGCCGAAGAACAAGAGGGTGGTGAGCACCTTAGGAGTCCGCGGCCCCCCCAGCTCACCGCCAATCTCTGGCCGGCGCCGGTACAGCAGCACGGCCACGCAAATGAAGGCGAAGATGGTGAACAGGGTGACGGAGAAGGCCAGCGTGCCTGGATCCACGCGGAAGGCTTGACCCTTGCTGTTGTGGTAGATGGCTGCAATGGACCAGGCCACACCGATGCCCAGGAACACATTTACCGCATTGCTGCCGGTGACATTGCCGATGGAGGCATCGGCATACTGGTCCTGGATGGCGGCCACCTTACTGGCGAAAGTGTCTGGAGAGGGAGGGGGGAAATGGGTCAACATCATTTACATATTATGAGCACTTTGGTGATACGCTTTGTCGCGTATGTCGAAATTAGCATACCTGTAGAGTCTGACTAAATCAAATCAAATGAAAAAATGGCTTGAAATTTTCTCCTATGATGACTGGTCTAAAGACGATAAAAACACCCATTTGGCATCAGCTTCATGGTAGAAATTCAAGTTCTAATGAAAGCGAACCAATAACATTAAATGGAACCGCAGATTGCATTATTCGGCGTATTACACAGATTCTATTAAGTAAGACAGGACAATAAGGAAAAGCTTCAGAGGAAAACAGTTCCAAACCTGGCCATTTGTTAAACAATATAAAATGCAATTTAATATTTATCATTGAGCTCTGTGTACATCTTGGGTCAGTCCTATCCTGTACTCAATATATCGATTTTCAAGAGCTGTTTGAGGGCTGCCAACCCTCATGCATCCGGCGTAACACTCACACTTTCAGACTCTCACGGTCATGCAAGAAATCTTATGGCAAATCTATATTATTCCATTATAAACCTAAAATTAACTACATCAAAAGTGTTGGGATAGTTTGCAAACTCTACAGACTGTATACAAGGTAATAAAACTCTTACGTACATGTAGATGCGTGTGCAGACTTGTCTCAAATTGAAAATCCCATGCCAGCCAGCTGACTAAAGCTGGCCAATCTGATCTATAGTGCTGTTTGGCTGTTTATCTATTAAAATGACTGACTGACGGAAGCATGCGTACACATACACATTTTGGTGTCGGCTCAGATGACCACTGCATGTTACCTGCACATTAGCAGGCTTTGGTATCTGCACCCACACACCTTGTTGCAACTGCGGATTATCAAAATCATGCACTTTGTCCCCCCCCCCAGCCACCTCATGAACTCGCCGTCATACTGGAAAACCCAGCATGTACCTAACAGCCAATTAAAGGCTCAAGGTGGAATAATCCACCTACAGTTCTGCAGAGTGTGACAGCAAAGATGGAAAAGGCTGCACAATCCCAGGATCACCGGAGTCTGGCTTCCCTTGATTCACAGAGTTTTCCCCTCAGTTGTACAAAACACATTATTTGTTGCATTATCTGTTTTTTCAAACCATTATCAGAGCAGAGTCTGGAAGTTGGTACATGACTGGCACGTAACATCTAGTTCACATTTTATTAATGGACTGAGCAATTTCTGTGGGGGATTTCAGGCATCCAATCGGAATCCTTGCCCTGAGGGGCCCTATCTAGTCTGGCCCTGATTCTTGCTGTTTTAATCCACTTGATCAATCTCCTGCCCTTTCCCAGGACTCCTCATCGCCCGTACGGAGCCACAGTGATAACCATCCATGTGGGCTGAGTGAGGCTGTAGCTGTTCGTGGCACAAATTGACAAATATTAGTCTGCAAAAAAACAGGCTTTTAACTGCAAAGCTGGTTCACCATATCATTTGTCTTATTACCAATAAGATTTTAATAACCAATGAACTGGCCTCTTTCTAAAACTCCCGTCCCCCTCAGACCCTGATGCCCAATCAGACAGCCTGCTTGCGCCCGTGTTTGTTTTCCTTGTGATGACACCCAAATGGCGTTTTGTTTTTCTTCCTTGCCTCCATTTTGTTAAGCCCATCTCTATTCCTGCTCCCAAGTAAGGATCTCACTCCACCCCCACTGCTGTACCATGGCTTCTGCTCACTGTCCTGCCCATGGTCTTCTGCCATAGACATGAATAACTCTTCTTGTTTAGATTGTTGGTAGAGTGAGAGGACAATCCAATGTCATACTTCCTGAAAGGTATTTATGTTTAGTGTGAGTAATTTGGCATCACAAAACTATAAAATCCCTCCCTCTTCGAAATCAGTTCACCTCAAAAGAAACGATACATTACATCAAGTTTGCGTGACACATTTTTGCAGAGGTCAAAGATTAGCTAAACATAGATCTTTCATACTCTATCACAGAAAATCTCTGCATACTTTGCAGTTACAGGAAACTGGATACTTCAGAATTATTTGAAGATCTGGACATAAGGTGCATTGTTGACATGCTCAGCATATTCCAGAAATGTTGTCTTTAAACCCAAGGACATGTTCTCCAAGCTGGAAAAGAAACCTGGGCAGACTTGAATAATAATAACAATAACAACAATAATAATAATAATAATAATAATAATAACAACAACAACAATAATAATAGTTATTATTATTATTATTATTATTATTATTATTATTATTATTATTATGTTCTCCAAGCTGGAAAAGAAACCTGGGCAGACTTGAAGTCATTAGTGATTCTAAAATAAGAGCCAAAAAAGACATCCTGCAACATTCTCATGGAACAATCAGGCCTGTCAGGCTGATGCAATCATCTCCACACCTTCTCCCTGGCCTGCAATCAATGTTGATCCTCATGTATCCAAATCCTCGGAATCCTTGGACGGAAGATCATCTACTGTGTAAGTTCATCTGGGAAACGGGTGGATGGCATTTGATCCCCGTCATGATCAAAAGCACCGCGATTGGTTTAAAGTCTGGACATTCTTATGACAAGTGCAACTGTCCTGGATTTGTGTGTCTGGGAGCTGAATCTGGCTGGTAACAGTGACAATCTCAAGCCCCAGATGTTTACTGGACTGAAGCTTTCAGGAGATAGTTAAACTAATGGCCAACAGAAGGAGAAAACAGAGGAGTCTAACGGCACTTAAAACGATTGCTGCTTTTTCCAGAATGTTCTGCAAATTCACCTAGAAAAACACATGACTCACCCACCTCCAATAAAAACCCTACTGCTATGGCCACCACTGTGTCCTGCTGAGGAGGTCAAACTCACCATTTCATTTTACCGTATTCATTTTGTATTTTATTAATTTTAAAGTATTCATTATAGAATCCTCCCCCCGCGGAAATATGACATTAACTAAAATGCTGAAAATGTTTTTAGAAACAGGAAGGAACCAACCATCCCTAAACCACAAACCATAACGACACTATCCTTTATGCATCTAGACAATCTCATGTGTTTATCTGTGAGCAAAAATCCATACCAATTTATCAAACCGACGGACCATTACAGAAACCATATTAGTTCTGAATTTCCATCATCTTCCAGACACTTATCCTGAGAGTCACGTGGAGCCCATTGCAGGCAGCGCAGGACGGGCCTAAATGGAGAACCACCCACCACAGAACACACAAGCTATGAGCTATTTAGGAATTAACTGGGTATTTATGGATTATGGTAGTAAATAGGAAGGACCCACCCTAAATAATGACATGGAGAAAACATGCCACACAACAAACAGAGATGGGATTTGAACCTACAACCATCTCAGCAGGAGGCAACAGCACTGAACAGCTGCACCACCTCATTTATATTTACTCTAAATTCTGATAATAAAGGACCATTATTATAACCTGAATAATTGTTAAACCTGAGCTATAAATATTACAGTATTTTCCATTCACTAAATTAAACCATAGGAATGCATGACACAAACTTAAATGAAAATGTAAACAGTTAGCACTGTATAATGATTGTTAAACACATGTGAACAGAAGCTGATGAAAAAAGCAAAACCAGAACAAGATGGTGTTGTACTCCTGCATAGCCTAAGAGGGGTCCCTGTACCAGTGACCATTGCAGTAAGCAAGTGCTTTTTAAGATTTAACCTGGAGACCACTTAAGATTTCAACAACAAATTCATTCAAGACCATGTTGCAAAAATGAATTGAAAGTCTTAGGAGCAAAGGTAAATTTTAGACTACAAAATACTAATTAATAAGATATCAACCACAGGTGAGCCTAATTATTCATTAAACAGGCATTTTGACTATAAAAGGGCATTAATTAACAAAGAAACCCCTTCCTATTCCATGCTGTTGGCGATGGCACCACATGGAACGGAAAAGTCACAAGACCTGGTAAAGACAATAATTTCTTTACACAAGAAAGGTGAAGATGATCAGCAAAGCTGTACTTATCAGTCAAAATACTGTAGCAAAAATGATACAAAAATTTAAGAAAGATGGAACTGCAACCGTCTCACAGAGACGGCCAGGCCGTCCATGGAAGTTAGCATCTTGACGGGAGCGTCTTCTGATGAGAAGGGTCGAAGAAAATCACCATGCAAGTTCACTGCAGTTTGCTAAAGAAGGTGAACGCCAAACTGGGGTGACTGTTTCCTGTGACACAGTACGATGTAGACCGCAGAGGAATGGCATGCATGAGTGTCATTCACGAAGGAAGCCTCTCCTAAAGCCATTTGCCAGGGCCCATGGTGAAAAAGATAAAGACTACTGAGACTCTATACTCTGGAGTGACGAGACCAAGGTAAATGTTTCTGGAACTGATGGCTTCAAAACTGTATGGCGTCGCAAAGGTGAGGAGTACAAAGAAGAATGCATGGTGCCTACAGTGAAACGTGGTGGCAGCAGGGTCCTTATGTGGGGCTGCATGAG
>JAODJW010000041.1:17843920-17867306 GCA_026777045.1 Hyperopisus bebe
TGACCTCCTGGAGATCAGAGGCCTCCTGCTTGGATGGTGACTCCCCGTTGTTAACACTGTGACCTCCTGGAGATCAGGTCCTGTTCAGGCCTCCTGCTTGGGTCGTGACTCCCCGTTGCTAACACTGTGATCTCCTGGAGATCAGGTCCTGTTCAGGCCTCCTGCTTGGGTCGTGACTCCCCGTTGCTAACACTGTGATCTCCTGGAGATCAGGTCCTGTTCAGGCCTCCTGCTCAGATGGTGACTCACTGGTGCTAACACTGTGACCTTCTGGAGATCAGGTCCTGTTCAGGCCTCCTGCTTCGGTCGTGACTCCCCGGTGCTAACACTCTGACCTCATTATTAATAATATTATATCACTATTGCTGTGTGCCATTCTTGTGACTGCATCACTATTACTATAATTACTTTTCCTTTGATTCCATCAATATTATTGTGATTACTATGCATCTGATTACAAAACTATTACTATATCTTCTTTTGATTACATCACTATTACTGTGATTATGACATCATTATTACTATTGCAGTGAATATGATTCTGATGATAAAATTATTACTGTGTAGCAGGAGCTTTAATCTAAAGATGACAGTTTTCATTGTAATAATGAATGAGCCAGATTTACCTGAACAATACAATATTTTCTTCTAGAACATGAAATGTCATCCTTTGTTTCCACTACCGACAATGGTTCAGCCCTCTGCTGGAGTGGAGAAACAGTGACGCTGCACAAGTTAGGCACATCCATTCAAATCTGAGACTTAATTTTTATGTGCCAAAATCAAGCTTGATCTGCCTTTTTGCTTTTCCCCTCACTCCAATTTATGTCTACTCTGTCCTTTTGGCATACTTTTATATGAGTATTTCAGTTAAAGTGATTCGCAGCAAATGCTAGATCAGAGAAATATCGTCATTTAGTCTTCCAATCTGACAGTCCGACAGCTTCTTTCAGGGACTAATATATGTTTGCACTGTCTAGCATGACTCTGCCTCGGCGACATGAAGGCTATTTTGCAGTTGAATGTATTTTTTCTGTGAATTTATTAATCTCTGTCAACCTTGTGGATGAATGTGTGGGATCTTGCTGATTTTAGGTGACCTTGTCCTACCTTCCAGAAACTCATGGGAGTGACATTTAGAGCTGATAATTAATGCTGTTGTTTATCAAGTGAAGGAAGCATGAAATATAACACTGTAATATTAGTTTTATCTGTTTTTGCACTTGAAGAGTAGTCCGCATTTGTTTGCATCTTGTTGGTGTGAAAGATTCTTTTTTCTACAAGGACACAGAAACCAGCTTTATTTTTCCCCTCCCAAGGGATGGTGAACGAACGTAGGGGAAAACAGCAAGGGGACATGAAAAAAAGAAAAGAAAACCTCTTTTTAGGGCATGATCACAGATAAAACAGGGAATGCTTTTGCTTTTTCCTTGTGTTTGTTCTTGGTTGTCTTTTGGAAGTTGCTCATATATACAGGACATGGAAGAAGTTTCTCATATATACAGGATGAAATAACTGAAAAATATAACAATATATTAAAATCAAGAAGCTATTTACAAACAGGGGCACACATTCTCTTCAGAACTGCTTCAGTCTTTTAGAATTCAGTCCTAAAAATCCTGAACATTTAACAGTTTTCCAAGAAGAAAAGTCTTCAGGTTATTTAGGGAAGACAGGGGTGGATATGTACTTTACACTCCAGAACTTCCTGTAAAGGTCTGATGATGTTTATATCTGGTGATAGTGGAAGACACGAAGGATGTAATTCCTGTGTTCATGAAAACACTCATGAATTTGTTTAGCAGGGTGTATAGTGGCATTATCATCTTCAAACAGGTTAGCACCATGAAGGTCCTGTAAAACAGCTTCTCATTCCCTGGTGGTTTGACGACGAATGCAGTTAATTCATCAGACCTGCTGACTCCCACAAGATGGCTGCCCATAACATCATAGATCATCTTTAAAAGCTGGCAACAGACCTTGTGGGCTGACGGCATGAGGCACCCTTTGGCTTCCGTTAAACATTAACCGGTCCGAATGCAGGGGGAAAGATGACTCATCAGATCATGCTATTTTTTCAATTATTCAGGGGTCTGTGTTTGTTGCTCCTTGAAACCAAATTAAATATTGGGGGTACACGTTCGTCCCGGTTCCTACGCCCCTGTACACACATACACGCACATGGGCATATGCGCACTTTGCACCTTTGTGTAAGCAGTTTATTGGCACCCTATAGGTAGACAAAATAATGTTTATGTCTGCATCAGATATGTGCATTAACACATAAGCTAAGCAGTATGCGGATTTTTGGCCCCCTCAAGTGCAAACATCAGACTCAGTCTATGTTGCACTGCATTTCAGTAAAGCACTTTGCTGTTTGTGGTGTTTGTACCTGGTACTGCTGCTCCTTGCAGTTTGTACTGAGGACTGTTTTCTTGCATATGAAATATGAAACTTATCAATGCACCAGTACATTTTTCCCTGCCTAAAGCCAACTGTGACACAGGCACAATAGCAAAACAGTTTACAGACAGACTCCACAGACAAAACTGCCTGGTTAACGTGCTTAAAGCCAGTTAGATCAACATTAATCCTACCTAAAGATATTACTTCTGATTAGGACCGTTTCAAATTGATTGCGCCCTGACATTTTTGTCTCATTTTTGTCATCTTATGAAAATGTCAGAACATTTCGTCATAGTTTTGGGTATCATACATCAATGTATATTTTAGTATCTGAGTTTTCGTCAATAAGAAATCTTTGCTGACAATTTTCGTTTTAGTTTTTCATGAACAAAATGAACACTGTTTCAGCTGTTGGAATGTGCAGTGTAGTGCATATCGTTTTTTTTTAGACTGCCATTTTTCAGGCTGCACTTTTGTGGCGATTAGCAGCTATCCTATTAAGTTTGCCGTATACCCTATCTTGCTCTTATTTAGGATATACAAGTGAAAATGAAGCCTGGTGTCTGAGCAGAGGGTGGACTATTTATCTGGCACCCCTGAATTATTTCTCAGGGTTTAACGAGCCTTACTCAGGGCCTCAAACGAGACAGAACTATTCTGCAGACCAAGGGATTTACAGAGGCGACCTATCGATTACAGGCACCCCCCCACCCCCAAAGAAAGACCTGCCCTTTTTCCTAAAAAGTGCCATTCAGGGTTGGGGGTTAGACCCTGCAGACTCATAAAAGACCCCCAGGTGGCAGGATGCTCTGTCACACAAAGTCCGTGCAGCGACTTTTTATGTATTATCAAATACCAGGATGAAACCACAACTAAACATGGCATTAATATTAGATTACATTTTAATTACTTTAATTGGAAGAACAAGAATGTAATTGTATGGTAATAATGGGCATTAATTAGTAATGAGGTAGAAATATGCAAATGAGTCAAAATTAATTCATTTTTAAAATACATTATTTTAATTTAAATTTAATTTAATATTGGGTAGTGGTACTTTTCTGTATACTAATGAAGTACATAGCATAAGACATAAGTGCAATTTAGCAATAATTTGGTTGAGTAATAAATCACAAAATAACTATGTTTAAAACCTTAATTTTTTAAGTTTAAAATGAAGTCTCACTGAGGAAGGTAATGTCCTTCATTTATGGCATATAAAGTCTGCAGGTTTGCGCTCATGCTCCTTCTTGTAAAAAAGTCTCTGCCTTCTTTTGTATGACTATTATATAATGAGGGGATGTGTTACACAGCATAAAGGCAATGTGTCATGTGACAGGCATACACCCATATCCATTCCTTATGTTCTTATTTCAGCCTTGAGCAAAGGAGACTAAGGGGGGACATGATTCAGGTATATAAGATTCTTATATCCCACCTGTTCACTAGCATATAGCATTACATAGCAAAGTGGCTTGAATGATGCACAAAAAAATGCAACCTGATGAATTATCCCCAGAACTTAAATTGAAGTCCCATGAATGAGTCATTTACATGCAAAGCAGCTCTGTCCACCATGCTACTACACTGCAATGGCCTCAGGCCCTTGGTTTGGGGTCACAGGATTGACTATTCCGGCAGGTAGGGAGCCGACAGGAAGCAAACATATGGACTGTCTCGGGGTCCCCAAGGACCACTTTGAGTAACACTGCTTTAAATAATACCCAGTGCCATGGAGTCAAATATCAGAGCCATACACTGTCCCAAATGGCCAGGGTACTTCTTCTACTGACCGTTAGAAGAATACAAGTGTCGCTGTACAAAAAAGAATAGTAATCAAAGTAATTTGTTCATGCTGACTTGCTAAATTTTAATTAAATGTGTGTGTGAGTATATTATTATTACTCCTATTAGTAGTATTATTAGTTTTACTTTTTCTCCAATGTAATAACCAGGCTGAGGCACTAAAACACTCTCACATTTAACCCCCACATACCACATACTATTTATCACATTTGTACTTTTGTGTATATTTACTGGCTATTTTGTACATATTATTTACATATTCAATGTCTTGTCTTGTGTTTTAGTTTGCACTGTTAATGGAGATACTAACTCAGTCTCATTGTGCTCAGTGGTACAATGAAAAAAAATGAAGAATTGAACTGAACTGCATTAGAGGTAGCAGTACTACTGCTTTGCTTTTTTGTTTGTTTGAGCCTCAAACCTTCAGGCCCAAAATGTATCCCAGTGACTCTTGGTTTTCGCACTTTTGCTGGCTAATATGACTTCCTGCACTGTTTTCAGCCTGCGTACAAACTCCATCTGAGGTTCCTGAAAATATCTGACAGACCAGCCTCTGGTCAATGGGGCCTCTGGCATAGTGTATCCACCCGCGTCTCATGTCATGATGCAGGCAGTGTCTTCTGCATTTTAATGGTCAGTGCAAGACTGCAATGCAGCCCTACGGGGTAAACAGTAACCTCTCCTGTCTGCTCAGTAAGTGGAGGACTGTGAGTTTCTCCCACTTCCCTGTTACTCTCCCACCACCAGTCGCATCTCTGCCACTATCACATCTTTAAATGTGTCAGGCCGCCCTCAGTGCTCATCAAACTCCATGTGGAGCTCTAGCCAAGCTCTGCTTCTGCTGCAGCGGGCATGAATACCTCTAGGGGCATGAGGAGCATGTAGCACGCCATCCAAGACAAAGTTAAATCAACTTGCTAAGTTACTGTCGCCTCAGAAACTCCCCAAACTCTGCCATGCTACAGACAAACGGCGGCCCTGCACACAACTGGGCTGTGGCAAACTGTTTCTTGCACTGCGTGGTAAGCCATCCCCGGGATTGTGGCTACCTCGGTGAAACACCAACGGAATGAGGCATGACGTTTTGCAAACCTAGCTAAACTGAACTTTGGAGGAACTACCTTTAAGGCAAAGGGGTCCATTCTGTTCCGTTTGTTAGAACAATGCACTGCACATTATTCTTTTACTGTTCCACTTATCAGAAGATTATGTTGTACACTTCACATTTGATTAAATGGTCAAACGATCTATAGCTACATCTAAAACCAGACTGTAATAAAATGGACTCATTTAAAGAGGCCCCATTATGCGCGCGCGCACGCACGCACACACACACGCACGCACACACCATACAGAGCTTAAGACATTATGGCAGAAAGAGGAGTGCTGTGTGGCTTTATTTTCAAGCCGAAGATCAATCAACAGCAAGCTGTATTATTTGTAAAAAGGCTATCAAATCACAGTAATACAACTAATTTATACAAGCATATGAGAAAACATTCAAAAGAAAATGCAGAGCTACAGAAACAGAAAGAGGAGGTGATAAATATTTCTTTCAGCATGTTTACAATTTATTGTATTTTTTTTATTGTACTTTGTTTATTGTATTCAATTTTGTGCACTTTAAGAAAAAAGACATTTTGTGTTACTTGTGTTTTTAATAAAGTATTCATTTACTTATAAATATTGCCCAAATTCTGTCCTCGGTTTTAACTAATTAATAAAAAAAAAAAATCACAAAAATACTTAAAGGTAATGAAAATAAATTCAGCTTTAGCAATTTGATGATGCATCCACCTTAATTATTAAAAAAGTATCAACATCGGTGATACTTGCCCTGTATTTACTTGGTATCGGATCGATACCAAATCTTGTAGTATCACACACCACTACTGCAGACTGCAAGACAGGGGCGGAGCATGTAGGGCAAGCTGACCAATCAAAGTAAACTGGGCTCATGGGGGGTGGGGCTTAAAGCTCTAAACGTGAATAGAGATGTGCACTCTGTTTTTGGAACATTGAAGCATGTAAATCTATTCCAGTAAACCGCAAAAAAAAAAAAAACATGAACATTTTAAATGAGCATAATAAGCCCCTTTTAAGAATAACCATGTCTGATGCACTGATACACATAGACAAACTCTTAAGTTAAATGGAAAGTAAGCATCTTTTACATGGGTCAAAACAAAACTGGAAAGTTGGTGTCCATATTATATAAGAAGAAGGTTGAATTTTGGAATGTATATTAAACCACTGAAATTTTGGGAGCGTATTTGTAAAGCAAAAATGAAAGGACTGAATATCACCTCTTTAATTATGAAAATGGCATCAAAACACATCGAATGTTTTCAACTGAATTTGTTGAAATTTATTTTAAATTTGTCTTGAAATTTATTTTGAGGCAAAAGTAAATTAAATGAATTCAGGTGATTGAATTATATAAATGAACTTTTGTATGTTTTGGAACTGAATCGTGGAAGCCAAATATTTTTGCATTGATTTTTTTACCAATTCAGTTGAAATATTCCATGTTTAAATGTACATTCACATTAAATTACATCCCCCAAATATTCAAGCATTATTAAATGCAATGTGTTTCTATTCAAGCATTATTAAATGCAATGCGTTTTTAATCAAGTATTATTAAATGCAATGCATTTTTATTCAATTAGTGTAATTCAACGTGCTTTTTGGCATCAACAACTTTTGTCATTAATTTACTTCCATACATGTACAATGGGTATGAGGGGAAGGAACAGGTGCTTTACAGGTACAGGAGACAAGCTGGGTTTAATGAAATGGTGGGAAGAAATGAAAGAAATACATTACAATATCGGAAAACAAGATAAATGCAAAATGGGCACTGGATCACTGAATTAACTACAGCAGGATGTGGGTTCGGGACCAAAACTATACTTGCCCTTATAGGACTGGGAACAGGACACAGCTGAGATGAATGAATGGACATGTCACCTGACTTCACTCTGCCCAGTATTATCCACACTGCCCTTACAGACAGCATCTCCTGTATCACTGAGCCCTGATTTTCCCAGCCTCCCAGCAATGAATGTGTCTTTTTACTATTTAACCTTGAAAAGGCATTACTAAGTGGGTTAAGCAGCCACACAAGACCAAAAGGCCGAGCAGACTGACTAAAATGCCTTTTTGTTGGGTGCAGTCAGCTGCAGACTCGGCTTATTCATACAGCACTGTCATAATCGATTATGCACCGTCTCCACTGGAGATTAATCACTGCACTCCCACAAGCACAAAGGGCTTCAGGTGTTTTAAATGCCTTTGAAAACAAAAACACACAACGTTGTGTGTTTTTGTTGATCTGAAGTAACATGTCAACTAAGCGCCTAGATAAAAATGCAACAATCAGCTGAAATTCTAAATTAAATCTTTTAACATTTCCTGTATGTTTACCTATTGGCTAGCAAGAATGATTATTTCTCATATAAATTTCCCTCTCTTGGAAACATTTTCCACTCTAACCAAAGACCATGGATATTCTTGATATATCCACTAACATTTTGTTGCTCAAAAGCCGTTTTGGTTTGAAACTACTGTGACATGTGCTCAATACTCCCTTAAACCCTGGAGTAATGACCCATTCATTCAATTATATGACATTAGTACCAAAAATCGAGCTTTATTTCAACTCAAACACTTTCCCATGATGCCCAACTCACAAGGTGAATCTTATTGAAAGTAACATACTGTACCAGAGTCAGTCAACCCATTAGGCAACAAAGACAGGGGTGGGGGGCCAATAACACTTTGTCTCGGTTTTGTTGGTTTTAACCAGTAGGAATGCAGGCCGATTCTCATGCCATTCCGTACCATCTGAGAACCAGCTTCCTATCAGCACTGGCATGCCATTAATGGGAAAAGAGGTATGTGAGCCCCCAGTCGGGACGAGCGACAGGACAAGGTGGCATGGTGCATGAAGGACATGGTTATCTAGGGACAGACTGTCCTTCTCAGTGGAAACGGGACAGGGCGCAATGCTGCCATTTTGGCAGAGACAGAAAGCAGACCAACTGCTGGTGCGAGAGTCTGGAACCAGGATCAGGTCGTGGCCAGTTACTGGGGAGAGATAAAAGCAGGGCACACTGATGTAAACAGTCCTCTGACTGCCTCCGCTTGTGCCCCCCATTCAACACAGTTCAATATTTATTTCCAGTAACTTAGATTATGGAATGAAACTCCACAAAGTAAAGGTCTGGATGGCAGATACAAACCAATGGGAAATCCCACATTTTAGCTACCTCACGTACCTAATGAACCCTATAGTACAGCTCCAGTGAATGGTTGTGTTCAGGCCAGTAGAACCTTTAGTAGATAAATGTTCACCTAAAATGCTGGAATTCAAGCAATAATCAAAAACACCAAAACTTCATATTAAGTAACTCCCATGTAAGCAGCCAGAAGACAAAGGCTTTTACTAGTACGATCAGAGTTTATAACGTCAATGTCAATAAATCATGGTTCAGATAGAGCTGCTTTACTAAATAGTATTTAGCTAAAACAACAGAAAAAATATTAAATGTAGATAAAATATTACATTTTTAGATTGTAAGTACAAATGCAACGGTAATTTTCATTTTTTACAGCTATAGGTCTCTCCAGAAATAGCTCTTAAAAATAATACCATTCTGCTGAAGAATATGAATTGTGTCATTGTTATTAATTCAATCCACAGCTTGGTGGAGCCAAATTAATTATCTGAACTGGAATGAAACACAGTGTACCCTGCGAGGGCTAGAGCCGCCAGCCCCTTGCATAAAGGATTAAACGCTGAAGAGAAAAGCCCTGTTGTCTCAATAGATCTTTGGATCCGAGCTGCCTAGAGATTCACTGTAACTTGCAGCAATAATGTAGTGGCAGATCCGAGGTGTCTGGCTGTCCATACTTCCACACTGGCTGCAGATTGGAGATACCGCAGGACAGTTTATACTGAACAGGCCGAGTCGGAATACGGCCATTTGAGATGCTTTTGGACGATCATGTTCTAAAGCCGCAGGCCCCTCAGGATCACCCCAAACTGAATGTCTCACTTGCTGTTCCACTCTTGATATTTGGAACCATGGGGTTAGAATAGAGGATTACGGATAACGGTTGTGGACCAGGCCCACTCCGGACTAAACTGGTCAATCATTCAATGGTTCTGATGAGAATGTAAATATCAACAAGGGGGATATTTGTAGTGAAAGGAATTCTTCCTTTTGTGTTATTTTCAAGCCACTTTTGAGTACAATTTTTGCTTTATTGAACTATTTGAGTAGCAGTGCTAAATGTTTTTAGTCTGGAATGAACTGAAAAACGGCATAATCCAGGCACACAATAAAACCAGAACAGCCCACGTAAGGTCTATCCTGAGGGCACCTTGCACAGTGAGACCACTTTAAGAACAAAAGGACAGCAGGTGCTGCTGTGATTAAGGACTAAGACTCTTTCTAACCTCATAATTGCTGGAACAGGTACATAGGTTGTTAAAATGCCTGCTGTTGTGATTATTTAAAACAAAATTTCCCCAATAAAATAACCCGTTTATTGGTGAAGCAGCAACATGATCCAAAGCAACATGTCAACTAAGCGTCTAAATAAAAATGCAAACAGACAGAGACTTGAATCACACCAAAAACGACCTGCAGGAATGCGCAGGGGTTTCGAATAAACCTCAGGATAGTGCAGGCATGGAAATCACAAGCATTCAAGTCAGCACTAACAAGTAACAAGAAGTCAGGAAAAAGTAGTAAGCAGCCAAATAATGTAACTCAAAGGTAATACTTCCTGGGTCTTGGTGTTTGTTGTTCAAATAGCATGGCTTGTATTAAACTCAGTGCTGTTTGTCACACTAATGCAAAGGCCCCATTAAGTAGGGTGGTTAGTAAACCAAAAAACAGACGGAGCTTTATGGGAGGCCTGATAAGCAGCTATTAAATAAGAAGAAATGAAGACAAATCCTTAAGGAGAGCTTAGAGATCACTGCAGCAATTTAAGTCACAAAAAGTGCTCAAACTAGAAAGAAAAAAACCAAGCAGGCCTAGATAAAACCAGCCCAGTTTCATACTCTGCTGCTTCCATTATCTTAGCATGTCCCTCATCCCCTTTAGGGCAGCGTATCTCACATGCTGTAAAAACATCCTACACTTCTCATTTCCCCCATGAGCTGAGGGAACTTCCAACTTCAAACAGTCATAAATAGGATAAACCAATAAATGGCAAAACGTTTGCCACATCATCACCCATCCATCCTTCTTCTAACTGCTTATATAGTACAGGATGGCAGAAAAATATTCTTACATGCCATAATACTGACTCGGTATTAAAAAAAAAATGAGAATCAGATTTATTATTAGACTCTTGCCACTGTAATATGTTGGTAGCGAGTAGGTGTGAAGACTGACAGCAGGAACGGGGAGTCACACACTCTGACCTATGTGTTTCAAACTGGCTAATTCTGATCACAAATGAACACTAACAAAGCCAATTCAAGCTAAAGTACAGCGAGCACAGTGGCGATCGCGGATTCTGCAGACCTACACGATTCAACTATTCATGAAGCTGTTTAGACATCCTCCTAGGGGCCTCACAGTCATTGTGTAAATATCACACGGAGCCACACTCAACACACCCAAAGCATTTAAAGCAAATTCTGCTCTGTGCTCTGGATCCTGAAAGACAACACAAATCAAAAGGTTTCTGTTATTTATAAATTTGAGTGACTTCCATCTATCCTCGTTTATGGACTTAAGTCACAGTATGAGCTGCATCAGTGATCAGGGTTGTCAAGTTCGGTCTGCTGGCTGGAGCCTAAGCCAGACAAGTCTGCACATGCATTTACATGTGTAAGTTTTATTACCTTGTCAATAGTCTGTAGGGTTTGCAAACTAATCCAGAGCTTTTTATGAATATCATTTTAGGTTTATAATGGAATAATATAGATTTAATGTAAGATTTCTTGCGTGAGCATGAGAATTAGAAAGCGTGTCATGCCAGATGCCTGAGAGTTGGCATCCCTGTCAGTGAGTCGTGGCCTGTACTACGAAGCGGGGTTACTGGCTTATTGGGGTAACTTGTGGGATTTAAGGTAGTCTGGAAAAAATGTAAGTGAACGAATATGAAGTCCATTTAAACTGTGGTACCTTAAATCCGACAAGTTACCCCGATAAGCCAGTAACCCCGCTCCGTGCCACCGGACAAGGGAATTCAAATTTACCTAAAAAATATTTACCAAACACATTTAAACATCACTTTTATTACTCTTTAGTGGCAGTAGTAAATTATTAGCGACATATTTTGTACTTTTTGATTTTATTTATTTAGTTCCTGCGTTTTTTCCAGCTTCTCTGCCCCCCGCAATAGTTGAACATTCGCCTAAATACATACGCTGCATACATACCCAGCTGGCGTATGAAATAAAAAGCTAGCGAAATAAAGTAAAACAATAAAAAGAATGTAAACAGAAAATCAGACAGAGAGTGAGGTACATCCGCACAATGTCCGAATTTGGCTATAAAATGAGCATGTTTGCGGTAGGTCTTACAGATCCTGCGGGGAAGTCTGAGGAGGAAACGTTATTTGAAAAGAAGCAGACCTTCCAGCTGCACATCGGCTTTGATAGAGAGAAAGTAACCTAAACACACCGCCTGTAGTCAGACCCCATTGTGCCGAGTGCCGACTCCCACTCACCTGCCTCCTCACGAAATAGTGCAATTAGGTGCTAATGGAGCGACTGCTGCCGAAAAATTACCCGGGGTCAGGAGTCGCTCGCTGATAAATCGGTGTCGAAGTGAGAAAAAATTAGAGGCCGCTCACCGGGGACATACTGAGTGTTAGCGTGAGAGTGGGAGTCGAGCGCTTCTGCAAGGCACCAGTCTGTCAGCGCGCCGCCGCGGACCACCTGTCGGCACGCGACGCTCTCGCGGGGAGGCGGTGAACGTGCGACACCCTCCCTCGGAGCCGACAGTGAGAGGCGGCACGCGGCGCGGCTCGATTGCGGGTTTCAGACCGAACGCGGCGGGATTTGCGCATCCTTCAAAAAAAAACAGCGGTTTGCGCTCGCGGTGGGCTTTGCGCATCCTTTCAAAAAAGCTGTTCGCGGTCCATGCGCTGCTCTCACTGCGGGTGCAGCGCAAAAAGTAAGCGTGGTTTTCAAAACTCCCCTCATTTAGTTCTTACCCCGTCTCTGGGTCAGTCACGATGACGTATATTTCGCATGATGAAAGATAAGCTTGTGTCATATAGCTCTGGGAACTCAGACACGAGTGTCTCTTCCATTTCGATTCCCGTGTCTGGTTCGGTGCCTGGTTTGTACTGGTCGCGCAACAATGCCGCACAGTTCAATGCAGTTCAACTTTGACCGCGGTGCGCGGCGCCGCCTTTGCATTGCGATTTGCTCGCAAAGCGCGCTGCAGAATCCATAGAAAATAAAGGGCTTCACAGACCAAACGCGGCATGCGTTGTGCACGCCGCGAGGTTTGCACACCCAGTCAAAACAACAACGGTGTCCGTTCAACGCGCCGCGCTCGCTGCGGGGCTTCGGCGGGGAAAGTGGGCGTGGTTTTCAAAACATTCCCCGGTCGTTTTGTTGTTGCACCGGCGGTCAGTCATGCCGATGTGTATGTCGCATGCTAAGAAAAAAACACTAGCACTAAAAATCAGTTGCTCCTCCATTTCGATATCTGTGCCCGGTTCGGTGCCTTGTTTCTAATAATCGCGCGACAATGCGTCACAGCGCGCAGTGGTTAAAGTTCAACAAAATTCAACTTTGACCGCGGTGCTCGCGCAAGCTCCCCATGCGGCGCGAGGTACCGCTCTGGCGCTACGCTTGCGCCGTCCTTGCGCCGCCCAAGCCATAGGAAATAATGGGTTTCAAAGCGCAGCACAGTGCGCGCCGCCTTTGGTCTGTGAAGCCCTTTAGTTACGTGCAGTAGCACGAAGAAGACGAAGTTACACCGCTGCAGAAAATAAGAGCTATTATAGAAACGCGAAACTAACAAAGCTTAACATTTAATTGATGGTACTGTACTTGCCCATGCTACCTACAGTATAAGACCTTCAAACCTTTCACATATGAGTGAGGCTGACATATATCACCAGGCTCAGAGTGCTTAAAGCTTTTGTGTTCAGGTGAGAGAGGTTCTGCAACGTATGTTTAACCTGTCCCTATTTGGATATCTTGAGGACATCATATAAAACAAAACCTGTCACACTGTGGCACACGTCAGAACAATCTTATCACCATTCTACAGTTGTTAAAAGTTGTAGTGTACGTTTCACACTGTATCACAGTATAAAAAATTGATGCATACATACATATATGTTTTACATATAAGTTGAACTGAATGTTCGTAAAAAATATTTTAAAATGGAGAATATATTTATTTAATGCATTCTGCTTACCAAACAGAATGCTTACCCTTCTGCTTACCTATCTGTCTGATCCACAAAGTCATAAAAATGTGTGACTGTCAGCAATTTATCATAGGGTGGTAGACTGAACCATCAAAAAGAAGCTCTGCATCTGCAATGCTATTAAAACCCCATAAAAACAATCAGAGGCAATTCTAGGGACTCTGGGGGCCGGAGTCAAAAAACTCCATGGGGCCCTCAAACCCCGCCTCCCCTGGCATGGTAACATTTATTACCTTTATTTCACTGCGAAGTGTGAATTAATAATATCAACCAAGAGAATTTAATAAACACAAGACCTTTATTTTCACTTTTGTGAAAAACAGGACATGCACATCCCTGCCATCAACACAGTGTCTCATCACAGCAGGGTAATTATGTAGAAATAAAGCCACATGGACACTGCAAGCCCAGGACCGGAATCGCTGTGATCTATTCAGAACAAAAAACACCATGATATATAACTACAGCATACGGCAGATTGGACATTACGGATTGAGTTGCAATACACCATACTGTATATAGCAGCAGCAAAACTTGCTGTATCTCTGTTAGCAGGCTGATTAACACAGAGCAAACCTAGTCAGTTTATGATAATTGAGGTGACAGACTGTAAAGTACACTCATGAAGCAGTTTGCTGCCAGCATTTCAGATTACAGATACATCAGCATGTTTGTAAAGGAGCATGTTTTTTATATTAATGGGTTTGAGGTCTATCGTCTGAGGCTGCCTTTCCCCAAGCGGGGGAAATGACCTACTGAGGAAGAAAAAGAGACCCCAGATCCCTGAGCATATAGCCCTACACGGTTATGTCCACACAAAAGGGTGTCTATTTGCTGACCTTCTGCTGGGTTTTTTTTGCAAAAAAAAGAGAACAACATCAGTTCTATATCAGGCTTCCGTAAGTAAAACCAGTGCAATTCAGTAACCAGTATCTGTTCATGTTTGTGTTTTAAATCTTTTGGTTTTAGCAATATGGATGATGCCCTTCCTCAGAACAATTATCGTCAGCAATTATAAGCGTCAGCAATAGGTTCCATAATTACACAAGCCTAAGCAATAACATCTAATGTCTTTTTAAACAGTATAAAATCTGTACAACCAATCATTAAAAATATAATTATAACAATTATAAAAATATAATGATAATATCGATGTTAGTTTACCAAACTACAACCACATCAGGGAATTCATCAATTCATCCTTCAATTCTTATCCTGCTTGCTGTCACAGAGGGGGCCTGGAACTGATCCTAGGCAGCAAGGATGGGGTACTCCCCGAATAGGGTGTCAGTGTCTCAGTGCGCATGCTGCTTAATTAAAAGAAATCAATTGGCCTGACAGCATGCCCAACCACAGCCGGCAGACAAAAACACAGAGCTCAGGGATGGCAGGAAGACTTACATAGCATAAGGAAGGCAGTTAGACTCACACAATACAGGGAAAGCAAGAAGACTCACACAGCAGAGTAAAGTAGGAAGAGTCACACAGCAGGGGGAAGCAGGAAGACTCACTCACACAGGGAAAGCAGGAAGATTCACACACACAGGGAAAGCAGGAATACTCATACAGTACAAGGAAGGCAGAAAGACTCACACACAGGGAAAGTAGGAATACTCACACAGCACAATGAAGGCAGGAAGACTCACACACCACAAGGGAAGCAGGAAAACTTACACAGCACAGGGAAAGCAGGAAGACTCACACAGCACAAGGAAGGCAGGAACACTCACTCACACAAGGAAAGCAGGAAGACTCACACAGCGCAGAGAAAGCAGGAAGACTCACACACACAGGGAAGGCAGGAAGACTCACTCACACAGGGAAGGCAGGAATACTCATACAGCACAAGGAAGGCAGAACGACTCACACACAGGGAAAGTAGGAAGACTCACACAGCACAATGAAGGCAGGAAGACTCACACAGCACAGGAAAGCAGAAGACTCACACAGCACAGGGAAAGCAGGAAGACTCACACAGCACAGGGAAGACAGGAAGACTCACACAGCACAAAGAAGGCAGGGAAATCACACAGCAGAGGAAAAGCAGGAAGACTGACACAGCACAGGGATGATAGGAAGACTCACACAGGGAAGGCAGGAAGACTCACAGCACAGGGAAGACAGGAATATCACACAGCAAAGGGAAAGCAGGAAGACACACACAAATGGCAAAAGCTGGAAGACTTATATAACATAGGGAATGCATGAACACTTACATATATTGCAGGGGTGCAATTCGAACCTCCAGCCCGGGGATTCCATCCCTGAAACAGCAGCACTACCCATCGAGGCCCACTTAGGCCCACTTAAGAAGGCAAAGTCGCTAAATGTAATTGTTTGTTGAAAATGCCAGGTAGCAATACTTCCTAAAAATGAACAACCTCCAACAGGTGAGTGAATCTATGAACACAAGAATTAGCATTTTGAAAGAATCTGCCATTATGGAAAAATTCCCATGGCTGAGAAAGAAAATGTCAGTGAAACCGCAAACTTATTAGTGACAGACTTAGGGTCAGAGGTGGAAGTCAGTCAGGCAGCAATGATGGGGGTGATCATTCATTTATATCCATACACGTTCATCACTTTCCTACAAACAACCTTCCAGCACTGGCTTCTCTCCAGCCACTGGGTTATACTGGGTTGTTCATATCTCCAGCCATGTTACAACTTAAAGGGAAAACCACACCCATATAATCCCCCCCCCCCCCATTCCTGCCATATATGTAATGGCACATTTCCCACAGTTAATAGCCATTTCTATTTTAATATCATACATCTCCGAAGGGAATAATTTATTTTTTACTACCAAGTTATGACATACGTGTTCAAATTTACTTAGTGTAATAAAGTGCAGGGCCCACACTGTAAGACAGTATGCGAACCATAGCTGTATAGATAAAATTTAAAAAGTGAAAGTCATAAATAATGGTTACAAATAACATCTCTTATGCAAAGGCAACAGAAAAATTCCATTTACTACCTTCTGAAAAAAACATTTTAATTAGGCTGTGGAATATGATATATAATAGCTCATATTTGACTGCAGCAATGCACTGACAGTATCATATTCAAACATACACCTGAATTCACCCAGAATCCTCCCCTAACTCCCTGAGGATACCTTGTCTGTCACCTCCCTCCCATTCCATGTCCTGGTGAACCCCCCCCCTCTTACATTTAGCCATCCACCCACCCCCCCACTGAAGATCTTTATGGTCTGCATTGCCTGGACATTACACTCTCTCCTGTCATAAGACTGCCTGTCAGTAGGCTATTCTGCAGAACTTCACCAAGAAAAGACTCAAAATGCTCTTCAAACTGCACTTTAGCCTGGAAATACTAAATGCCTCTGGTTCTTGCCTCGTTATTTGAATGCTAGCAGTTATACAACACTTTATAAATAATCTGAGTATCTTTGTATGACTCTGAGTACTCTGAAGACGTTATATGCGTCTACACAGCTGAGCCAGCGAGTAACTTTTTCTGCCTAGAGGCTCAGTTTGTATTGAGGCTCTACTCTAATATGTGCTGGTATATAAGCATGCAATTGTACACAAAAACAAGGAATAAATAACTAAATACAAGTACATAGCATCCTCTTATAAAGTGCAGGGTGGAGGGGGTGGGTGGGGCTACAACCAATCCCAGGCAGCACAGGGCACAAGGAATTCCAGTCCACCAGGGGGTGCGCGCGCGTACACACACACACACACACACACACACACACACACACACACACACACACACACACACAGACACACATATACACCCGCAGACACACACACATACAGACACACATATACACACGCAGACACTCACACACACACACACATATACATACAGACACGCACACGCACATATAGAGAAACATAGACATGCACACACAAACACACACATATATACACACGCAGACACTCACACACACACACACATATACATACAGACACGCACACACATATAGAGAAACATAGACATGCACACACAAACACACACATATATACACACACACACGCATACATATATACAGACACACACATATATATAGACACAGACATGCGCACACACATATACAGAGACACATAGACATGCACACACACACACACACACACAAAAAACCACATAACCAAATAATCCATTAATTAATGGATGCTAAATCACAGGGGTGATTCTAGGATGTTTTAAGGTGAGGGGCACAAGAGAGGCCATAGTATACAAAGGGCCCAATCAATGATATGTTTTGAATCAGTGAATAACATGGGAAGGAGCACCAATCAGCTTTCAGCTGGTGTCAGTGCCCCTGTGGCCCCACCCTGTATGGATCCCTGCTACTTCACCTGGCTGCATGTCTTTTGAATATGGTTTTGAAACTGGAGGATCTGGAGGAAACCTGAGTAACAGAGAGAGAACATGCAAACAGGCACAGAGTTGGGGCAGAATTTAAAATCCCTACCCTCGGGGTGTGAGGAAACGGCATAAAGAATATAATCATAAGTGGTTGAATCATCAAGGTGAAAATCTGCTCTAGCACAATGTCCACCATCTAGATGACTATACATAATTTTAATTACAATAATGTAGGTAATGACAATTAGTACACTGATCCTTGAAAAAAATATGTTCTCAAATTCATTTAGCACTATAAAACAATTAAGCACAATGCATAAGGATTATATATCCAAAACATGTAACTGTCACAACTTTAATAGGTACTTATGTTTGTTTGCAGGTCATGTGCCAGAGTTAACAGGAAATTAACAAATCACAAACAGGCTTCAGGTTTCCAGGACTTTTCGCATGTACTGGAGGTATTTACCATTCACGTCTGAGAACAAGCACTCTGCTGTATATTGTGATTTTCGCCAGACTACAACGAAAGTCAGCACCTCAGATTTGTTACTTTAAACAAACAAGAAATATTGACTTTATGCCTACAGGCCTGTATTGCTGGAGATAATATTTACGTAGCTCATGTGTTAAGAAGAAAATGTTTAGTGAAAGAAAATATAAGACAGGAATTCTGAGATTTGTTTTTCTGTCTCCCAGGGCATGTTACTTATCGACTGCCAGACGGAAGACGTGACAGGTACTTAGAAACTAAATTATCAGCTTTTCAAAGACAAATGTTCTGTCCGAGTTAAAAAGTGCTAAAATCCCATTGAAGTCCTTTTCATCAGGGATGCAGGAATCCAAAGGAAGCACAAAAGGTGAAACTGGGCAGAAACAGAGCAGAAATAGCTAGCGGATAATTGATGTTCGAGATGCGTTCTCCAGAATCCGGACACACGAGGTGGCGGCGAGTGCGAACGCGGCCAGCGGGATTCACAGGATCCACGTGTCAGCCGGTGCTGCAGTCAGCAGGTACTGCTAACATCCACAGCATAAACAAGAGGACCAGACTGAGACACACAGCTCCTCTGTTTCTATTCATCTGACAATAAGTGTTAGTTAAGCACTTTGATACTGAATCCATATTCCACCTGCATATTTCCACACCCTTTCTAACTGATGTTCATTTAATGTTTAGAATTAATGTTAATTGATATGGGAACCCCATGACTAATAAGACACTGGGGCCACCAATAAGTTACAGCATTGATTTCCAGGTCTTACTGTATTCTTGCATGTTTTCTGCCTCCTTGGTGTAAAAATCACATTTCATGTGGCACGGCTGCTTTTTCACAGTCCTGGGTGTAAAATAACTCAGTTTCAGCAATGCCCCCATCAGAATGGTGACCATTATCTCTGCTAAATCTGTAATATAAGAAATATCCACATTTCCCCGAGAAACCACAGCAGCACTCATATCCTGTTCTGACTTACATATATTAAATATCTCCAGAAGTGACAGACATTGCTTAGATCTGTGAGAGTGAGGGTGTTTTAATGGTGACAGATTGGCATCAGTATCACTTAGAATTACAAGCCTACTACCCGACTGTTTTAAAGGTCAGAACTTATAAAAATTGCAGAATATCATTCATTAAAATGTATCTTATAAATAAGCAGAGCCTAGCCTGCTAAACCTAACCCAAACCCTAACCTGTTTGTATTTGAATAGTTTTTTGTGCCAAATAAAAGCTACAGCTTCTCTTTCATGTTACACGATTGTGCTTGAAACCGCAGACCAAAGAAAGCAAACAAAAAGGATAAACGGGCAAATACCGTGTCACACACAGTCGGTGTTTATTTATGAAACCTGCCGCTGTTTGTGAGGCTGGAGCAGAGCAGCTGGGGGGTCCCTCCTCTGCCAGACGCTGCCTGAGAAAGGCCGCTACTCGCCCAGGAGGTCGGCCTGTTCCCACGGCCCCCCTGCCCTGCCACGGCGCCCCCACCTGGGGCGGATGACCATGTCGATGCTCCCTGTGTGTCTGTGTTATACAGGCATACACCTGCAGCGAGGTTGTTTGTCTTTCTGTCCCCCCCTCCCCCAACCGCCACCCCTGATTGGGATACGTGACTGAAAGATGGATGGATGGAGTTTTGTTCCTTAATGTTTTCCAGGACCAGCAATTTACTAGTTAAGTAAATGCAAATGTAAAGTGACAAATACGAGGTCACAGATGTTAAAGCAGCGCACAATTATTTTATTCTCACATGCATGCTGATTTTGAAATATATTTATACATTTAAGAAAGCCTTTCATGGAAACATTCCAGAGCGTTTATTTCTAGAAGCATCAACGGTACATTTAGGAGATCCTGCTCAGGCTCCACCAGCCCACGTCGGGAGGTATTTATGAGTGCGTAGGATAAGCCAGGGGCGATAAGGCGCCTGACATCTAATCTCAGTTACTGTAATCAAAGCTCCGTCTGTCCCATCTGTAAACCGCCCTGGGCATCATGTGTAAGAGGCCACAGTACATTAAAGTGCAGTACTGATGCGTGTAACTGAGGTTAGCGCACATTTTCTGGTTGATTTTAAGGCTGCGTGTGATGAAAACTGGGCCAGCAGACTCGTTGGGGGGGGGAGGGGAGTTGCAACAAGCTGTAGCTGAAAACATGCCGATATTCTTTTGAACTTTAACTTTAGCTACAGCACTATGCAATAATCTTAGGCAGTCAAAGAACGTTAAGCTTCAATGATTTTCATGTTGGTGTAAAACTATAATAGTATGCTTGTCAAAGTGTGTTAGTGAGCCATTTCAAAACTTCTGCTAAAATCACCCCAGTATTTGCAGCAGCCATCCAATTCTGCAACTGAAGCAGTGGTCTTCTAGCCATCCAACAAGATATCAGTAACGTCTTGGAGAACAGAAGAATCTCTTACTGATTTTCATTGTTACTCTTAATTTGCATATTTTTATGCTAAAATGTGTTTTTTGTTCTGAGCGAATGTGTACTTACTACCCAGACAAATAGATTTAAACATTTCTTTTGGCTGCCTAAGACTTTTACACAGAACTGCACTTCTGCTCCTTCAGAAAAGTGCTTCATAGATGCTGTCCATGACTAATAGAGAATCTCCCTGTTTCCAGACCTGCCCAGCATTGCTACAGCGAGGCACTGAAGTGTTTGGTGTGCTTTTTTTGTTTCGCCAGTAGATGCCGTTCCTCCTGTCTGCTTCCTAACTACGGTGTGTATATTATGTTTGCTGAACTGACGCAGTCGCTGAAAGCGACCGCCACAATTGTAATGGAGCTGATAGTGATAGGGGAACCCTTTACCTTGGCAATCACAGAACTCCATCGTTCTGTCTATCCATCCTGTATAGCCACTTATCCAGTGTGGGATCTCTGAAAGCCCTTCCCAGAATGCACAGGGAAAATAGCAAGCTACATTCCAGCCCGGACGCCAGTCCATCACACACTCATCAGCCATACTCCAATGGGCAATTCAGAGTCACCGAAGCACCTACAGTAAAGTGCATGAATTGAGGCTGTGGCTAGTAACTGGTGGAAAAACCAGCACCCGAGATCCTGTCAGACCAAGGACTTGGCTCACAAGCAGGGTTCCTCATTATCAGCAGATGTATCTAAGCCTTTCTGGTAACAAGGGCCTATAAGTCATAAACGACAGATAACAGGGTTCCCCTCAAGAGGCTGTGCAATGTCAAGGATATCAGTGTCACTTAAAAAGAGTTTAAGATCTTAAACTCCCAGAATTAGCAAATGCCAGCTGTTTAATGCTGATCTTTTAGCGAATCTGTTTCCCATGGGACAGGGCGTATGTATAGCGATTATCATTCTATACATTTCCTGTTTCCCATTCAGTCTTTCTCAGAATGTAAGCTACAGATGTTCAAATGAGTAAATTCTGATGTGAGGTCTACAGAGTATAACAGAGAATAGGAATAAACAAGAAAATGAGCTGGTGGAAAGGGGATCATTTTGTGTTTCCTGGAACTCCACATCCTCCTCATGAAACCACAGTGTATCTATGTCACCTCCAGCATGAAAGACCTCAGCACAGGTCAGTACTGAGTTCAGTACCCAGGACAGCGACCTGTCCCACTTAGGTGGACACACCCAGGCCAGGTTACAACAGCTGACTGTGTGCCGCAGGTCTCCTTGGTGATGGGAGGACTAAGCCAACACAGGCTGAGAAAAACACTACCCTTTCACTGCAAGCCCTAATGCAGCAGTAGATTTTCACTGCGAGCCCCAATGCAGCTGTACTCTTACACTGCGAGCCCCAATGCAGCAGTACCCTTACACTGCGAGCCATAATGCAGCAGTACCATTTTACTGCAAGCCCCAGTTCAGCAGTGCCCTTTCACTGTGAGCCCCAATGCTGAAGTTGGCATCATTTCCTTTTCCACAGCCCACTGTCTCTAATAAGAAATTTATCATTTAAGGGGAGAAAAAGAAGCCAAAGAGAGCATATATAAATTCAGTAATGTAAGGTTTAAAATAATTCTGGCGGTTTACATTGGTAAATCAGAAGAATAAAAATGATAAGCTCAAAAAGCCCAAATGTGTTTGACCTGGGTTATTTTAGACTGAGGTTTTCCATTTGTTGTCGCTAGATCATATCTCTCGTCTCCTACAATCACAGTAATTGCCAAAATCCACAAATATTTTACAGTAAAACTACAGTATTTGTTTGATCAATACTGAAATTATAATGTTCTAACTATCTCAGATCTTGCACAGATAGACTGTGAAGTAATGATCTGGAATAGCTAAGACAAAGCACCATGTGTCAAAGGCTGTTGTTCTGACTTGCAATTTACTTGCAAGTCAGTCGCTGTGTTAATCACGATTAGCCAGGGCCACACATGATCTTTGTTTCCTCTCTGCGATAAACTGTAATCTGTCTGCCCTCCATTGTTGCTTAGCACTCGCCAAAACAAAAAATGTATCTCTCTCTTCCCGTAATATTTGCAGATATGCACTCAAGTTCTAAGAAATTTGATTATAAACAGAAAGCCGCAAGAATTATAGATGCTCTGATTTAGTCGTTTATTTTACTCACAGAAATATAGACAGATACAATAATACGGGAGATTTTTTTTTTGTGGGAGTCACAGTGTGTGATCCATCTCAATGTAGCACAGACTCTCCAAGGGGATTGGACTATGGGACAGCAGGAACTTGGGAAAGCAAGCTGGGAGGAATGAAGGTGGGAAAGACAGGAGAAGACAGAACAGAAAGCGGGTCATGGAAAAAGCTGTGTGGTCTCATGAATCACCGTTTGGGGGCTTTTACAGTGAGGGAGGGGCAACAAAACTCAGTCACATATAGTGATGGGGAACTGGGGGGGGGGGTCCCTTTAAGGGTGGGGGATGGAAATGGTGGGGGGGGGGGGGG
>JAODJW010000041.1:17867406-17891131 GCA_026777045.1 Hyperopisus bebe
AAATGGTGGGGGGGGGGGGTGGAGTTGAACAGCAATGCAGTAAAACAATATTCAGGGATTGATAGATGCTGGGTTGGGGTGCCAAACCCTTAGAGTCACCTGACTGCCCCCCCTCAGATTGGCAGCTGGTGGCCCCAGCCCCTCCATGGTACCGTGTCCTCGTGGGGACCGATGTTTTCCTTGACTGCAGTAACACTCTCCACAGCAAAAGTCATTTTTAGCAAATCATTTCTTCACCTTGTAATAAACTGAATTTTCACCAGCTCTGCATCAATATCAATCAGCAATTACTGTGACTGTGTCTCCAAGTCCTGTGATTTGTCATGAAAGATGGGGAGCATTTTGAGCTGCTATGGCAGCCATTTCAACTTTCACATTCAGCTACTTCGAATTTTACTGTATTTATCTTGCTGAATTTTATTAACTGTTTTGTGCTAAGCAATTTCCATGCATGAAACCCACACACAAAACTTAAATGGCAGCAGCGATTACATGTGTAAACCCCACATGACAGAGTCCAGCTTAGACACAAACACATTTCACATTTATTAGGCTGACACTTTTATGCAAAATGACATACATTTGAGAACACAGGGTCAGCTGGCCTTGCTCAAGGCCCCGACAGTGAAAGCATTCAACCAACAATGGGATTTAAGGCAGGGACTTCACGATACCAGGCTGCTCTGACCAGCTCAGTCACACCGTCCTCAAACACATAAGGTACCTGTTTCATACAAAACCACAGACCTGAGTATGATAGTATCGCATATAGACTCTAGCCTTCCTCAAACCCCATCAGGACATGCTATGTGTCACCTCTTCTGTAAACAACTTACAGAATCAATATAGGAGTTGATCATTAATAATATAATTTATCTAAACCTATTGTTGCCAGAAGTCACCACCCCCAGCTTTAGCTACATAGTATGTAAAAACAATGATGTCTGCAGTTTATGGTCAGCAGCAAAGCTTTATTAAAATGTGTCATTATGTGCAGTAGGAAAGTGAACATAATTTACTGATATAAACTAACAACTGCTACGTGTTTTATCTGTGAACAAAGACAGAGTGCAGTTAACAGGGAACCAATCAAGCAGCTGATAAAACAAGCGCAGACACTGATGGCTGTGGCCTCCATATCAGTAGCTGTACTATACCTGCCTCGGAATCACATGTCATACACAGTTTACATTTTCACTGTCGTATCGCCCCACAATGTCACTATGATTAACTATGTTCAATCTTGTTTTTGGAAAAAATGTAGGAATTCCCAGTTTTCTCTGAGTCCTCACACAGGCCTCTGTGGCGGATGGGAATTGTGTTCCCCTCCATCCCCCAAATATCCCCAGCTTTGTGTCATTTCCCTGCATCCCTGTGGCAGAGATATGCATACCATTCTGACACCTTCATCATTTCAGTTCCCGTTCCTCCTCAGTGCTTGGGCCACCGGCAGCAGGCGGCTCACGCAGGGCATTACGGGACGGGCCGTTCGCGTACCTGGTGCTCAGAGCACGCAGGGCATTATGGGACGGGCCGCTCGCGTACCTGGTGCTCAGAGCACGCAGGGCATTATGGGACGGGCCGCTCGCGTACCTGGTGCTCAGAGCATGCAGGGCTCATGGCCGCCGTGATCCACGAGGACGCGGATTCCTTGGGGCCCTGAAGCGGAACGCCTCCGGGCGGTTTGCAGACGTGCCGGGAGATGGGGCTCCGGCACAGAGTCCCCTTTGGGAAACGGGGGCGGCGGCAAAGGAAAGCTGGATAGGCTGAGCGCACCGTGTGAGGAAAGCCAGCGGCTTCCACTGGAGAGCAGAGATTGGAGGCGACAGACCCCCAGCTGGAAATGTCTGTTCAGAGCTGGATCCAGCGGCTCTCTCTCTCCTTCTCTCTCTCATTCTCTATCCATCTCTCTGCTTCTCCTCCTCTGTCTCTCTCTCTTCCTTTCTCTCCTTTCCCCTTCTCCTCCTTCCTCCGTCTCTCTCCTTTTCTTTCCTCCCCCCGTCTCCCTCTCTTTCTCTCTCTCTCTCTCTCTCTCTACAGGCATCACAGGTAGTACATTGCTTATCTTTCCATTTTTTATCTTTTGGCTACAGCATTATTTCCCAATGTCACATTTAAACACTAATGTTACACTAACGGAGGAGAACACATTCAAATAAGCTAATTCCTGTTTCTATTTAAGCCGAAGTAGTTGTGAATTGCTGGTTTGGGGTGTAAAATGGGGCTTGAGCGTTAAAATAGTCCAGATGAAATGAACTCAACAAGCCTGGGGAAAGGTAACACCAACATTATAGGTTTAATAATATAGCTTTATTAACAAGGTACAGAGCAAGGTGCAATGACATAAGAGAGAGTTCATGACCTGAGCTAAACACAACAACATAGCAGGTCTTCAACCTGCCAGCCCTCTGCTTTTCAGAGTCTGCAGGTACTCAGCAGTGACACGACTGCAGCCACTGTCTGCAAGGGGTGGGACAGGAATCAAAAAGTAAAAAAAAAAAGCCACACAATAGCTAAACAAGACTGCGGAATAAGCAAAGAGAAGCCAGGGTGACAAGCAAATCCAGGAACCAGAGAACAATCTTACAGTCAGAACCAGAACAAATTCTAATCACAGAAACCAACAGAATTAGAGAAACAAAAAAAAAAAGAATCAGATTCCAAACCAGAAAGAACCCAGTAACCCGAAAGCGCAGCAGTATAATGAGGGCCACGCCCCCCCCCCCCCCCCCCATCAGGCAGCAGCCTAGGATGCCACCTTCTGAGGGGGTGCTGCCTTAGCAAACTGCCGAGGGGTTCACATAGGCTTCCAGCACACTGGCCAGCACGAATCAGAGATTAAACAGACTGAGAGACAGCAGGTTTGGGTGATTACAGACTAGATGCATCAGGGAACATTACCATGAAAGTCGACCATGTCTGTTTCATTACCAAACACATGCACCTATCACTCATAACCTTGCAAGGCATCTGTCCACTACTTTAGCTACCTGACATGTGAAGCACTTAAACCATCTAAAGTGGACTGGCTCAGTGGACAATGAGGTATGGAAAAAGAATTACATCTGCCATGAAAAAACAGTGCAATGTGTCCTCTGTATTTAGCCCATATTTGACATAGCAGTGGGCAGCTATTTTTTTGGGACCCAGGCAGCAGGGCATGGGAGCAGGACCTTACTGGTTGGGATTTGAACCAGCATCCTTCACAAGCACTTCTTTAACCATTAGGCCACTGCAGAAATGTCCCCTTTAAAAGGGTCTGACCAACAATTAACCTTATTTTAGACATTTGACAAGAAGCAAAAGTCTAGCGAAAAAGACAGCTCTGCAGAGAACTTAGTGAGTCTCCACACGCCTCTTAGGATTGACCTCTACGAGATCTCATTACCTTCCTGATCTGGGAGCATAAAAAGGGGATTATATTTGTCTGCAGGACCAAATAATCATCTGGTGGACTCTCTGAGAAATCCAATTGAAATTCTAACCAATTGCAATTTGCCATTTCCCCTGCTGTCTGATAGATAAAACATGGTGATAGAAAGCTTTGGCTGGAGATCTAGCCTGTGTGTTTTGCTCAGCTTGAGCACTAGAATGGACAAGCTATTTGTTTCTTGTACCTTACAATATTCATCCTAGAGTTTTGGTGGTGAGCCAGTAAAACTGCCACAGGTCAGACAGCGGTTTGGTTTAAAACCAGGTTATTTTCATAATCCCCGTTTGCTCAAGGACACCCTAATCTGAGTCTTGAGCAGCTTAGGGAATATTATTGTAATTTGAAAAGCAAAGAGAACCAGGCCTACCGTTTATTCGGTCCGGGTATATTTTAAGGAAGGTAAAGTCCTGGTTTTGAAGCATGGAGGAATGGTGTGGCCAGGACGCAAACTCACAGCCATTAAGGGTAAGAGCACTGAATAAATGTGTCACATTAACACTGTATTTGCTTAGCCAAAACAAAGTGCTCCCCACATGTTACCACTGCAGTTATACTGATCTATTTCAGGCTGCATTTTGAGGCCCTTTTCTGGGGCTTCAAACTGATACCCTACAGGACCATATTCTCACTACTGTTTTGCCAGGACCATCTTCTGTTGGAATGTGTGATCATGATATTTGAACATGGGTAATGATGAACTCATATGCAAAAAAACTGATCCAACATAAAACTGTGCGTCCATATGTATTCAATAAAACATCTTCCCTTTTTCCTCCCCAATCTGTGCTCATTCTGCTCCAATCATGTACCTCCACCCCACGAACATTTCCACCTCTATTCTGGTATTTAAAAACAGTTAATCCAAAACACAATGAAAACAAAAATCCTAAAGAGGAATTGAAACAATGTTTTGTTCTCTTTGCGAGGATTATTATACACACTTTTCTCTGTCTCGTGTTTCATGGATTAGTTGAATAAATGTCAGAAGACTGGAGGGCAAGCAGTGCACCCAGGCAGCTGTATGACAGGGAAAAGCTGGGGAGGGACTTCCTGTAATGAGGGAGGGAGTGAAGGGAAAAGCTGGGGAGGGACTTCCTGTAATGAGGGAGGGAGTGAAGGGAACAGCTGGGGAGGGACTTCCTGTGGTATTCCTATTTCCTGTATGCCCATTCCATTAATAACGGATTCTGTTGTTGCACTATTATGTGCAGGTCTGGAAAGCGATTTGAGCTGGACCTGATGCCTCAGGTCGGTTTTGTCTGAGGAGCTGCACCTGTGCACTGCTGCTGTTTTATGCTAACTGATGGTGAGAGTATGGGCATGAAACAGTCCCTCACGGCCGCGATCTGCTCTCTCATGCAAGTAAATAAAGAAAACAGGCAAAACTGAATCTAGGTCTGGTTGGGGTTGCGCCTATCACTCCCAGCAGATACAGACGACTCATTAAAGACCCCTTTCGAGTTAGAGGTCCTGAAGTTCTAGTTCTTGCAGAGTTCAAATGAAGCATTTCATAAATAGCTCTCTGTTGCGTATGTAAACCGGTGGCTGGCTGCAAAGCGGAAGCATTGATAAGTGTAATCTGAATATCAAAAGGCTCCATTTCATCCATTTGTTCATCTAAAATATGAGATCAAATTAAAACCAGGGAAAATGTCATTTGAAATGTTAACCATCTGGGTCTGAAATGCAATATACTGCGATGTGGACACTATGAGTCTCCCCAAGCTTCTGCTAAAGCATAGATCTGACATGACCTCTTTTAGGCGGGCACTGAACGTGTAAATATCCTGACTGGCAGGCTGCTCAGCCAATCGGTGAAGCCGGCCGTTTGAGAGGTTGATGAAATTCTCTTTTCTGCAGCACTGTCCGTAAATGGCTGCTATTGTTACCTTGGGGGTTGAAAAAGAATGTACGGCTATTAGAATGATGGATTTGGTGAGTTTCTGCCGGTATCATACCATTAGCAAAGGAAGTTGCTGCCAGGATGCTTGAAAATGGCTGGTGTGTACCTCAAGGTGAAGGAGGCATTGCATCCTACAGGTCAGCAGTTCGCATTTGCTTCTGATTCGAAAGTGTCTTTCTCATACAGATTCAGAGCAGCTCCAGCTGACCAGTCAGCAGCCCAGGAGCCTGAACCCCCTTAGCTGACGCTTCCTGTCGGCACAGCAGTCATGGCTTAGAATTATATCATATGATTTTAAAGAATGGCCAGACGATACCTGAATTTTGTTTCAGCTACCTGACTTTTGTCCCTGCTAACCCTGCCTGTTCCACACAGTCCATTACCACTGAAGAAACTGCCCAAAATGCTGAAACAGATGTAAAGTAGTGTGCGATTCAGCAGGGAATACTGACTTCACGGAAAAACTAGGAGACAGACTGATACCAACCTACAATTCATCACGTTCGTTGATGAGGCCTTCCACAAAGGCAGCTCATTAACTTTTTCACCAACGCTCCGTGACTGACAATCACTCTCGTAACACATAATGAACACGTTGGCAGTTGAATATTCCATTTTTACTCAATACGTCTTTCTCTCATCATTGAGCTTGATGGCAGGATTTTCTTTACTGCGTTATGCTGTCAGTAGCTTATTCTACTCAATCAACGAGCATGATTACTTCCGTTTAATGGATGTAACAGCTATGTGTAATGTGGAAGGGCAGGTTTGGACTTTCTGGGGCAGGGAGAGGTCACATGACAAAGCCCTTAATTCTCTTCCATTCAGCTGCCAATTCCTAATGAAATAAGCCAATCCTCTGCTCTCTCTCAGCCTCAAAGAGACCAGAACACATATACTGTCACTGTGTCCTGATTTCTTAAGCTCAGACCCATACTGTTGTCCTTGCTTCTTGACCCCCTCCCGCCTGATGCCAAAACGGCCACCCTTCGTGTACGTTTATCTCATCTAGTCTGTTATACTCCCCAAAGCCTCATAAAGTCTTGTTTTATCCTACCATCCTGTCATGTGGATCCACCAGCCACCCGACCCAAGTTAATCATGGACTAAGTCTCTCTGCTGAAATAGACTCTGATAGTTACTGGCAGCCCATTTACATTAGCTGACACATTTAAGTGGATCAGCCCAAAGCCATTTTAGCGCAACGATTTAGATTAATCACCCTCCCCCAGGGCATCAGAGCACTGCAGCCCATGTCTTTAACCGCCAAATGTTACACCTACGTTGTTTTCTAGAAGCCAGTTTTGGCATATGGTTCCTAATAGAGACTTATTGATGTCATGTGACCAGATTTTATTCCGCATACTCACTCCTGCTACTCGATCGTCCATCCGCTACTATCAGGGGGGAGACAACATTTCTGAAGCAAAAGACAGACGAAATATGCTAATGTAAGAGCGAACTTGTAGATGGCTAAAAAAACGTGGTTGTGTTTTAAAAGTACACACTTGATGCCACAAGCTTGATACTTTCCTCTTCTCTCCCTATTTGCCTAAAAACCACATGTATGCGTGGTGACAGTGACCCCCCGCCCCTAAAATCTGGGCAGGCCTGGCAAGCACTTTTTGGGGAAGCTCAAGTTAGCATGGCAAGAGCTTTGCCATATCGCTCGGATAAATCTGACAAATGCCGGGACGTTATTTTCTATTGTAAAGCTTTTCTGAACATGGCCCCCAAAGCCAGAAACATACATTGCCTTTCTTAGACATTGGCACTGCCATTGGAAGGAGAAACGGGAAGAAAACCTTCCCCTCATCCTACCTGCAGTTCAGGCGCAGTGCGGAAGCTAACAACATTAGTGACGGCTCTGGCACACTCGCAAAATGTGTCGAGTTTAATGGCTACGGTTTAGTTCTTCGTCAGAGATTTGGCAGGGGAGCCTCCCTGTTTGTTCCAGAAGATGTTCCTTATTAAAAAGACATGGCAGCCAGGTTTCGGATATTAAGTGTGACCACAAATGTCCACTTGAGAGTACTGGTATACCACCATGCAACATTATAGCCGGTCAGGGTCCTCTCTGAGCAGACAGAGGTTGGGAAAAAAGCTAAAGAGTGTTATACTGGGGTGTAGAGTAACTAAACCATGTGGTTATGTTCCACATGTGTCCTGCAACTTCACTGTTCCTATTGCACAAACATCTTCAGCCAAGAGACACCAATCAGGAGGCAAGTTCATTGTATCTTCTACCTTTTTTCCTTCTTTAATTAATATTTAAATGTTTGTGTGTGCACTTCAGGTTCAATAGCCCAGCTGCCTTGCTTACGTACATTGTACAGTGTCATTTATTATTATGTTATTATGTATAAGAATTCAGAAAGCAGCAGTAGGTAGATCAGATAGCTAAGATAGGAGGAAGTGAGAGGTAGACTGGAGACAAAATGTGCTATGTAAGTATTTTTTATTTATTTCACATTTGGCATGCGATGGAGATTTTGGAGCCTAATATAAAAGCATTTAGCTCCTAAAAATACTGGGTTTAGGAGTCAGTGTCTCCTAATGTGTTTTTGTTTGTTTGCCTGGAGCCGTGCTATAAAGATTTAGCATCTGGCTGTTTTACCAAGAGCATCAAAAGCCATCAAATATACATGTTACTTGTAGATTAGATTGAGGCCCATAACCCAGACAGCATGTCATTACTACTCTTCGGATCGGAGAGAAATTGTGTAGCATAATGTTATTAAGGTCGTTACTAGTGGATCCAACATAAATGATAAGACCGTGTAAAATTACTCTATGTAATTTGAAGACCGCGAACTACCAGTGGGAAACCATCAAAATGACCTTAACATGCAAAACAAGTAGGTAAAGGCTGTTTTATTTGTGATGTCCATCTTCACCCTCGCAGACGGCTTTGCCGGTGCTTCCACCGAGCGGGCGGACTATGACGCTTCAAGAAAGGGAAGATATTTTAGTGTTTATCTGGCTCTTCAAAAATTATGTATGGTGCCAGGAAGTGAAAGAGGAAGGGAAAAAGAGGGCAAAAGGAGGATACATTCAAGGGAAAAAAGAAAGGAAAATGGACAGGAGAGGTGAGCAACACAGTAACTGAAAGAGAGAGATTTTTCTCTGTTTAAGGGCCAAATGTTTGTTAGAAAATGAAAACTGCAAACACTTTGTTAAGGGATAAACACGTGAGCTGGTGGGGTTTTAATTCAGTTAATTAATACCTACAGACATTGTGTCATTACATAATCAGACACCTGGACTAATTGGAAAAGCGTATCAGGGATTTATAATGGGGCTGTGCTTGTAAATCACAAACTCCATGATGATGAAAGGCACCGTTAATACAAATGAATCTGTTATATGGTTCAGGGTGATCTGCAAAAAGTGATCAGTACAACCTGATAATATGAAGTGTGGTGTGGAGTAAATACTAATAAGAAGAATAATCCATGCATCAAGCTTCCAGCGGTTATTTCAGCACATGGTGGTGGGTAAAATGATTAAATAAATATATAATATCCCACATGCAAGTACTCAAACTGCGTGAGTGTTTCTCTGGAAATACAAGCTTAAGTACAGAGTAACCTCTATACTGGTATGTACACCCTGATGAGCAAAAATGTTATGACCACGCCTATGTGAAGAATAATGTCGACTGTCTTGTAAAAATGGTGCATGTTGAGGTCGGGGATGTATTAGACAGTAAGGTAACATTCGGTACTCGTGGTTGACATGTTGAAAACAGCATAAATGGGCAAGAATAAAGATCTAAGTGATTATGACATGATCCAAATCATTATGGCCAGAGCACCTCCAAAAGGGCAAGGCTTGTGAGGCCTCAGGGCCATCTGGACCATAGAGCAATGTAAGATGGCCACCTGGTCTGATATGTATCTCGCTTTCTGTTGCACTATGTGGACGGCCGGGTACATGTCGAGCATCTGTGGGATACACCGGACTGACAAGTCCAATCCACAGCTATGTAGCCCCAAACACAGCAGAGCTTGATGCACTGTGTGTCATAACATGCACAGACAAGCAGGCACCATTTTTACTAGACAGCCAACATTATTTGGTGGTGGTCAGAAGGGTTTGGCTCATCAGTAAATGTATCAAAGCCTACAGAAATAATGCATCCATGTATGAGCTTTTCCTAAATTTTACTAAACACACATCTATACTATTTCCATAGATCAAGATAGTTCCAGTACCGGTAAACAGTTTCACTTCCACACACTGATCTAAACTTCAAAAGAAACCAGCTGAAGTCGTCCTGCTTTTTAGTTTTGTATTTCACTAAAAAAGGTAATGTCCGTAGACTAAGGGCTCACACTTTTCAGGATTGTCCTCCATCTGGCAGAGAAACCATCCCTTTCCTAACACAGTGACTACCTGGAAAGCTATGGGAAGCTGTGGGAATGCCACGCAGTGGCTGGGGAATGACGGATTATGGCGAGAAAAGCCACTGGCTAAAGGAGCTCCTGGGGCCCCTCTGTTAGCGTGATTGGGGCCCCTCCCTTAGTCTGACTGGACCCCCTCCGTTTGTGTGAGTTTTATTATACGTTTTCTTTTGGATCATTTATTAGGATTAAGATCAATGCTGAACTATAAGAAAAAGCAAAAGGAATAAATTATTAAAAGCATATAACCACCATTATATTGGCAGACAATAACTAGATATGGGATTTTTATATCTCTCTTTGATTTAAATGGGTTTAGGCACAATAACATGTACTGTAAATTATTCCTTGTGAAACAGATAAATGAATAAATTGGACCACACAGGATTACAGAAAGAAAAATAGCACATTTATAGTTTCTTGCAGAATTTAAGCTTATCGGATTGCCTGTATTATACAATTATGGGAGTTAATCTTAAGTGATATTTGCTCCCAAGAGAAGCCTGCAGAATACCAGAGTGCTGCAAGGAAAATGTAAGTGTGCTTACTAGTGCCAGATAAATGCAAATTAAGTTATGCACAAGGAAATATGTGCTGTAATACTTATTCATTCTATAAACTTACCTTAAATATAGAGCAGCTAAACTACAATTCAGAACCCAAATACATACAGAAACATTACATTAATGAATCTGTTCATCCCTCCATACATTTTCCAAACCCACCCTGTCCTACGCAGGGTGGTAGGGGGTCCTGATCTTGGAACTACAGGCGCAAAGCAGGAAATAACCTAGAATGGGGCACCAACCCATCACTGGGCATATTCACACACCATTCACACACACACGTACACCTACAGCAATTTGGCAGTTCTGATTAACATTAGCATTAACTGAAATATTAATATTTAGAGAAAAAGCAGAATCAGTAGAATCCAGTCCTGGCATTTGAAGTTCATTTTAAATAGGAAAATTCTGCTGGGAAAAAAAACACAAACATGAATAATCATCCCTTACTGCTTAGTCAGTAAGTGCCAGAATCTTAAAGTTCACTGAAAAACTGAGCAGAGATTCAGAGAAACAAGGCGTTAAAAAGCAGACACCAATAATGTGAGAAACAGACATGGTGAACAAAAGTGTGCAGTACTGAGGGATGGCCTCTGAATTTTGTCCTTCACTGGAGGGCTGGACAACCAGCGATAAAAACACACACGTACACACAGAAACGTCACCAAGTACCGAGCCTCTTCGGCGTGACTAACGAACGCCGGGGGGGGGTTCCGGCGTCGACCGGGCGATACCTCATTACATAGCGATGATATACACCGGCGCCCCCGGCTGGCCGACCGGGCCATCAAACCTGACAGCAGGTGTTGTTTACTTTACCAAATATTGCCAATCAGAAGGGTTGCCATAGTGACCACCAGCCTCATAAGCCGCTCCTATGCAACCTAGAGACATCCTATGCAACACTTTCAATGGATGTGAAAATGAGCGGGAGTGTTCATATGTTTGGTCGAGGCTACCCATTCTGACTTGGTCACAGGTTGACTTATACAGGCAGCCATGCTGATTAAATGTACTGTACTGTACATACATGTGGTATGTAGGTGGGTAAAGGAAGAGAGAGACGCTGGTGTTCACACATGTCACGCCTGTCATGGGAAGCCCTGATGTCGCTTGTGCCTTGCCTGGTAGCTATGGCGACATTACCCAGTACCAAGAGCACTCCGCCAACTGGTACGTCTGTATGATTCCATGTAAAACTAGGGCCGAATGGACTGATTATTGAAAAGTCAGTATTAGTCAGGATGATACGAACTCACTTTCTGAAAGGTAGGGCTAGTTATGATTGACTACTGCCTGGTCGTGGTAATTCCTCTAGGCTCGCTGAATATTAGCCGCGGATATCGCAAGCGGTTTTTCGCAGGTCATATGTTGATATAAGGGTTGACGGTGATCATAATTTTGAGAGCGTAGTTGGGGATGCTTTTCTGTCCGCTTCCGCTTTAATTGGGGTGTTCCTTTTTAACAGGGTGTACTGTTTCACTTAACTGCTACTGAAGTGCTACGCCACATGACAGCAACAACAATACGTCCAAGTCAACACAACACAACACAACAAGCTGGCAATTGTGGCTTTGAAATAAGCAGAATCACCTTGATATATGGGTCAAATGCAAAACATCAAAACACAACAATCGGCAATGAAAATGGTCAGAGAAAAGGTTTTTAAATTTGGTTAAATTTATTCGAATTTCCTGCTGTGGAGATATGAATGTACAGGACGTAATTCTAATGAAAAATCATATTTCTAAGTAAGTATTCTTAAGTATTCTAAAAGAGGATTAAATAACCATATAACTGTTAATAAGTTAATGTGCTGGTGTTGCTCCTTCCGTCAGCTGATTGGTGGAAGGCATCACCTATTCAGCCAATCCCTGCTTTGATAGTCTGTTGTCTATCAGACTCCCTGATGTGCTGTAACCTTTCACAGCCAGAGGTGCGTAACCTCTGCAGCTGGCAGGGCTGATGTCGCCATGGCGCCCCTGCGGGGGACTCACACCAGTCGATGAATGCTGCAGTTTGAGACAGCAGGTGGCGTGACAGCTAAGGGTCTGCGTTTATGATTATGGAGGGCAGGAGCTTCGAATGAATTGTATCAGGAATTTCCAGCTGTGAAAATAATAATTGTAAAATAGAGTACTCTATTTTAATTATGCTCTAATAATAATAATAATAATAACGATAACAACAATAATGACGATCATCATCATTATTAACTATCACAATATTATAAGAAATATAAAAATAAAACAATAGCAAATTATTATTATTATTATTATTATTATTCTCTGTAAAATATTGCACCGTGGTGACATCATTACTAAATATGAAGAACTCTGGCCAGAGCCCTCCAGGGTTGTGGGTTCGAGTTTTGCCCCCAACCCTGTGTGTGTGTGTGTGTGTGTGTTTCAAAAACATGGCAAGGTGAGGCGAGTCCAAACGCAGCGGCCTTGTGCTCCTCTGCACGTAGTACATGTACAATGACTATAAGGTACGGAAGTGTACAGCAAGGGCAAAGCTTTGGTTTCAGAACTGGTAGGAACCAAATCAGCCCAGAACCCTGCCCAAACACACAGGGTACTCCTACAATATTGGTAGGGACATGCCCCTAGTGTCCATACCCAAATCTACCCCCTGGGGGTACAGCTCCAGCCTTTGGGGCAGGTGATAAGTAGGGTCCAGCTTAAAAAGGAAAGGAGGGCCAGTGGAACTGACCCAGGAGGACAATCCCCTGGAGCCCGCCCCCAAAATACGATTGGTCAAAGCAAAGTGCCATTCATCCAAGAAATGATACGTAAATCTGTGGTGATTTATGGTTAATTGTTGTTTTCAATATTCTAACTTTCAGTTCTGTTTAAAATTCGATTCATCTCCTAGGAATGATTTCCCCAGACAGAATGGTGAGCAACACAGAGCTGCCTGGCAGGCAGGCATGCAGTCACTGGGGCAGAAATATCCTTCTGAATTATGGTAGGACTCTGCTCTGTCGCCAGACTGCTGCATTGTCACAGTCATCTGCAGTACAATCATTACACGATTAATGTCAGTACTGTCATAATCCAGGATTAACAAACCAAGGTAAAAATAGACAAATTAACCCATGGTTACGTGGAAGAGAAAACAAAAAAGCTAAATTATGTAGGAAATATCATCCATCCATCCATCCATCCATCATCCATCCATCCATCCATCACTGACTTCAGCATTCAAGCCATTTCTCAGAGTGTATAAAATGTTTTGTTTATGGCAAGTAAACTTATACTATATGTGGAAGGTTTAAAGGATTTATTGAGGGGAAATTCACTCTCGTTTCTCACATTCTGAACATTTGGCAGCTATAGTAAGGAATGAAAAAAGTATTGCATGAAATAAAAAAAAATTAAAATCCATCCATCCATTCATCAGTAGTACCACATCAGGAATACAGGTATCCTGAAGATTATAACCCAGGAGTCACAGGTACAGAGACACCCTGCACAGTCCCACACACACTATGGCTGGGAAATGCCTTCTAAAAGGCATTAGAATGTTATAACAGATGTATCATTCAAAGAAATCTGAATATTAATGACTGTGATACTACAGAACCAACCCATCACCATGCAGCAGCCTCAGCCATCAAGGCAGCATCTAACTCTGCTTGGGCAATATTTCATTTTTCAGTTTATCATACCATCATTCAATCTGCACATTTTACCACAGTATGTAGTGTTTTTATAGTATGCTGCAGCTGTGGGCTTTCTTGACTGTTCAGCTAGGGTGCCAAGCAGAGACGCGATTTGAACCCCTAACGCTGGAGGTGTCACGCACCAGGGCCACCCACTGAAATAGGAAATACCAACTCGTTCATCATATAACCAATTGGAAATCTGTTTACCCAAAGCAACTCACACAAGGAGATTTCTATGTATGTTTATCCATTTTTTACCCACAGATGTTTCCTGCAATGGTGTGAACACAAGAGGGGGACCCCTCCTGCATCTGTTAGGCAACTAAGTAAAGCTTAGTAAAGCCCCCCCCCCCGCTGTTACAGGGACAATACGAGAGACACCCTGGGGTTTGCATCGCGCAGGGAGAGAGGCTGGTTACCACTGAGCACGTGCAAAATGATTCCCATCCCTGGGAATAAGGACACTGTGCCTCGAAAACGAACAGAATGACAGCGCACCTCTGATTATGACAACATTACACAAGAGCATCAGCCAGCCCAGCCCAGGGTCAGTAAAGTGACCCCTTTCTGGGAACTGGAGGTGGCTTCCTCAGGAACTGGGCCTCACTGAACCCAGGAGACTGAAGTGAACCTCAAATTAGGGCAAAAAAAACTGTACAAGGACGGCTGACTTGTGCCGAAGCCCTCTGCGTGTGAAAAGAATGGGCATAGCATGAGGGGCCAAGAGGGAAGCAGATCGATAGCGAACAATGGGTTAACTTTATGGGTTAACCTACAGCATTACGGCATTTAATGCGGCATTATTATTCTGCAATAGCTGCGATGGAGCAGATCCCACCCTGCACTTCACCGCAGTCCTGCTTCGGATCAGCTTTTAAGGAAGAATGGGTGGGGTACTCCATAAACAGACATTGGACCCACTGCAAATATGACTTTTAATGCCGACCTGCTGATCAGATATGGGTTCTACAAAGATACTAATGAAGATACCAAAGGGAGAGAGACAGGGGTAAATGGAGACTGGGAAAATGTTTACACTCCCAGTTAGGGCCAAGTTGGTCTGTGCCGATTCACACGCCGAGTGGCGGTTTGCTTGCAGCGGACACCTGACACAGCCTCCCTCGTGTGTTTATACAGTTTGGTGTGGCTCTCAGGCAAACGGTGGCTGATTTCCCATCTACTCTGGAACGGCCTGAACTTCCTCCACGGAAACATCGCTGGCAGATTAAGCCACGCGCACGACACGCGGCTCTGTAATGACGACATGCTGATGCCGCAGCTCTGCAATGATGACATAGATGGAATCTGAATGGTAAGGGTCCAGGTCAGTCCAGGGACTATATAATTGAGCCTGAAAGATGTATAATCCAATCATTGGGGAGTAGCTGGGACAGAAAAGCTATTACCAAAGATTTACTTGAAACTTGGACTCAGTTCATGTACAATTACATGGCAAGAAACAGGAATAACAATAATGGAAGGCAAGGATGTGTGATGAAATGCATGCAATACCCTTAATGGACTACTGCATACGCTGTTGGAACAAACCCGTGTTTCCTGCATGGTGTATCCTCTGTGATTTATTTATTTGTTGTTTAGCAGATGTTTATCTAAACCCACTCCTCGGACTTACTTTTTTCACTCTTGGCAGTCTGAGTGGAATTTTCCACTGCAGCAGTTCAGCCTATTTTCTGATTAGCTGTAATGTTCACTTGAACCGATGCCCTTGTAGTCAGGGATGGAAACCCTTGCCTGTCCTGCTGTCTGATGCAGGCTCTTCAGGTCCGTCTGGGGAGCACCAGCTATACACACAGCCTCAGCAGCTTAATGTCCCTTTTGGCCTCAATAGGCCCTCAAACCCCTGACTGCCCCACTCTTATGGTTGTAAATTCACAGGGTGTGTCCAAAACCATAAACACAGTAAGTACTGCATTTTGCTTGAAGGCTACTACTTGACTGATAATGTAGGACATACAATGCATGCATAAGATGAGTACGAATGCACTTAGACATATTGTGGTTGACATTTTGCACATTACCCGACTGACCTGGATATTACCACTGACATAGCTTGACGCCTACAAAAGCTAAAAACTATCCTAAAACTTATCAACAAAAAAGCACATATTTGGGTCCCCTTATGTAACTGGGTATTCTTTTCTCCTGGCATTTGTATATAGTCGACACTTCCTCCTGCCATCTTGGCACAGATTTTTGAGCAAGCAATGTTCTTCGTCTCTGGTTGCGGGTCCAGTGGCCTTGTGGGATAGCGTCGCATCGGTTGCACGCTTCAGAATTTCGCAGAATGTAGTACATCATCCAGGTACCGTTCACCCACTGTCTCATCCCTACTGAGCTTTCAGACATACTGCTCACTTCGCATACTGTATTTCACCTAGTACACAGGAAATAAGTATTTGATTTTGGACACACCTCCACCCATAACCAACCTGACCAATTACGGTTTTCCTGCACGTGGACCCCGGTCTCTAATTGGCCACCTGCAAACTAGCCAATCTCTTTTCCTCTCCCTTCCAGCTATTCACATTACATCTTGCCTGACACGCTCCAGTTAGTGCCATCTGTGGCTACGCCTCCTATATTCAGGGATGGACAGAACTGGTACGCAGGTACACATTCACCTTTAAGAATGATACGAGCAACAATATAGGACAAGTAAAACCACAAATGCATACTTATTTTATATGCATTTGCACTGCTATGACAAGAAAATACCTTGCATTTTAAGCTGTATACAGTACCGCAAATGAAGTAGAGTTAGCATATAAAGACTAAAATGCATTATATTTTGTTTTCATATCAGCGCAAATGCACATAAGTACGCATTTACACTGTTACCACAATCAATTGTCACACGTATCATTTTTAAAGGTGAATGCGTACTTGCGTACCAGTTATGTCCATCCCTGCCAATATTAATGTTTCTCTCTACAAGTTGCGAAACAAAAGTGTCAATAGTGATATATTAATCAAGTGAATGAAAACAGGAGTCCGTTTTTAAAATGGGGTCGGGCCAATGGCAATAAAATCTTAAGTAATTTATACACAATATGGTGTAACATTAATTATCCGCATTAATATTTATCTCTGTGCTTAGCTAGCCGCTCGGGGTCTCCTCCGCCCCCAGAGAAAACGCAGAAGGGCCGTTCTCTGGCTCCACGGGGCCATGGAAACTACATGGTAAACTGTCTGCCCGTGTTTGCAAGTGCACTCCGTCTCCGGGGCCAAGATAAACACTCTCCCCATCGGCCGCTATTTATGGGTCTGTGCTGCTGTATTTTCTTTTTTACTTACAGAGCAGATATGAATTCCTTAAATGTGTCTCCGCAGACCAAGGCTGACTTCATTCATTTCGACGGGACGGTGAAAGACGTGTGACTGAAATGAACGTAAACGGCTGAGTGCTGCAGAAATGGCTTCCAATAGAGTCACTAATGTTCAGCTCTAAGCCATCTCCAGCCCATCTTCAAACAGCTCTGTCTTCATGGCTCCTGTTCTGAAGCAATCTTCATCCATGTGTCTGTAGCAGGGGCTGAAGGTGGGGTCTGTCTCCCCCCCACTGGTTGAGGACACTGAGCTCAGTTTTGTCCCAGATGAACGTGATCCTTCAGGATTAGGGTAGGATTATCGCTAACAGATTGCTAATGGCCCTGTGATTTATAACCACGGAGCTTCGCTTTAGGGAAAGACCCTCATCGGTCAGGCACCGCTAATGATTCTGTGGTTTGAAAGCAAGACAGACAAACCAGCATTTTAAAAAAGAAGGAAACCCATATTATGGGGGCGGTGGGGGCTGGCATTACATGGCAGAAGTCACAAGTTGTGGTTCAGCTACTGTGAAGCTGTTTGTCCCATTGTAAGAAGCCCCCACAGCACATGGAGCATTGCCTGAGCCTGGCCCTCGTGCGGTAAGGACCCCTGACCTGTCACCACTCCGTCAATGAGCAGACAGCGTCATCTAAAGGCACGGCACATTCACAGACTGCATAAGGCCAGACATCCCACCTCTCCCGGAAGTTCCAGGAGGCTCCTATAAATTGACAGCAGCTCCCAGACCCCTGCAAAAGATGCGCAATGTCCCGGAAATCTATTGTTCCGTCATTCAGCAGTGGTAACATTAGCCAGCAAGAAGTTTTGCCATTGCAGTCTTGTCCCAGATTTTACCACCACTCTTTAGCCCCGTCAGCAAGTTTCACTCACCCATCCGAGTCAGCAATATATATACGATATTGCCGTAATAGCAGCCAAGCACTGGCCAGCACCCCTAACCTGCTGCTGGGATGTCTGTGAGTCCTACAGGAGGCCTGCTGACCCTCTCATCCACACCAACCTGAGGTCTTCTCTACAGTTTTTGTTGGCCAGAAATTATCAGTGAGTAAAAAGACAGACATTAAAAACGGCGTCTGCCTTTGGTTCTGATTAGGGCATTCTGAAAGAAGCTCTACTTTGGAAAATCAATAGTGGTGAAGAATGTATGATTGGATAGAGATTCATAGGAGGACGACACAAAAGGTAGAGGATACATGTAAAATATCAATAAAATGACTGAATGTGGCACAATCCCTCCAATCGGAAATTTACCTGCAAAGGCAGGTCTGTCCTTCACTGGCGATATACCACATTGTGACAGGTGAAAATCCCAGGCACAGAAATAAACAAATAATAGTCAGACAAACTCCTCTGTATCCACACAGCTCGGTGCACACAGCAGCTATTGGTAAAGAGTCTTCAGCAAGATCATGTGATCACACAGCTCCCTGCCAGTTCATTACATCCCCAATGAAGAAGAAAAAAATAATTAATTAATTAACTAATTAATTAATTAAATAGTAAATGACTTCTTTGGGGGGGAGGTAAATTGTCTCCTGCAACTCTTCAGAACTAATTTTGGAGATTGTTTTCACCAGAAGGCAATAAAGACAGTTTCCCAGGCGTCAACCAGGAAAATACTCCATGGATGTCGGACAACCAACACTATAGATGAAAATCCAAAGTCTATACACTGGATAAGGGGGGAAGAGGCCCAAGCTATGTCCTATTAGAGCAGGATCAGAGACTGCCACGCTGACACATTCTACAGAAAGCTGCCCCCCGTCCTCCCCCCCAGCTTTAAACGCATGCTTGTGGCCTCCCTATATATGGCCCTGCAGCTCCAAGGCAGTAGAGATCCTGCGCACTTGGAGGTGGGGGGGCGGGGGGGTGGGCACGTGGATCCCGCTACATTAATCAGCTGAAGCGGGCATCGGTGTCACTGGCGCTATGCCAAGCCCTGGGATGGAGTGTTGTTTACCGGCTGAAGAGCGGAGCCTGTTATTGTTACATCCCCATTCAGAGGGGCCAGAGCCGCTGTCTGCTCAGGCAGCCAGATACACGTCCCAGAGCACATTTCTGGGAGGTCTCGTCTGGAGATGGAGGAAAACAGTGCCGGGCGCCAGGACGCTTCCTCACCGTCCACCGTTATGTTACCCTAAGCGAGGCAGGGACAGCCAAGACCACGACTGAGACTCAGATGTTTTGGAATAATTGACGTACCCCCCAACACACAAAGACACACACACACACACACAGGTTTGTAATTATATCTTTGTGGGGATTCATTTCTATGGGGAAAACTCTATTGCCAACATGACGACCTTAACCCCTACCCAGCCCTAACCTTAATCATAAGTACCCAAACTAAACACAAAACTTTTGGCATTTTTACTTTTTTGATTGCATTCACAGATCTTTGTGGGGACCCAAAAAATGGTCCCCACAACATCAAAAATCACACACACACATACACACTCACACATTCTCCAAAAAGAGACCAGATAGTCTTCACATCAACATGGAGTTCTTCTATGGCATGATCAACTTGCTCCAGGAACTGGCTGACCCTGTCTTTTCAAAATCAATAAAACAAATAAATAGTATCTCACTTAGGATAAAAGTATCTGCTAAAAAAATAAGAAATACACCGCCAGAACCAGGGTTCAAGTCTCCGCCATGACTCATTGTGTGTGGAATTAGCATGTTCTCTCCGTGTCGTCGTGGGGTTTCCTTCAAGTATTCCAGTTTCACCCCAGTCCACAAACATGCACAGGTTAATTGGAGTTACCGAATTACCCACAGGTATGCAGGATTCCCCTGCTCACTGAGAAATATATGCACATCTGAAGGAGGCAATAAGGTAAATCATTAACAAAGAAATAACCCTGGTAATAATAGCAGGATCCAAATGCATCCATAAGTTTCTCCAATCAGAAAGCTCCTTTGATTCATCAGCCATATTTATAAGGATCAATAGGTCGGCCTCAGCATTTTAAATATTTGTATTCGGGATTAATAGATGTATTCCAAGCACATACGAATCACGTACAGTCACATCCACTCTACAGTAATAATATCCAGTCTATATATTGCAGCAGTCACTCTGCCAATTTTGCCCTGTTCTCATGATGACAAAATAAAATATCTGCAATAATTCATAGATGGTCATTAATAACCAAGTCTGGCATAAAGACCAAAAGGTAAGCTGAGAGTAGCAGAGCAAAACCAGGAGGTCCGTGGAAAGCGTCTGATGCCTTTGGGAAACATGGCAGGCAAAATATTCCCGTGTCCAGGTCTGCAAATGCATACGTTTGCTGTTTCTGGAAGGATTCTTTATGGCGTGACGCGCCAATCATGACCCAGAGATGCTACTGCCTTTCATTCTTCATCACAAGCTGCCTGATGACATCCCACTTCCAGCATGCATGACTGAGCTGAGCTTTCACGGCACATGAATGAGACGTTTCAGTCACTCTGGTCGTCTTTGGGCGATTATCGCCTCTCAGCACCAAGACGGACACGAAATGTCAAACCAGTCACTGAATTTACCGAAAAATTCAACTGCCCGCCCCTGAAACAGCAAAACTTACATCCTTCACTGCCGTCGCTCCTTTCCCCTCCCGAAAAGCTGGAGACAGGAGTCATTATTTCTGAGACGTTCCCCAGGGTGCTTATTTCAGAGACGATCTGGCCTTTTTCGGCATCTCAAAGGAAACAGCAGCGTGTGAGCGTTCTCTCCCGTCCGAAGGAGACACCGTCTCCAGCCTTCCATTGTTACACTTGGCTGGTAGCTCTATCTCAGCTGCTCAGCACGAGCTTTCGTCGTCCTTTGAGGCTCCCTGTTAAGACGTCGAAGTGGGTCGCGAGGAGTCCGTCATGTATGCAGTGTCTCGCAGACATACTTCTTTCAGTTGGTGTTTATTGACACAAAATCACACTGGGGTTTAATTTATTTTCCGTGCTTCTGACAGTTCTCCATGTACCTACGGAGATCTTCGAAGGGGCAGAAACAATGTTTGAAGGGACATTTCTTTGATCACCAACACCTAGAGCACTACAACATCTTAACCACAGCCAAACTCAATTAATATAAAAACACTGGCACTTCAGCTTAATTACCCATCCCTAAAATTATACAGGAACCAAACCGTGATCTTCTACGATGCCAGGAAGCATCCAGAAGCTTTGGACAGGACCATCAACAGCAGGGTTGCTCAGTTCTGGTCCTGGAGGGCCAGAATTCGACACAGTTTGCAGATAATCAGCTAATTGCCAGGTTTAGTAGGTGTGTTTGAGCAGGGACATCTGCAAACTGTGTTAGCATCTGGTCCTCCAGGATCAGAACTGAGATAACCCTGTTGTACAGGTTCCTCCTTGCTAATTAATCCCCGGGGCGGTGCACTGACCTGCATGGCTGACCTTGTATAAGGAGTCGACCTGGACTGGAGGACGCGAGGCAGGTTATGGTCCTGGGTGTCTCTTTGGTGTGCTTTTGTTAATATTAGTTTGCTGTGTGGTTTTACTAACATGAGGCTCTTACACCATATTTTCATGTGTTGCGTATAGAGGGTCAGAGACCCCTGAAGTAAATAAAGCATGTCTGCATTTTATACAACTTAGTGAAGCACAACATAAATTGGAGCTTATTTTTCTAGTGAACAAGGGCTCCATATGAGGTCATTCTGAAGAGGCAGGATGGTGCAATTCCCCTTCCTAGAATGTCAGCTGCCCCTTCAATTTGAGATGTCATATGCAGTCTGTGTGGAGCCCTGATCTGAATACAATCGCATCCGCAGGAGTCGAATCAGTAAAGTCAAGAATTTAGCTTCCAAAAAAATGTCTAATGTCCAAACCAAAATGTTTATCTCATATCGCACAGTCACGTCCAACATCATTCACTTCAGCATTCAAGCCATTTCTCCAGAGTGTATAAAAGGTTTTGTTTATGACAAGTACTATAAACTTATACTATATGTGGAAGGTTTAAAGGATTTATTCAGGGGAAATTCACTTTCTAATTTCTCACATTCTGAACATTTGGCAGCAATAAAAAGGAATGAAAAGAAGGACTGTATGAAATAAAAAAGTGTCCATCCATCTATCCATCCATCCATCCATCTTTTAATCCCCTAGTCCAGTGTTTCCCAATCCAGTCCTCAGGGACCCATAACAGATCCACGTTTTTGCTCCCTCCGAGCTCCCTATCAGACAATCCACATTTCTGCTCTGGAGCAAAAATGTGGACTGGCTGTGGGTCTGCAAGGACCGGATTGGGAAACACTGCCCTAGTCTGTGTCATGGGGGGCTGGAGCCTGTCCCAGGCAGCACAGGGCACGATGCCGGGGAACACCCTGGACGGGATGCCGGTCCCTCTTAGGGCTCAGGCACACACACACGCACACACACACACACTCACAGTCACACACTACGGGCCACTCAGAGAAGCCATTCATCCTAACTGCTAGTCTTTGGATTGCGAGAGGAAATCAGAGTAGCCAACAGGAAGCTGCATGACGTGGGAAGCAGGCAGACTCCCATTCTTAGGGCCTTACATTGTTCATGAAGAAGTGATAGAATAGAGCATCTTAGATGGGGCTTAGATGGATCTCCCATGGTTCAGCAGGGAAACACAGCATAAACATCCATCCATCCACTCAATCACCCATTCATCTGTCCATCCACTCATTCCCCCATCCATCCTTTGATCTCTTAAGTGTCTACCCTGGTCATTTGCAGGGTTACAGGGACAGTATAAATACCAGTAAGGATGCCACTCAAGATGGTCCGAAACACAAGGGCACATTTCAGGACAGTGAGACGTCCATTTTAATTTTCATTGTCATTGTCAGAAGCATCTGTCTGCTGTCTTTTTATCGGTGCTGTGCTCAGATAAGTGTGAAGAGGCTCCTCGCTACTCAATTCCACACTGGCTGTCACACACAGGCGGCGTGGTTGACACATTTCTGACCAGGTTCCTGCTGTTCTGCTCTTTATGGCTTTGTACTGCAGCTTAAAGCCCCTGTCATCAGAGTTCCTGGTTCCTAATCTCATTCCTGGTTCCTCTTGTTCTCCGAATCAGTACGCAGTACGTTTCTGTACGCAGTGTATCCCAGAGCCGGCCATTCTGTCAGCAGCCCCTGTTCCACACAGTTACCTGTGTCCTTCAGTGTGCTCCAGTGGACTCATCCAGTGGACTCAGGCGCTGACAGATGGAAACTTTGGAATTATATGGTTCAGGGCACTTTGACAGTTGTGAAAGTAAATATGTTTTTGTTGAGCGTTCCATCCATCCATCAACTCATCCATCCATCCTCCTTGAAATGGCTTTTCCTGGTCAGGCTTGCAAGGTGAGTTTCTTGTATTACACTTTACTCCTTTCTCAGACACTCTAACACACCTTATATCCCCCCCCCC
>JAODJW010000041.1:17902069-17921588 GCA_026777045.1 Hyperopisus bebe
TATCAATATGGGCCAACATTTCTAAAGAATGCTTTCAGCACCTTGTTGAATCAATGCCACGTAGAATTAAGGCAGTTTTGAAGGCGAAAGGGGGTCAAACACCGTATTAGTATGGTGTTCCTAATAATCCTTTAGGTGAGTGTATGTGTAGGTGCCAGATGCAGGTGACATGGACTGTAGACAAAGAAAATCAAACAGTCCTCCGTGTCATACGGTCTAGTGAAAATGCCGGTGGATAAAAATCATCTAACAACATAGCATTCGATCTTCAGGTTCAGTTACTGTCAACAAATATGATGGTTCGCCTTCTCTAGAAACACAGACATCTAACATGGTCAAAGAACACTTTCATGTGACATACACATGTATAGAATGCAGACACAGACACGCAAGCCTAACCTTAACCATAAGTAGCCATACGAAATACAAGTCTTTTGGCATTTTTAGTTTTATGATTGCAGTCACAGATTTTTATAAAACTGAGTTTTCCTTTGTGGGGACCACAAAAATGGTCCCGACAACATTAAAATAACAGGTCTTTATCACATTGTGGGGACAACTGGTCACATGACTTTCATGGAGATGTAACAACATTCAGTATGACTATAGTATTGTATGCATATAATGTTACAAACACACATACATATATATATATATATACACACACACACACACACACACACACACACACACATATACATACATTTTTACACATCAAAGAAAAACCCTAAGCAAAAATGTCTTGTAATATGTATAAGACAGCACTTACACTTACAGACTGACCTGTGCTTAAAGACATCATCCTAGAGAACGCAGGTTCCCTGGTTCAAAGCAACTGTGTTTTCACATCACAGACTCATACGCTACTGTAAGTATATTTGTTACTACGGCAGAGAGGATGAGCCAGCCTACAATACGCAAAGCATCCCCCTCCCCCTCCCCCTCCCAACATGTACAGAGCCCATTAAGGGATAGCGCTGGAAAGTATTAAACAATTAAACAGATTTGTGTTCCCTCGCGAATGTTTGTGAGTGGCTGCGAATGGTTCTAAAATATTTCCCAGTGCTGTGCCTTCATGTGTTCCGTAGAGATGTCAGAGAGAGGGCAAATTAAAAAGCCAGCCCTGATTCACAGCCTTAATCCACCCTTTGGAGAGTGTGATTAAAGTCTTTCCCACTGCAGCTAGGCATTACCTATGATTAAAACATGTCTACTGTCTACAGTTATAAAATCCTGCAGTATGGCACTTGCCAGTGGGACACGTAACAAGGGGTCCCCTGACTACCGAGAGCATGCGATGAGATCGCTAGATAATTGCAAGGTAGCTATTAAGCCAGCTATTGAAGCAGTCATGTTTTGCGTAATTAATCAAACCTGCTGCATGTCAACAAACTTTCAACATCACCCTGGTGTCTAATTAGAAATGACTGGAGAGAAAAATACATAGAATGACCATTGTATCATAAAATTATACTGTTGGATTGTCAAAGAAAAATTCTTTAGCAGGTTATCAGATGCCACTAGCACATACAAGTTACCACTTTACATTAGTGTGTCAGGTTCCACTCTACATTAGCATATACCAGCTAGTTCTTTACGTTAGCATGTACCACATCCCATTCCACATTAGCATGCACCACGTTCCACTCCACATTAGCAGGTGCCAGCTAGCTCTTTGCATTAGCATGTACCACATCCCACCCCACATTAGCATATACCAGCTAGCTCTTTACATTAGCATGTACCACGTCCCACTCCACATTAGCATGTACCAGCTACCTCTCCAAGGTCACATATACCAGGTACTACTCCACATGAGCATACACCAGCTACCTCTCTAAGTTAGCTTGTACCACTCTACATTTGAATTTACTAGCCACCAGTACTAAGCATGTACCACATCCCACTCCACATTAGCATATACCAGCTAGCTCTTTACATTAGCATGTACCACGTCCCACTCCACATTAGCATGTACCAGCTACCTCTCCAAGGTCACATATACCAGGTACTACTCCACATGAGCATACACCAGCTACCTCTCTAAGTTAGCTTGTACCACTCTACATTTGAATTTACTAGCCACCAGTACTAAGGAAATTTTTACAGCTGTGCTGCGCTGTGTTGCCTAAATGGGGAATATGCAGAATGATCTGAGATTAGACTATGAGATTAAGTTCTTTCTCATGGCACAGTCATAGATGACAAATCCACAGTTAAAAGCAAAGCCACAAGGAAAGACAGAAAGTAAGAAACAGAAAGCAAAGAAAGGAACAGAGAGATGGCAGAAGTTGAGAAAGAAGCCCTGTTTGAAGCAAAGAGGTACCTCGGATCACTGTAAAATGGAAATACAATGTAAACAACAATGTAAACGATCAACAATCGCGTTATTGAATGGGGGCTGATGAGCACTTAAAGCACACCGAGCAGCATAATATAAACTAAATCCACAGAGCGGTGCAGATACATATCTTTTTTTATATATATATATATATATATATATATATATATATATATATGGAAATAAAATCACTTATTTTCAAAACCTGCTTTCCCTAAAAATAAGCAGGGCCAAAGTGGGAAAAATGGTAAATGTAAACTTGTACTTACAAAATTTCATCATTCTGGAACTCCAGGACACCGTGGGTGTCTTCGAAATCTTCTCCTCCTCCTTTTGCTGTGCCTTCGATGGTCTTGTAGGGAACCACCACCACACCGCGGGCCCCAGACGCACGGTGAACCTTCACCTCCATGATGCCAACGCTTTCGCTGACATGCATCACGGGCTCCTCAAAAGTAAAAATGCCGGCGTGGTCATCGTCAAAGATCGTTACGGTTGCGGTGGAAGGCAGACCCAGGCACGCCAAGGTCTCCACGTGATTGGCCTCAGGGTTCGATTCCCCAGCTCCCACCGACAGCACCTTGACATTGCTGAGGTGAATCAGGAAGTTCTCATCCTCTTCAAAGATGTCGTCATCGATGATACCAATGCGGATCTCTTTCTGCGTCTCACCGGGTTTGAAGATCACGACGCCTTCTGTGAACTCATAGTCGGAGCCGGCGTTGGCGGTACCGTCCTCAGTGCGGAATTCAACTGACACAGTGTTTGTGAGGTCACCGCCGCGTCGGACGATGTTGAGGGCCACAGTGCCGCAGTTCTCCAGACACTGGTATGAGCCGGGATCAAAGAAGATCTTTGACACTGGGTCATTTTCAGCAACTTCAGTGCGCACCTCGTGCATGCTCACTGCCTTCCTAGCCTGGTCAGCGGCATGCTTCTTCAAGATATTCCCTGCTCCGGTCATCAGTCTGGTTGCTTGACAGCGATAGAAAGCGCGGCTCTTCTGCTGCTGGCTGAGCACTTGATAGTTAGCCATTTCAATTATCTGTTCCATTTCTTTATCAGGATGCTTCTGCTTAAGTTCTTTTAAAATTTTAGCCATGTCTCTTCTGGCTTCCTCATCATCAAAGTCTTTATCCTCCATATCAAGGCTTCCGTCCAGAAAGTCCACCGAGTTGGAGTTAAGCATCTTGCCGTCCATCTCGATGTCGACTTTTGAGGGCAGAGGCCGGTCTCCTTCTGTCTCAATGATCACCCCTCTCTGCTTCCCGGCCCGGTAGCGCTTATACACATACTTGTAGAATAGAAGTCTGCGGTCAGCAATCCAGGCAAAGACAACACAGAGGGGGAAAAAGAACAGGGTCAGCAGCCCTTCCCATACCTCCACCACACCCGGAGAGATAATAGCCAGGATCAAGTAAAGCCACGTATACGCAAATATGCTCCAGGTAGCAGTGACGAAGAACACCCTCAGATGCTTCACCTTCCGGTGCTCTCCATCCGGGACAACATATACACAGAGGCCAATGATGACGAACATGTTGAATGCGGCACTGCCCACGATGGTGTTTGGGCCAAGGTCGCCCGCGTTGAAGTTGTGCCCGCAGACCTCAACAACGGACAGCAGGATTTCTGGAGCGGACGAGCCAAGGGCCATAAGGGTCAAGTTGGAAACAGTCTCATTCCATATCCGCACAGTAGTCGTGGTGGTTTCACCGTTGGGCTTCTTAATTGTTATTTCTTTCTCTTGTGATGTGATAACCTCAATGGATGCCATGAAGCGATCGGCAATGATAGAAACTCCTAGGAACATATAAGCCAAAGCAACAAAGTAGACTGTTGCCCTTGCTATTTTGTCCCCGTATGATGCATTTTCAGGCTGCCAGACTGGCAAAATCACTCCTTCATTGCAATGGTAACTTCCAGTGCATGATTTAGTCTCATTATAAACTGGAGAATAGTCATCTTTTTTACTCTGTTCCGGACTCTCTGTAGTCACACATTGAATTCTGAAGAGTAGCACTGCCAACACAATGCTGATTTGGAGGCTTAGGGAGAAGCAAGCTGAAATCCCAGATCTTCTCATACTGCCAACAGGATAGCTTCCAGCTGTTACCGAGCCTGTGTGGAAGATTTAAATATGCCGTTAAAAAAACCGCGCAGAAACAGTATTATTCGGCAAGTACGGAACTAGCACAGTGAAAAATTGAACCGCTAATATCTAAGCCCGTGTGGTCTGTTCTCGTAGGAATATGAAACGCACGTTTAGAGTCTTGTAAACAAGCACTCAACATAACAAAATTATTATCGTCATCATCATTAATAATAATAATAATAATAATAATAATAATAATAATAATAATAATAATAATGGTGATGAGCTGTTACATTTTTCCTCTTTTATACATAAGAAGATAAAGGAACAAACATAAGTACACGCGTGAGGAGGATCGCATATCTTATTAAATCTACATACAGACACACCTGAAGCCGCTAAGCACTTTCACCGTATTGAGACACGGCACTGTATCACTGCTGCCGCGGCTGCCACCTGTTCACGCAGCCCAGCCGATGTCCACCCATAGCTGTTCTTCTCTGCTAAATAGCGCTAATCATCGATGTCGAATCGCACAGCATATATTGCCAGCAACTTCCTAAACTCTACGCTTCGCTGATCAGTACTGCGCTACTAAGCCGTAGATCGCGAATCAATGGAAGGCATCAAAAAAGAGGATTCCAACGAAACATACAGCAATTTAAAAACTGAAAATAAAAAACATAATACTGAAATACATCATCTATACAACTTGTAATGATACAGTACGTCAGCGAGCCTTGCGCGCTCCCGCGAAAGGATTTCTCAGTTTATATACAAGCAAGCCACTAGTTTATGGTTACGCGTAATAGACAAACAAACCACAACTTAAGTAGTACTTCCTACTGCATGCAGAAATCAGTCCATCACTCTAGCCATATATAGTCATGTGCTGTAATGCCTTCCAAAAACAGCGCGCACTGTGTAATTGCAAGCATAGAACTGCAAAGAAAGACTGAGCCTAGATGTTTTATTCAGCCATGCGTCCATACGCAAAGTTAAAGCATTGCTTGAAAATACAGTATGGTTAAATGAGATTAAAATGGTACCGTACCTTTTGTTTAAAATCAACGGTTTTAGTAGTGATTCTTGTACTGGTCGCAGTAGTGATGGCACTACACGGTATTTGTAGCAGTAGTTGTGGAGACTGGAGTAGCGGTAGTGATGTCACTGCTTGAATTGGATCTTATTTTATGCGAGACCACAAAGAAGGGCTCTCCCTTGCAAAGTAAAAATATACCACAAGTCCATGAACATGCGCCTTTTTACGTCCACAATCGGCAGGATAAACTCAAGACCAGCGCCGCTAGTGAGTACGCATGGTGTGGCTCAAGAGCGCATCGCGGTCGCTTTCCCCCTCCTTTTCATGCTTTCCGATCTTCTCTTTGCTGCGGCTTTTCTGACTTAAAAAGCTGACCTGAATGTGCTTTAAACGCGCTCCCTCAGTGTTTCGGCTCTCCGCTGCGGGGACGCGTCCCGATGTCCGTGAGACTCGCAGGCTCACTGACAGCTGACCTCCCTGGATGTCGCACGGCTTCGAGCCCACCTCCTTATCGATGCCTAGAACCTCCCACCGACAGCACGTCTCCGTCTTACTTAACCGCCTATTTCATTTTAAAGTATTAATATTAATACGCAACAAACAATTTTATCTTTATGTATTTCATACAATTTACCAGCGACTTAGATTAGATTAATGGTGCATATTGCATAGTATCGTGGTGCAGATAAATACACTTCATATTTTTAAAACAGTATAGAAAACCCGGTTTTCATCGGCGTCGTCCAATATTCAGATTACATGTTTATTATTAGTATTTATTGCGTGTTAGTCATTATACGCCTATATTCGCAATGAATTGGCCGGAGGTATTCATTAGTCCCCATTCATTCATCCATTCAATAAGCCTATATCAATCAATCAATCAACGCATTAGGCCTAATTAAAAGTGTGTACTTCGATCACGACGTAAATTTGAACAGCATACCTATCCGCTATTAACTTACTTTTTAACCTACGTATTTTGCAGATGAGTTAAACCAAGCAGTTTGTAAAACATGTCTATAAACAATGAAATAAATAAGCAATCGTCAGCTATAAGGCTTTTATGAATAGGTAAACGGAAAAACAGAATACCCTTCGTGGCCTATGCGTTTTTGTTAGGCTCGCCACAAGGTATAGAACGTTATGCATAAAGCAATCTGGTGATAAAAAACAAACCGGTGAACCTTCTCCGAAGGCAATATGATAGCTTTTACAAATGACCTGTGGGGAGAAATGAACATTACGGTTCAAAAATTAATGGAGACAATGAATCGGGTCAGGAACAAACACCATTTCACAGAAACTTTTGTGATATAAAATTCGAAGCAGATAAAATTCCTCACAGGGTTGCCAACTGGTCATTTGGCTGGCGTGAGGTTTTCAATTCGAGACAAGTCTACACACACAGTTTACATGTATGTAACAGTTTTATTAACTTGTAAATAGTCTATATGGTTGGCAAACTACCCCATCGCTTTTGATGCAGCTATTTTAGGCTTAAAATGGAATAATATAGCTTTGCCATATGATACCTTGCATATGATACCTTGCGAACCTGACAGAGTGAGTGTCATGTCTGATGAGTGAGAGTTGGCGGTCCTGCTCTCAGCGGTGAGCGCACAGCATGTAATTCCAAGACTTGGCCAGTGGAGGAGTTGTGAGTCGGTGACAGCGCTGCGCACCAGGTAAGGGTCTCGCCTACTGCGGGACTCGTTAGGCTAACGAGTGTAATGAGAGCCGTTTTGCATAGGGACAAAGTGGAAAGGAATGATATCACCAGCAATTGCTTCTTTTAGAGTAATTAGGAAGACGGTGCACAGGCTAAAATAATCAGGAAAGCCAACGTAATAAGTTATACAACACAAGCACAACATCAGGTTGCTTCTGGAAGCCAGTACTTTCAGAATATTTGTTTATTTAAAATTGTATATTAATATAATAACTCTTGTCATTAACAGTAATTTGCAGTTTTACTCGTATTTCTAAGCATCTCTCAGTCGGAGGTCTTTAAGATGATATCTATCTGTGCATAAGTCATGGGGACACTGGTCTGTTTTTTGAGAATCAGTCCGATTGGTATATGCATTGCGTTGCATATTGAGAAAATTTATGTTTAACCTGTGACAGCTGGATCTGGATTTGAGGAAAATCCAAAGGACACAGTTTTTCCGCACCCTTCGCCCAAACCACATGATCAAAGTGCCTGGACCTGTCTCTGTCTGACACTTGTCACCTTGCTGCCGCATGCCCACAGCCTAAACGGGCACATCTGATTCCATCATTTCCGCCCATGAAACCTACATCTCATACTCATCCCGTGCAAGTCATCTTCTCCTCCATTTATTATATGCTAGAAAAGAATCTATAAGTAAATGCATTTTGTTGCTTCTGTTTTTTCTCTTTATGGAATCTTTGCCTTTTTCGTTTCGTTTCAGGCATGCAGCTGGATGCTGGCAGTGTCTCCTAACTAGGTATCCATGAAAAATATAGATTTGGCTTTTTTTCAGGTTTTCTGCTGAAACAAGTTTATAACTTGTACAGTTCATTAAGTGCATGTAAAATGGTAGCCTTTTATTCAGCCAAGAAAATATGCATTACACATAGTGCATGGCAAATGCAATAATCAAAAATTAAAACAGTATGAAAAATGAGTTAGCAGTTGATCCATTACATGTTATTGTACGCATGATGCATGAGCTGCAAAAGTCTGGGCCGAAACCTGCAAATTGAAATATTTTTTAAGCCTAAGAAAAGCTGCCTGGAGACTGATGGAAATCCAGTCCCTGAGTGACTGCAGGAAATGATGTATTGCACTTCCATGGCACACAGAGGCTCAGCATAATGGCCAGATGTAAATTTGACATAATTGTAACTGTGTGATATTGTGTAATTATGTGTCAGCATGTCACCAGAAAGATTTCTCTACCTCTGCAGAGCCCTTCTGGATGAATTATTATCCGGAGATATTTTTTGCCATAAAGTAGTTTTCGGGCTCTCATAAGGAAAGCATACGCAGTATAAAAGGACATTTTTCAGCACTTGTCAATCACCATGATTTGTGCAGGATGCCGTGATGCAAATTTCAATTACAGTTTGGCGGCTGGTGGCTGAAGCTCTGGAATGGACCAGGGGCTGCCAGGTAACCAGGGGAACCTGCTTCTGATTGGTTAAACCCAGCAGATATGGAGCTCCGCCTTTTGTGTGTTTCTTAATTGCGGAGAAGTTCACCTGGAACTTGTATATTTTGGAATTTTCATTCGCCACTGATTTTCCTGTCAGTGAGAAAGGTACGATCACAGGGAAGCCGGCTGGAAGCGGCAATATTAAATTTGCTGTTTTTTCTGCATTTGTGTCGGTTCTTTAAAAAACGTTGCTAACTTAAGTTTAACTTTAGTTTTAGCTCTGCAAACAGAAATGCCGGATTGCTATTGACAGGATGGTACCATAATGGCTAAATATCATAATGACCAAACATTGATCATTGTTTATAGTATTCGATAATCGTAAGAAAACAAAAATAAATTAGTTATCAGGTACTGTGATATGTGGACATATGTGTCATGTAATAAATAAATGAATGAATGTGAAAGGAGCATAAGGATTCATTGCAATTTACAGATAATAATTATGATCAGTTATTATCAATGTTCAACCTATATGTGCCTAAATAATTTTGCATTTTATTCAAGTACAGTTTTTTGTCAATAATTAGGCATTTAGTAGGAATAGTCAGTACTGCCTCTGTCACAATGTGACCTTCAAGTTGCAGAGACAGTCACTAACCAAAACTAGAAATGTTCTTATGATCCACTTCTGCATAGTGACAAGCACAAAAGTTTTCTCTGTTTTTGACCATTTTAAATACCTTGCATTGATGACTGTTTGAGATGAACCTGAATGTATTTTTTAGTAATTTCACTGCAAGATGCAAAATCACAATCTTGTCGGCAGAGGTGACTTTTTTTGAAATATACATTTTATATGGGTAACTCATTAGCGTGTATTGTCTGTTTACCTCTGTTGATTCTGTCCTCTGCAAATGAAGGGCAGCCTCACAAACTGATTAATCCATCCATTTTACCCTAAACTGCCTCACTCATCATTATATCACCACCAATTCATTATATCACCACCAATGGCTTAGGATATTTTTAGTTTTGAAATTACACTTTTACAGGAACTTGCAGTATTATACAAAACATAAATATACAAAATACTAATTTTAACAAGGGATTCAAAAAAAGATGTTTTAATGCCTTTTCATTTGAAATTTATACATTTCTGTATGATCTATTCGTATTCTATGATATTGTGTATATATAGGTTTGTGATTACACAAACAGCACATATTATCACTGCTTTGTTGTGAAAATTGCAATGTCAGATTAAGTGAAAAGGTTTAATAAAGTGTACAGTAAAATATTTTCCTTAAAATACGTTAACACTTTATTTAAAGGAAAAAGAACATTACTGATTTTGGCGCTATTGTTTAGCTAAATTAAAAACAACCACTGTCCCTAATGTTGGACTGCTCTTCCAGTCATAACAGCCCCGACCCCAATTGCATATTAATTATTTGAGCTTGTAATATATTTTTCCTGAAAAAAAAAGGTCTGACTAAGTTTGAGTAATAAACGTGAGCGATAACGACACCATACTCACTTATGTATGTGTACTTCCTGCAGATCGCGGAGAGACTGACTATAGCAGAAACTAGCAAATGATAACTTCTCTAAATGTAACAGGAGGATATGTTTTGGGAAGCTTGTCCTGCAAGAGCCTCTAAACATGGTTTGCATAACTGCTGCCTGCTTATCTTCCTTTTCTCCAACCCGTATCCATACATGGACCTCTTTCCACCGGAGCTGTGGTATCTGGCAGCTTCTTGTCACCCCGACATGTAAAAGATAAGGGGCTCTCTTGGCAGGTACCTTTTGTCATTGTCCGGCCGGATTGTATCTGTAAAGAATTCACGATGAGTGGTGCTGGGATTTTCCACTGGCCGCTGCTGTCCAGCTGCCAGTGTCTGTTTGCTGAGTCCTCTTGTGCTGTGGGAAGTGTTTAAGCCTTTAATCCCAAAATATATGGAGTGAAAAGACACTAATCGAAAAAGATCTGGTATTATTTGGGTCCTTGTATAAGGAGGGAGCTCCCAGATTTTGATGAAATCTTACCAGCATTTTAGAAGTTAGGTTGACTCTCCGCATGATGTGTTATTGGTAATTGACTGGTAACTTCCAGCATCTAGGGGCTATTCCACAAAAGCGGGATTTCCCACGTAGATGAATTACTTAAGTCAAAAGTGGAAACTGTCCAATAGGAGGACAGGTAAGTGACATTTGTATTGGACAATCCTTACGTTTGACTTTAGTTATCTGGCTAATGAAAAAAATCCTGCTTTGTGGAATTCCCCCCAGTGCCCTTTTATTGAAAAATCAACACTGAAACAACCAAGGTGAAAGGACGAGAAAGCTCTCCGTAATGTCAGAGCTGGTGTCCAGCCAAGAAATACAATCAGGTAACTGTCCATGGTTTAATAGGAGCAGTGACAGGGTCACATTCATACACACAAAATAACAAGGGTGGCCTCTATGACATTGGCATCTAGGTGTATACCACTTCAAAAATGAACATACTTTTTGTGGATTTCATCAAGAAATTTAGGCCAAGAACAGTATTTTTAAAATGTCTTGAATCCATGAAATATTAACCTACATTAACAACGTGCCCTTCCTACATTAGTGCTTCCTGGAAGGTGAGTTTTGTTTTTTGGAGGATTTTGATTGGTTAAAAGGGTAACCACGGCACCGATCTCATGGTAGATCAAATGGAGTCTCCTCAAGGTCCCCCAAGAGCCCTCTTTCCATGATTGTCACTGTCGCCACACTGTGGCCCCAACAATTACCCATCAACCTGAACAAACTGCACTGAACACACTTCATTTCTTTCCTTTAAATTCTTGTTATAACCGTTGATCTGTGACTCAAGGATTTGAAGTTCTTCTGGGGACTTTTAAGGTCTTGGTGCTTGAAATGGTAACAGCAGGGTTAGATAAATATTTGGAAATTGTGATTTCCCCTGTTTGCTGATGTGAGCTCTGAAAAAACTCTTTCTGCAATTATGCCATTATATGTGTGTTGTTATTGTATTTGTTTAGTGTGTTCATGATCTGTAACCTAATATGTGGCATCATTGCACTTAACTGCAGTGCCGGCTGCCTGGGAGATTGCAGTGCAGGTTCCTTAAACAAACAGCTGTAATTGCCCCATCACTATTTATACCAGCTTCTCCTACCCTAAGTCAGTAATTAAACAAGCACATGTAGCCGTCAGAGCGTCTCCTATGCAATCCGTGCGAAGCCTCCATGAAATACAGCACTGAGGGTGTCCTTCATTCGACCAGTAACATCGTCACCCCTTGCTGACACCCCGTCCCTCGACAGTGACAGCAATAACTGGAGGCTGCTTTGGCTCTGAGGTAGCCTGACGACGCACTCGATAATGCGTAGTGTTGCCATGATAGCACAGATATAGCCCTTAGTCACAACTAGGCTATATTTAAGTTCTCCTCCCGATCCCAATGTGGGAATTTTCTTCTTTAACACTTCCTGCATGAGAGGGGGGCAGTCAAAGTTCAAACAAACTTATAGGAAAGGCTGCAAACCAAATCTGGCAATGTCTGAAACTGATCTGCGAGGAGGGCGTGGTCACTGACATGACCAATCACTAAGCCTGATCTAAGATACTTTTCTTGGCCAATGACCAAGAATGATTCTTTACCAGGGCTACATTCAGCTCTGATGAAACATTCAAATGGAAACGGTAGTGTGTTGAACACCTTGCTGTGCAACTGTGGCTAGGATCCATTGTGGGCTGTGGGCTCTGCCTTTCTAATTCCGCAGGGTTTATGTACCCATTGCTGCTGATTGGGTAATACCTCTGACACACCCACCAAACGAGAGAAAATATACCTCAAAGTATGTTGCACAATGGTTAACATCATTTCAAGGAAACGTGGTTCAACCTGGAAACCGTAACAAAACCTTGCACACCATTTTCAGATTGAATGTGGCCCAGATTTATGAGTGAATGTGCTCTGATCTTTGATTGGCCAATAACTGACCCTGCTCTATGATAATTTACTAGACTCGTGACTGAAAGTACTCTACTCTGATTATTTGACTAGTAGTTTATTCTGAGCAGTTTATTAACCAATGAGTAACCCTGCTGTATTCTGATAATTCGGTTGCATCATGACATCCGATTTTTGGTGTACGTTAGTGTCTGATTGAGGGCTTCAATCAAAGCTGAACCATAAGACACTGAAACTCTAAGAATACAAGCGAAATGGGAAAATACTTGAGATATAAATCAACTAATTGCAATTTAAGTTAGGCTCATGTTAAATGTATTGAATCCATTCATCTTCAAACTACTTGTCCTGGTCAGAGTTGTGGGAAAGGTGCTAAGGGCTACAGACCAGCACAGGCCAGGAGTTCAGAGCAGCACAGGGCGTAGGGCAGAGGTACAGAGCAGCACAGGGCGTAGGGCAGAGGTACAGAGCAGCACAGGGCATAGGGCAGGGATACAGAGCAGCATAGGGCATAGGGCAGGGATACAGAGCAGCATAGGGCAGGGGTACAGAGCAGCATAGGGCAGGGGTACAGAGCAGCATAGGGCGTAGGGCAGGGATACAGAGCAGCATAGGGTGTAGGGCAGGGATACAGAGCAGCATAGGGTGTAGGGCAGGGATACAGAGCAGCGCAGGGTGTAGGGCAGGAATACAGAGTAGCAGAGGGTATAGGGCATGGATTCAGAGCAGCACAGGACGTAGGCCAGGGATACAAAACAGCACAAGGTGTAGGGCAGAGATTCAGAGCAGCAGAGGGTGTAGGGCAGGAATACAGAGCAGCAGAGGGTACAGGGCATGGATTCAGAGCAGCATAGGGTGTAGGGCAGGGGGTACAGGGCAGCACAGGGCATAGGGCAGAGATTCAGAGCAGAACAGGGCGTAGAGCAGGGGTACAATGTAGCACAGGGTTTAGGGCAGGGATTCAGAGCAGCACAGGGTGTAGGGCAGGGGTACAGAGTAGTATTGGTGTAGGGCAGGGGTACGGGTACATACCAGCACAGGGTACAAGGCAGGGGTACAGACCAGCACAGGGTGCAGGGCGTGGGTACAGACCAGCATCGGGTATAGGGCAGGGGTAGAGCAGTATTACAGACACTATAATATCCTTCAGCTTCCGTCCCCGCCTGTTTCGCCACACTCGTACGCCTCACACTGCCTGCTAATCACAGCCATGCTCCATTTACCCTGATGATGATCCAGGTGTCAGATCAGCTCCTGATTAGCACAGAGATTGGTGGGAGCCTGTGATTCGGGCAGAGTTAGGCATCCAGGTGGACTGGCGGGGGATGAACTGTCAGCAGTTGACAGTGGGAGCCTGATTAGCTGCATTGTTTGAGGCCTGGGCTCTTCTGTGTGAAGGATTAAATGTTCGTTACCTTTGGAGAAAGACATGTGGAGTAGCAGGGATGCTAAGCTAGCATAATTTTACAAAATCAAACTATCACTCTTTTGTCTTTACTTCCATTATATTTAAGTCACAGGCTGACTAAAGCAGTATATCAGCAAATCAGGTGAGAAGTTATTCCACATTTTGGGTCCCCTCTGATCCATCTTACTTTTCGAAGGAGTGGACCTAGAGCTTCTCTTTCCATATGTAAATACAGCTGTATGACAATAAACCCTTTGTTTGATTTTCAAATGTTCGTGTACAGGTACAAGCTTTATCTACCTCATCATGTTCTCCATAGCTTGGGAGCCACAGCACAGGGTCAGCCAACGTGTGGCAATCCTGGAGCTGGTGTTTAAGGGCCTTGCTCAAGGGTCCACAGACATGTGACTGTTCTGTCGAGGCTTGACCCAGCAACCTTCCGATCACCAGCATGGAGACTCAGCCCAGTGAACCACTCACTGCTCCCATATGCCTGGCAAAGAGCATCCTGGTATACACATAACCCTCCAATTGTGACATTTCGGTGTGAGGGACTGCAGATATGGGGAACAGAATGACACACTCAGAACATGGGGTAAAGCTGGCCAGGGGGGTTGTACTCTGAAGATCAGGAGATCTGCTGTTAATGTGCACAGGCACAGGAGCATCTGGACCACAAGGGCCTTGAGAAGTACTCATGTTCCACGCAAGCGTTCTCAACCTTGCTATTTTAATGTTTTTTTGCTTGGCAGGTGCTCAAGGGCCCAACAGTGATATGATAACACTGTCATCCACGGGATTTGAACCTACGACCTTCTGGACACATGCCCAGATTCGTGATGGCACGACAGAATGATGGCCTTATTACTAACCACACAGGCAATGGGAATTGTTTTGATTCCCCATATTTCTCTGCATATCAGTTGGGCATTCTGGGTCTGTCTGGGCGGTGCAGCCATCCCTGTGTATGTCTGCTGCTCAGACAGCTTTAACTCGCACCCTCCTTACCAACCCGAGACCCCCTGTCATCGCCTGAGCTCCACGCCGGATGCAGAGCCCAGACAAACGGTAGGAGACACACCGCCCCCGATCCGAGCTGAGGACAGAGGACGTGCTCCGTTCTATATCAGGAAAAACGGGTTCCGAAAATGGGCCACTTCACCATGCCACCTGAACAGAGACTCTCCTGGCCCCATCGTGCAGATCCAGCCACAGAACAGCCTTAAAACCCACTGATGTTAAACAAATAAAATAAAATATGGGCTCATGATATACATATAGGCCTCCCAGCAGATCTGAAAAGTGTGGATAAGAGTCAAAACCCAGTATTTGTCTTTATATTTGGCAGTATTTGTAACACTGAAGACTCAGTCATGTTGAAAATGAATAATCTCTTAGATAAAATAGCGCTGAGAGCTGATAGGTCACTGGCTGCTTAATGAAAGGTACCATTGTCTTACGGCGGATTAAATAGTCATTATTTCCACTGCTGAAAATCATTGTAGGTGCCATGTAAAACAAAGGGACAGGATTCTTTTACGTAAAGAGAAATGTTCACGTTCTGGTCCTGATGCTGAACAGCTTCAGATATGTATTGTGTTGATTTGGTACTGTTTTTGAATTGACACCTCTAGGATACTTCTCTCTTATCTGCCTGTTCCCTATTGTCTTGGCAAAGGACCCAACATCACTTTTGTTGGTTGTAAACATTATCAAGCAATATGAAAGAAATGATGTAAGTGCATTGCAAAGCATTATGTGCTTAGATACTGGACATCATGGCATCACCAAAGACTTATAGTAATTTTTGTCTTCAGTCTCCTGCACATTAAAATGTCTAATCCTCTTAGTCTAATAACCAATTCAGCAGACAATATTGTCCAGAGAGACATGCAAGTGAGGATCAGAGACCAGGGTCAGACAGTATGTCCGGAGAAATTAGGGTTAACAGTCTAACTCAAAGGTCCGACATTGATGTCACTCTAACATTGGGATTTGAACCAGCAACCTTCTGATTACAAGCAGCTCACAGAGCTACAAGCCAGTCCTTCATAGACTGATGCATACATGAGAAGCAAGAATGAGAGCTGTTTAGGGTTCTGCAAAATGGAAAAAGGGCAGGGAACAAGACGATTCAAGGCTCGGGGGGGAGAACCAAATGTCTGGGAGGAGCAACTAAGAGACAGAGCATGCATCTGGTTTACATTACTAGGGAAGGCATGTTATACGGCTTTGTCCTTCGCCATCTAGCAGCTTATTTAACAAATGAATCATTATATCGCCTGTGGGAAAAATATGATGGCTTTTATGACGACCATTGGATGCAATTAACTTTGCAATATATAATACAGATCAAATGTCTTCAACAGGTATAAAAACATTCCTTCTAACTGCATTTGCAGCATTAAAAAGGTTATAAATAAAAATAAGGGCTAAAATGAGAATATGTTTCAATCCCCAATAAGCCATGGTTACATAAGACTGAGTTTCCATTACAACACATGAGTACATAGCTATTATGCTGGACCTAAGTTATGTTTGACTCGTTACGTTACACAAACTAGTAATGGGTGAGCAAACTGTGCAACACAACAAGTGCTGTTGTTCTGTCACCATGGGAACTGAAGATTGTGAAGTCCAGAAAGGTCAGTAGTTGCAAAGTAAACTGCTCAACATTTTTGACTTTCCAAAGGATCTGAAATTTGACAGACCCCTACCTCTCTTCTGTCTTTTTTCCAGAAACTTGACCATGGCTGTAGACCCAAAGTTATGCCTGTGAACTAAAACTAAGCATTTTTCTCAAAATTCTGTCAAACTACTGACAACATCACACAGCAATGATAATAAACTCACTAGTCCAGCATCTCCCCCTAATTGCTTAATTAGCACCATAGTTTTTATGTTTTTGAACATTTTTTTACTATGTATTATAGTTTTAGTACCGACATTTATAACCAGACAAGTAAGAAGTTATGGTGTGACAATGGATAATATCCAGCGAATCAAACCAGTGATACCCAATCCAGTCCTTGGGGACCCACAGCCGGTCCATGTTTTTGCTCCCTCTGAGCTCCTGCTAGGGAGTGAGGAGGGAGCAAAAATGTTGACTGTCTGGCAGGGACCTTGGAAGGAGCAAAAACGTGAACCGGCTGTGGGTCCCTGAAGGCCACAATGAGAAACATTGACAAACGGTGAAATGTATTATTCTCTGTCTCTGCTGCAGTAGCCTTACATGTGTCCGTTTTGTTTCCAGTCAGGTATCAATGAGGAAGCACTGTTCACAGTGCAGATCTCCAAGGCACTCAGCATAGACACATCTGAGATACTGGTTGGCTGGTGAGGAGGTGGAATGTGCCCTGGGGTGGTAGCCAAGGGCGTTCTTGACATACTGCTGTCCCGAGGCACTTTCTGCTGTCCTGGCCAGCGCTGAGTGTTTTACGTCAGATATAAACCAAGATCGGGAGCCACAGATGGGTCTGGTTCACACGCTTGTATCTCGGGAAGTTGAAAAACAGCCCGTGACTTGGATGGGGCAGAGTGCTCCGGACACACTGGTGGGACAGCAAGGGGCCAAACAGGGGGGCGCTGTAAATACTCCATAATGGTGATTAACTCAGGGTCACGGTGTCACAAAAATAGTCTAAGAGGAAAAGAATAATGTGATGCTTCACTTTGAAAGGGAATCCATGGAAGCTCCACTGAAAATAACATTATGCTGTTATACATTATATAATACATACATTATATTCAAGCTAAACATATTTGTTATATCTCTTATGAACATAGAGCATTCATATTTTTGTTCAGTTGTGTGTTTATTTTGACCCTGTCTAACTAAATCAGGTTGAAAATGATGTGTCATTAGTGAATTATTGAATATCCCGCAGACTACATAATGCATTTAATTCACCTAGTAAATGCATCAGCAAAGTGAAAGAGAAGTAAATTAATTTTAAAAAAATCATGAATATTTATATATAATATGTGGAAAAGAGGCCATTAATGAATCAGAAAATGCATTGGGAGCTTAACAAGATGAATCATGTCGACTGTCTAGCAAAAAAAAACAGAGAGCAGAGTCTGATTAGACCCTGATTTGGGTAATTACTATGCATCTGACTGACAACCATCATTAAAAAAACAATTAAAATTTAATTAAAACAATTTAATCCTTAACAATCCTTAATAATACTGTTTCAGCAGATTTGTCAAAGTTGGATTTGTTAAATGTATTTGGGTCCGACTGGAGGCTTACTCTGTAACTAGAAGTGCAACAGAGTAGATGAATGTGAGATTTGATAGCTTTGCTGGTTGTGTGTTTTGGTGCACAAGAGGGAGCAGAAAGTGCTTCACTGTGACCTGAGATGCTGCCTGACATGGTAGCACTTGTGTTTTATATTATACAGTCATACACCAGTACCCAAAATTGCAGAAACATTTCCAATTTTTAGAGATTGCAAAACTACATTTCAGTTACTCTAGTTACTATTTAATCGTCCAGTGTATGATATTTGTAAACATTCTTTGATTGTTTATAAACATTACTAGCGATATTTTAATTTTTAAAGCGTAATGCCAAAAATGCAAGGTGTTTCCACAATTTTGTCCACTAGTGTGCATGATCTTTCAGCATAAGAACTGGACTTATTGGCAAAGGAAATAGAATCTGATTTGGAAACATTCTCCATTGGCCTGGTTCATGATAGATAAATTCTCCAACACAGTTAAAAATGCTACACCAAGCTATCTGCTGTGTCTACATTCAGATGGAACCTGGTAAATGTCATTATCTAATCAGTGAAAAGTACCTATCTGTAGGCCTACTGAATCTCATTTTCTATATCGGTTTCAGAGTTTGGTGGTCTGCAAGGTATTTGCGGTTTAATGTAATGCCACTTGATAGCTCATTCTTCCGCTCCTTTATGTCCTGTTGTAAGGGTAAACTGATTTTATTTAACCTTCCAAGGATGTATAGTTATAGACACAACAGAACCCTGCATCAACAGGTAGAGCTTGTCCATATGCATAATGCATGAGTCACGAGTGTCGTAGCATGGAAATAATTGGTGATTTTTTCACAGTACAAATAAACCATGACAGAAGTGCTGTTTCTAACACAATCTGGCTTTGGTTCGTTTCACCCACAAAGTAACAGAAACTAAAGTCGCCAAAAAAAAAAGCTCTTTTGTTCTTCTCAGGTTTACATACTTTTTAAACAATATGCAAAACTTTGAAAGAAAAATAACAATTATTCAAGTTGATACACCCCTGTGCACTAATGTGGGACAAGTGGACATTATTTTACTCTCTATAGGTATATAAGCTACAGAAACTGGGTAATTGTAGGAAATATACCTGCTGAATTTATAAAACAGAGGAAATCAAGGTAAATTTACAGATACCATCTAGTCCAGGGGTGAGCAGTCTTATCCACAGAGGGCTGGTGTGTTTGCGGGTTTTCACTGCAACTCCCTAATTAGATTACTAATTAGAGGACTGATTGGTTGAAGAGTCCTCACACCTGGGTTTGAACAGCTG
>JAODJW010000041.1:17924544-17935912 GCA_026777045.1 Hyperopisus bebe
AATACCTTTAGAATACTGTAATCTTACTGTGACAGAAGGAAAATTGTACCATAGTTTTAAAACTCTGTTAGGTCTCCTCACTTTGGAATTGAAATTTCAGTATCAGCAGTGAAAGTAAATTAGGAAATGATTATGACACAATCAGAACAACCAGAAGGATCGGAATTCATAAGGGCACAATCATAAGGATTGGGATTCATAGGTATCTTTGATTATATGCTGTATATATATATCAGCTAGATGAAAGCAAATATTATTATTCCTTCTTTTAACCTTTATCCTTTGAGTACCTGGCCCTCAAAAAGTCTGCATAACTCTACTCTTTTATTGGTCGCAACAATCTCAGCACATACAGTACAGAATCCCAGGCTGATAAGCTGACTTGTTTCCCAGCTTTCTTTGGTGTAATGGGTTTTCCGGATGGACCGCATCTTCACCTGGGATTTTCAGGGCTGAAAGGGAGAGCTCAGGGGGCGCAGACCATGGAAGAGACATTACCAAATATTCAGGCATAAAATAGCTCTTTGGGGATTTGTTAAAAAAAATAGCCATCCATTATCTTATGCAGCAACAACAACAGCAACTGGGCAAACTTTCCGATCTTAGTGCGAAAGGCAAGCTTAGAAAAATAAGCAAGGAGTGACCACTGAGAATGGGGGTTGGGGGAGCAGATCGATGGGACTCGACTGGTGCTGCCTCGAGAGACGGATGGTGGCCTTACCCCACTCCCTAACTCAAAAGGTCTCCTTCACAGAGAAAGGACAGTACAGCCTTTGGGAAGCTTTTCTCATTCTGCTCTGAGCCGCTAATGAGGCAGTTCATTGTACGGCTTTATTCCTGCCTGTTCTCTTGATAAAGCTGAATTCACTACCTCACTGCTGGGCCCAGCAGCTTTGCCATCCGATATAATGGCTGCTTGGGTATTCAGAATTTTCTCATCCTCAGTGCTACGCTTCTTAAATCAAGCTGAATGTAGGTTAGCTGTTTTATAAAAGCAGCTCGACGTCGACCGAAGCCGATGCAGGGACACCGTTGCTTGACATTTTCGTCATAAGTCTTGCTGTACGCCGCCTTGTCACTGACTCACCATGCTGTCACACCTGCGGACTGGTACATACCTTAGGGTATCAGATTTAAACAGCTTTGGAAAAAGCACGTCATCGTAACAGCTTCCGGCACCTATGACACTGCTGTCTCTGATGCCAGAAGGCATATGTGGGCTGATTCACGCTGTCATGACATCAAGTTCATATTAAATTGATATTTTGACAGCATATTATGAAAAAGCAACAGTTGTTGTTAAGAGATCCTAATTACAGTAACTCTATTGCTGTCGACTGTACTTGAGGTTAGTGAAAACATGCAACTGTTAAATAATTACAGTATAAATTAGGCATAAATTAAATCGCTAAACTCCACAGTGTCAGGATATGTCCACGTCATGTCCCTGTTTAGCCAACTGGTTGTAACTTGCCATCCCGTTCTTCCCTCATCTGTTCCCTGTTGCCCCTTGTCCTTAGTGTTTGATTAATTGTTTGTATCTCGCACCTGTCCCTCCTTCAGACCTCATCATCTGTGTATATGTATGTCTGCCCTTGCCCTGTTCCTCTGCTGGTCATTGTCAGTGCAGTGTCCTCCAGTGTCCTCCAGTGTCCCACTCGTTCCGCGATTTTGAAGCTGCTGTTGTGTTGTTTCTCGTGTCCCTGCATTTAGTTTCTGCCCCTTTTCGTGACACACAGGCTCTTTAATGACCTTTGACAGGAGGCAGTGTCTGTATGAGCTGATGGGGGGGGTCGGGTCACATGTTCACTCTCTCGCCATCTGTCTCTCTGTCGGTATTGCCCCTCCGTCAGAGCCTGATTAATGCATAGGCGTGTCTGGGAAAAATCAGGTTCCCCCCCAGAACCTGGTAAATTTTTGATAATACATTTTCATTTCTCTTTCCGCTCCAAAACAGTCACCCGGGGGGGCATCCCCTGTCTTCTCCCCACGTCTTCCCCTTTCTTTGCTTCCTATCGTGTCTCACAGATGTTCAGAGGTACTTCTTACTTTTCAAATTGTCTCGATATATCAGGGAATATCAGCACCTCTCACTGGGCCTCTCATGTATCTGGCTTTATGTGGACCAACATAAACCCCCAGTGACTGTAACAGTTTTGTTAGAACTGAGGCTTTTCTAAAAGCCCAAATGATACTTGACAATGACGGACAATAGAAAAGATCCTAGATCCGTATGTTTTACGTAAAATCCAAGTAAATACCAAGTTCACACTGGGGCAGTTGAGCTTTACTCAACAATGTATCAGGCACCCTTCATTTTGGGCATCTGTAGCTGACAGGGTAAAAAGGATCCACCAATGCGGGGAATTTAAGCGACTATACAGAAAGTTTCCACAAAGCAAATTTTTTACTTAAATCCCACAAAACATCTACACTCTCCTTTGGCGGTGTTTCCAACTTGGCGATGTCTGTAGCAATTACTGCAATGGCGGTGTCTCCTGGCTGCAGTACCAAACTCTTTCAGTTCACTTTGGTAAACAAAGTGCCTCAATTGCGTCCCGCTCATTAGTGAATTAATCCAGAACACTAAGTACTTCAGGGGACAATCTCCCTATTTGACTGCTCTTTTTATAATGGCTCCAACATGCCATCAACAACAGTTTTACTCTGGGTCTGTGATTGATCAGTCTTCACTGATTTATTGAAATTACTTTATTTTCTTTTAGTATCAAGATTAGAATTGATGGCTTATTTACCTCAGAGACAGGCGCATAATAAATAATAATTATTATTAACCCCTGTCCTCTGTCAACAACCCGAAACCCTGGAGGTGTGGGGCAGTGCTACCTTGATACAAAGAAAACATAGCTGGATATCTCATGCACTTAAGAAAACCATGGAAACGTATGTGAAATATGATTTCAAACCTGTTACTAAAGTAGAGTCCTGTCCAAGCCTGCCCAGTACCCAAGACCTTGAGATGGAACCTGACCCGGCCCGAATGGCACTAGTAAATGTAAACTCCGAACCTGAAATTGCGGTGATATTAGTCGTGCACGTATATGGCGACGTTAGAGAGCTTTGGCTGCATTTCTTCCATTACTAGTTGGATGTTTGCTAGGTAGCTGGTACACCAGAGGGAAAGGGGGATGGGTGTTAGAGTGGTATGGAAAACGCAAATTAACAATCAACCCAGCAAGCACAAAAAACGATTTGTGCATAAAAAAGTCCAACCCAAACCTCACCCAAAACCCGATACTTTGCCAGGGAGCATCGAGCTCATATCAGGTCTTAGAGATTTAAACAACACAACATTTTCTGTTTATATATTGTATACTAATTTATACTGAAGAGTAATGGATGTGTATGATAAAACTGCTACTTATTTATGAAGTGTACCTCTAAGCTCAGTGTGTATCATGAATTCTCATTTAGGAACCATCATTTCAAAGCAGTGCTTCACAGGTAATACAAACTCATAAGGACTGACTGTAGGCTTCTCTGGCTCTTTACATAAGCAGCTTTTTTATGCTCCAGGTACATTTTGAATTCAAAAGTTTCACATTAGACGGGATATACTTAGAAACACAGCTTTGAAAAAAAATATGCTACAGTCAGACTGGAGTGTGTAGAGTCAACAAAGCTTGTTTTTCTGACTTCCCCAGGATTAGGAGGCAGCGGATGGAGAATCCATCAGCGTCAGATTATTTATTTCTGAACGCATGTCCATTCTTGCCAGGTAAAGCACATCTCCTTTAAATAACAAAGCAGATTAAGTCTCTGCTGTTTGCAGCATTTAGCTACTGTCACGTAGATGCAGTATTGCGATAACACTGATCGCTTGGACTCTCTGGCATTCCATTAGCATGAATGAGGAGCATCAGGGAAACACGGTAACGGTCAGTATTTAATGCAGGCTATGTGAGCAGCACCTCTGGCAGGTTTCCCTGGATATTCGCCAAAGCATCTTATGATGTTTCTCACAGTTAAGGCCCCTGAAATATCACCCTGTGATGATATATTCATCTCAGATCTTTGTCGATACTATCAGTGGGGGCATTCACTTGAATTTTATCGATTTATTCTGTTTTTCCAGGTATTATAAAGGAAGATGTTTCAAAAAAGACTTCTAAAGATGAGTTTCAGAGGATTAAGAAATGTGGATATAATGTTACTATTTTTCAGGTTTTTTAAAACTTTTTAAATTTGTTGTAAGAAAAACTCAGGAATGCAGTTCGTGATTCACAGAGCCCTTGTGAATGAAGTGTTTTTCATTATCAAGTGTGTTTCATGTTCAAACTCATAATAACTAAACAGGTAAACGGGTTAAGATGATGTTCACTCAATACAGTCCCTGAATGAATGCTGCATTTCTCAGTTCAAGCATACATCATATACTGTACATATTTTCAAAAATATTTTTCAGATGTGAAAACAAATTGATAGTAAATAAAAGTATGGGTACATAAAAACCAAAGGAATACCACACAATAAATAACACAAATATCAATTCAGTGCAGTAAAAAGATTCCTTTTCACGGATGGTAAGGATACATGATTTGCCTTCTTTCTTCTGAAAACCATTAGCTAAAAGTTTCTTTAATATCAGTGCTGTTCCAGTTCAGGCCTCGTCTTTCAGACAGACAGGTAGACAGAGACAATCAGACAGTCAGGCAGACAGGCTGGTAGACAGAGAGAGAGAAAGACAGGAAATCAGATCGAGAGACAGACAGACGGTCAGGCAGGCAGAGAAACAGACAGACAGGCAGGCAGAGAGAAAGATGGGCCCAGATTGATCAGGGGGCCCTATTGGCTATCTATTTTGTTTTTTTTTTTTTTTTTGCTATTTTTTTTAAAGTGACCATATATTGGTTGGCTGTTTGTAAATGAGCTTGTTATTGGTTAAAACTGAATGGGCAGGCCAATTCTAAATGATGAACCACACCTGATTTCAGGCAGAAAGTAAATCATCAGGTAGGAGAGAAAACCTGCTGGATACCGGCACTCCAGGGTCAGGGCTGCCTATGTCTGGTTTATACTGTACATGGTAAATGCGAGGGTCTCAAGTTTCATGAAAAGTTTGGAGTGAGATTACATCTGTTAGAGGCGCAGCGTGTGTCTCACTGACTTGAAAGCCCTGCCTACTGCATATTCATCGCGTCTTGCTCTGCCACTTCCACCTTGTCTGCACTCGATCATTTGTGTCTGCATCCATGAAATTAACATGCTTGCAGCAGGATCACGTGTAACATATTTTAGAATTTACCCAGAAACAACAAATGCTATTTTTTTTTCTGATTGGCTGGTAGGTGGCTTTTAACTCTGTATAACTCAGGACAGCTATGACCTCTGTGGAAAACTCCGCTCCGCTTGCCTGCACATCATCCAATAATTCTATGTAACAGGACACCTTGGTGGCCGTTATCCCTTACAGTACTGCTCAGCATGAGAAACACAAGGTGTGGTGTGTGGACATGTAAACTGATTCAAATGTGTGTGTCTCACAGTCAGTACTTGAGACTTGAGAGCCCTGTAAATGTATCTTGAGTGCGCATTGTGCATGCAGTTGACAAGCACTGGATCAGAGTTTAATGTTTTTAGGTTATCACTATGGAGACAACACGTGTCTTACGGGAAGAGTTTGGGGATGTTGTATCATTCACTGGATTTAGAAGAAGGCAGAAGAAGGGCCAGATCAGTAGTCTCTGTAGGCAGTTTGTGTAAGGGGGGCATGTGACTTGCAGTGATGCTGATTCTAAGATGCTTCAGCTGTACCCTTACACCCCCCGACCACATTCCTGACAGGAACTCCACATTCAGGGGCCACTTTATTCAGTTAGCATCCAATTATCACAGTTAATACATTCAAAATACCCCCATACTGAATGATGAAGCTTTTCAGTCCTGTATTCTGATGATTAGACTGTAATTAAGCTGTAATCAGTGCCAGTCTGCCTGTAACTTCCCACGCAATGCCTGCCATCCCGAAGGTGTGAGTTTTCAACAAGGTGGGATGTGGGAGGTTTAATGGGAGCAGGTGATGTCGGGGGCAGGGTGCGGCAGTGCGTGTGAGCGAAAGGGCACCGCTTCAAATCCTGTGGTGATTTCATTGCCGTGCCCTTCAGCAAGACCCTTAACCCCCAATCAATCCAGCAAGTGGCTGGCCGCGTTCTCTCAATCGTGTGTCACTTTGGATAAAGGCATCTGTAAATAATCGTAAAATGTGACTCACTGTTTCCATGGTACAGTTTAGTTCGGAGTCTCAGTCACTCAGCCAGCAAGGTCTTGAATGAACTGACCGAAAGAGACTTTCTGACAAACCCACCTCCAGAATCTGCACTCATCCCTATGTTGCCTGATGAGTCGACTAATCATGTGACATGTCAGCACAGTGCTTTGTTGACCTCAGTGTCCTTTGCTAACTCCATGACAGCCCTGTAAGTTTCCTGCATCATGTCATAGCTGTATGTATGCATTATCTCTCCAAAGCACTGATCGCAGCACTACAGAGGGCTATATATAGGCATCACAGGCGATCTCTTAGAGTGCTGTTTGATTAGGGGGGCGCAAAAGCAGGCGAAAAAAATCAGAAGAAATACCTCTGCTTGCATTACAGTTATTTACACTAGTTTGACATTTCACTACTTGAGAAACAGGTGCAAGCTAGCTGGTTAGTAGACAGATACCCTAAGCTACTGAAATGTTTTTAAATATAAATGAATTGACAACATTTGTTTTCTGCTGCTCTGGGGGGTGAAGGGAAGGGGCTCAGCAGGGTCTCTTCTAGAGCGCCAGAGCACCCAGAGCTGGCCCTTTTGCCATTTAGGGACACCTACATTACATTTAGCATTAGTCAATAACAGGATTCACTAATGAGGGTCAGTCATTACACAGCTGTTAAAGAGACCCGTGATCGCTAATCCAGTCAATCACAGAAGCAAACCCTAAATTACTCCTCTTATACATTTTACCACCTTTTATATTATTCTTCCTCAGAACTGTCCTCTTTAATTATATAACCTACAGTATTACACATTTCAGCAGAAAACATCACTTAAATTCAGTTTGCCTGCAGTTTGATGTCATAATGCACCATTTAAAGTGTAATCTCACATGCACCGACACTGCTGCCTTCATCATTGGCAATATGGAACGCGGGATTATTTTGGGAGCAAATAATCGAGGCTTAATGAAATGGCGGACAGGCATGAATTACATAAAGCGCTGCATCTACTGCATGTTTCTCTAGGTCATTTAATGTATCCAATTTTAAATTAGGCTGGAGAGGCTGAGCGGGGACCATTGGACAGCAACAGAGACTTTTCACAGGAAATAATCAAAGGCACAAAAGCAGAAAGGCTTTATATTCAAGCTCTGAGCCCTCAATGTATAAGCACCAGGCTAAAAGTGTTTCCATGGTAGTCCTGATGCATTAGTGCGGCGTGCGGCTTTTAATTCGATTGAATAGCAGCCAAAGTTAGCAGTTGCTCATGTTTTGGCAGCAGAGTTCTGCGTGCGAGCACACGGCGCTCACCAGACACCCTGCTAGCACCGCACAGGCGTCGCCCGCTAATTGGTGAGTGTGCGGATTATCGCATGTGACATCCGCAGTGTTTATATTAGCGTCGGGCCTCCTTTGGTTTTATATCTCAGCTTTTAAATGACAGCATTTGACCTCATGATTAAGGAGCTGGGTGACTTTTTAGGTTCCTGGTGGGGGGTGTTGGAGAACCAGAAAAAAAATTATAATCCATCCATACATCAAGCGGAGACTAGGGATGTGTGCCAACAATCAGCAGGTTGCTGGTGTGAATCCTATAAATGCCAGGAGTGATTCTGCTCCATTGAGCCCTTGATCAAGGCCCTTAACCTGTAGCTGCTTCATCCTGGGTATGACATTTATATACATCCAGCCCTCTAAGCAGGTCCTCCAACTTACAGGGAAAACTTGGGGGTTGGTGGCAGGAAAAAGTTCACACTGTTCCATTCCACTCGAAATAGTGTGGTGTTGAGGTACCATCCTCCGCACGGTGGCGTTTGGGTTCTCATCCCATCATGTAGTGGGTGCGGCAACACGCACATCAGCACGCGCTCCTTACCTCTTTCTCATCCGTCCACTCTTTCATCAATCATCTTTCAACCACTTATCCAACAACAGCAGTAATAATGATCCTTCCTTTGTCAGTACACAGTGGGGCTGGAGCTCATCCCAGGCACCCGTCACATGTCCTGACATCACACGACACATTAGGCAGGATGCAAATCCATCACAGGTCATACACACGTTACACACTGTGGGGAATTTAGAGACACCAGCTCACCAGCATGGCAACACAGGGAGCATTCCTACTGCCCATACACAGGACCCACAGCGGGAGCCGAACCCCCAGCCCTCCAGGAGTATGGCCAGAGAGAAAGCTGTCCATGTAGTATTAGGAGTAGTATTATTACTAGTACTAATGATAGTAACAAAGTAGTAATAATGGTGATGATGATAAATAAGCTGTTCTGTCTTATCTGCATTCATGCTGCATGTTCAACTGATACATACATATAGAACTTTTCTATTGACAATGTCTGCCTCCGTAAGGTTGAAGGCGCACTGTACTCATTTTAATGATATGGATATAATGAAGGATAAGGACATGGTTTAGCCTTCATAATTAGATCAGAGTCTTAGTTCTTCAGTGGATTATATACAGTCTATCTGTAGCAGGTCAGAATTAAATCCACTCTCCACAGTCCCGCTCACGTCACTTTCTAATCATAGTCTCTTTAATAGCAGAGCTCCGGAATGCTTATACCCATTACTTAGCTCTGAATAAATGCATTAAATCATGCTCAATAAGTAAGAAGACCTTATCTGAGGGAATCGACCACCATAAAAGCAGAAATTAAATTGAGACACTTCTCCCTAGCTAGCGGGCGAAATGAAGTCAGTGAGGTCAGAGGAGCAGCCATAGGCACAAATGGTTATAATAAATTAAAAATACATGGAAATGAATTCAACAAAATTACATAAAGTGAACACATACTGTATAAATAGGTAGATAGATAGATAGATAGATAGATAGATAGATAGATAGATAGATAGATAGATGTAAAAATAATACATTAAAATTGTAAATGACATAATTTATATATTTACAGTACTGTGCAAAAGTTTTAGGCAGTCAATGAAAAAATGAAAGCTGTTTATCTCTGTAGTAAGCGTAAGCACAACAACAGAACATACAAATTAACACAATAAAAACTAATATGAATTTCTTATGTCAAAAAGTCACTAATATGGTGTTGGACGGCTAGATGAACACCGCTTCAGTTCCCAAACCTCTCCTCAGGGGCACCCCAGCCATTCCATGTTTTTGCTAAACTGCATCAGCTCAATTAAGTAATTAAGTTAATTACTTATATAACTCAATGAGGTATTGATTAGCCAAGTAAAGTTAGGCAATGGCTGAGTCAAAAAACACATGGATGTGTTGTGTGGTAGAAATTTCGCTGAAGTCGATTTGTATAAGAGTCTGAACAGACACTCAGCAGTCTTTCATGCATCTCATGACCTGTTTTATAACAAAAAAACACAATGTTAGTTTACAGACACTTAAGGAGAGGCTGGGTATCCTTGGACACCAACTGCTTCTGCTTACAGAGGCCCATTATCAGTTCGAGGAAAAGTCAACCTGTTAGACGTCCATTGTTCTTATGGTTTCCCAACCCCACCTCGACATGCTGTTTTCAGCTACTTTCTTCATCTTACTTTTAAAATGAAAACCCATTACTTAAGCAAGCTTGCATTATTGCTTTACATGTTAAGTATAATAACTATTTCAAAGCAGCAATTAATCATTATAATCACTGTAGTTAAATTAACAGTGTCACTATGAATTTGTTTGGTAATTACTGATTGAAATTACAATTGTATTTGCATTATCATTGATTTTTCTACCCCAATTGAACGGTTGCTGCTAATACTGGAGTGATTTTAGGAGAGGTCTTGAGATGGTTAAGCGGACACACTTCAAAGACATAATATCATCGTTTCACACCAGCATGAAGATCATTTAAACATCATTTTCTCTGACTAGGAGAAAGACATGTTAGATGTGTGACGATTACCAGTCAGACTCATGATAGATATTGTTAATTAAAGGAAGGACGTGTTGCCTATTTCATCTATTCTTTAATGTATCTTCTATTTAGTCAAGTTCTCCTACCATCAGCACTATAGCACCCCCTACAGGTTAATGGATGGTTAGCTATTTATAGTATTTCTTCGTTTTGAGAAATAGCAGCAGACTGAAAGGACTATCCAAAGACACACTAGCTAACTGAGGTGCACATGTTATTATGTTGTCTCTACACTTTGATCTATGTAGCTTTCAGCTTGCCTATTGCCTGGTTATAGACAGCTTGGGTCCCCCTCTTACAACCTCCACACTCCCCCACTGGCATGGCCAGCTGGAGGTCTGAAAAGTCACAGTCAGCTACAGAGATCCGAGGGATTGTGCAAAGATGCTCTGACCTCACAGCTGCAAGAGAGGCGCAGTTACGTACGCAGGACCCAGGGGGCGGAGTCCAGCCTCTGTCACCAATCATGTTCATATTATAATGAACAGTGTCTCATGTCGTGTGCAGTGACGGTTTCTGAAGCTCACATGTGTACAGGTGCCACTACTGTATACTGTGGCTGAGAGGATATAGGTCCAGAAAAAGCTGTGGAACATGACAGGTGAGCAATCGATTTACAGCAGATGGACATTAAATACTGTCTTCCTGGCTTCAGAGCCCTCAGTGGCTGAGATCATGTTATACTGTCATTTCCCAACAGGTATAGCCATCTTTTTGGTGAAACTCAAGAAATAACTGAAAGGGCAGAATAAAACTACTTCCAGCTATTTTCAGACAGACTTACAGATTGTGTTATAAGATATAAGTATAGCTCTTATGACCCTGTGCTGGAAGAGCAGATGTAACATGCATGGATATCACAGGAAATGTCAGTGCTGTGATTATATCATTCACATATCTGACATAAATAACCCTTAGGGTGAATATCATATGAAGTGTCAGTGCTGTGATTATATATTACACATATCAGATAGCAAAAAGTCAAATGGATATCATAGGAAGTGTTACTGCTGTGATTATATCATACACAATTCAGATATCAATAACAGTTTGATGATAACAAGAAGTGAGATATATATATACACAGTGGTACCTCGAAACTCGAACTTAATCCGTTCAGAACTCCAGATTGAATCCCAAAAAGTTCTTGTTTTTTTTACCATTTAAACACAAAATGAACTGGATAAAACAAGAAGAGCATATACTGTACTAAACACATCTAAGCACATTTATCAAA
>JAODJW010000041.1:17945002-17957432 GCA_026777045.1 Hyperopisus bebe
CTTCCATCTTACACTCACATGGCCAGGTATTCTATCCCTCCTTCCATCTTACACTCACATGGCCAGGTATTCTATCCTTCCATCTTTACAGGACTTGGGCTGCACCTGCAAGGCATGCAGTTGAGATGTAGTAGCAATGGTTAAGCAGGAATTTAGACCAGAGTTTCAATGGATAACACATAGGACTGTGTTGATGAACTAAATAAAGTCAGGTGATAGTCAGGCTGCAGGATTATCCACAAAGCTTGCCTGTAGGTGGGCGTGGCCATGACGAATGAGCACGTTAGCGGTAAGTAATTGGTAGACTGTGACATATTTGTTAAAAGCCCCAGTTTTTGATTAAAGGGCATTGTTAAATGGCTTTGCATCTATCACAAAGCACAGAAAACTGCTTAATGGGAGCTGGCATGAAAATAGGCATCTGTAAATGTCATGGCTGTTATGTAATTACATATAAAGAGCATCATTAAGTTAAAATCACAATGGGAAATAAACTCTTTTTATGTTGTGTTATTCTGTGTAATCAGGATTATATAACTTTAGTCAAATTGTGTTTGTTTTTTTATGTGTATAAGGGTACTAATCATGACTGATGTTTTATGGCATGATTAATACACTTCTAGTTATATATTTAAATACTTATGGAAAGACCCAGGACTAATCATTGTAATTTTGGGCCCCCCCATGTCCCTAGAATTATTAACCAAGATTTCAAACAGCCTCAATGAAACATGCCAGTACACAATAGATGGCATTTCTGTATCACTCTTGGTCCAACTTGCTTGAGAGGAACCGAAAGATGTAATCAGCAGGTCCAGCTCTTGTCCCTATTCATTTTCCTTTTTAAGAAGTTGCTTATGTATTTCTACATTTTTTCGAGGTTCTCAGAATTGGGAAAACAGGACTTGGGTAGCAGCTCTCCACATCCATAACACTGCCTGTGAAGCATTTTGGTCAACTTTGGTTGTTTTACATGTGCTACAGAAATAAGCTTTGACCTTGATCACTGGAGGTTTTCAGAGAGAAAACGCAGTTCAGCCTGCCAGCTTTAGTCTAGTGGCCTGATCATTCACTGCTGCAGAAAGTGGGTCATTGTAAAAAAATGACTTTGTTTCTATGCTCGCCAAGAACTGCTCAATAAATCGTTGGTACATGAACAGCCAACATGATGAATGCAGATTCACAGCCTGATATCTCTGAACACAATTCCCCCTTAAAAAATAGCAGGGTATATCTGGAGTTTCCACCATCAAAACAAGACCTTCTTGAAGTCATGTGCAGAAGCGTTGGCCATGATTTGATCTCCACCCTGCAGCTTCAGTGACTGAGTGATGTCAGTGACAAAGGCTGTATACCTGGGAAAGACACAATTCGGTTTAGTGAAATTCTGTTTTTTGAGTTTTGTAAAACTCACCGGCGGCTTGTAATGACATTTTCTGCCAGAGAGAGAAGAATTTCCTTTCACAATGACAAAGAGTATCTTCAGGCATTTCCCATGACTCAGCAATCAGTCTGGTCCTGTGTGCCTTCATCATGCAGAACCGCTGCTCATTACCTGTGGGATAGACATGCATCGCTCTTTGAATCTGATTGATCCCTTTTATAAGTACATTCAGGGCATTACTGAAGCTTAGTGATTTTCCACAGACAGATTCATGAGATATGGAGCAGCGCAATATCAGATGATCCTTTACAATCTGTCATAATTATAAAAACCCAATTTTCTGTCAGTGCATTGATAGGACTCCTAAGCAGGCCCACTACATGGTGGGGGCCAAGGTGAGCCGGTCCCACCCCCAGCTAGCGAATAGCCAACCAATCACAGATTTTTGTTATTATAATTGATTGGGTTTTACATCCAAATATCACCCCAGGACCCCCTAGCAAATCCTGTGGCCCACCCAAAATCTTCAGCAGGAGCCAGACCTGCCCCTAACTCGGGAACAACATCCGTAATTGCAGCAAATACGTCTGAACCATTTGTAAAAAAACATCAGTTTCATAAAATGAAAATGATGGCCAGCTGCACTTAGATGTCTGGAGAGATGGACAGTTTGGGTCCAGAAAGGAAAAATCCAGACCAAGATTTTCTTTCAACCAATCAGTTGAGTACTCTGTGACTGTGACTCTTTACACTCAACTGGTTTGTTGAAGCAAAATCTTGGTCTGGATTTTTACTTTATAGACCAAAACTATCTGGTTGAAGGTAAAGATAATATGAGCCTGCTGGCTAAAAAAGGATATGAGCAGATGTGGAACAATATTGTGCATTTGTTCAGTAAGAACATAGGCAAAATGTCTTTAATACCTCAGTGGCAACCTGGATTGATGCCTCAAAACCAGTGAAAGATCATAGGTCTATAAATGCAAATTGAAGAGGATGTGTGAATTATAGAAGAATAGTGCCCTATTCTAATATTTACATATGCTTTTTGAGAATACACAATGTGTGCTGTGCTTAAATAGCGCACTATAAAATATAATATAAAACCTGGCATGAGCCTTGTACTGGACGGAAGTTAATATTCCATGAGTGATTGATGTGATCATTAATGTGCATCATATCCATCCCTATAGGATCTTTTACACCAGTAATAATCTTTGCATACCCCTTCTGACATGGTTTAATAGTCAAAGCTATCACCGTTTTTGTTACCAAACGCACTGTAAGCTTTCAACGGATGCAAAATATCACTGTATGAAGTCTTTAAACGTGATAAATGCATCTACCAGGTAGGAATAATTAGTGGGTGTGTGGTCAAGACGTATTTGTCACGAGCTGATGTCACGCGGAGCCACCCTGTCCTTTGAGGACTACATCGGTCTCTCTGTTGTGATCGACAACAGTGTTCAGGAGCAACATCGCAGACGAACCTACCAGACAAATGCTCCGGCACTCTCAACTGCCCCAGAATATCCTGCTGAACCCATGCAGCTCGGACGCACCCCACTTTCCACCACCAAGCGGCGCAGACGCGCAGCCCAGGGATTGTGTCTGTACTGTAGGTTAGTGGGGCATCTTTTAAGCTCCTGCCCTATTCGACCACCATGGCCCTGACTAAGGTAGGCACCTCCTTGTTTATCGGGATCTCCCTGACACAATAACTGTCCTAGTGGTTATCACCTGTTTGGGGGAGGAACATCATACGTGGGCATTGGTGGATTCTGGCGCAGCTGGTAATTTTATGGACTTCGCTTTAGCTCGCACTCTTAAGCTTCCCCTACAGGCACTCTTCAAACCCATCACGGTACTGAGTGTTAATGGAGAACCTCTTCATGGGAGACAAGTAAGCTATCGCACAGAATCAATCAAGCTTCAGGTGGGGGTTTTCCATGTGGAGTCCATTAGCTTTTTAGTGCTTCCTCAGGCTAAGGACCCAGTGATCCTTGGACATCCTTGGCTACAAGAACATAACCTGGATCGATTGGAGCACGGGTGAGCTAGCTGCATGGTCGAATCAATATCTTCTCCCATGTATGGCTTTGCCTTGCTGTGTCTCTTCAGTGGAGAGTCCCGAACCAGAGGACCTGTCTCAGATTCTGGCTGAATACACGGAATATCGCGATGTCTTCAGTAAGATCCTCTCATTCTGGCTGCCATGCCATCAAGAGTGTGATTGTGCCATAGATCTCCTGGTGGGGGCCCCTCTTCCTAAGGACTGCCTGTACCCCCTTTCTGTCCAAGAGGAGGAGACCATGGAGACATACATACGTGAGGGACTACAACAAGGTATTATTCACCCTTTACCTCCCCAGTGTTGGCTGGGTTCTTTTTTGTAAAGAAGAAGGTTAGTGGACTCCGCCCTTGTATCGACTACCAAGCCCTCAATGCCACATCAATGAAAAGACGGGAGCCATTACCACTAATTCCCTCTGTACTCAAACAGTTAAGGAAAGCAACGGTGTTCACCAAACTAGACCTTCGGAGTGCTTACAATCTAGTCTGGATTCGCAAAGAGGATGAGTGGAAGACCTCCTGCATGACTAATGACTGGAGGCACTGGCTCGAGAGATCACGCCATCCATTCCAGGTGTTAAATGATCATCGGAACCTTGAGTATCTGCAGAAGGCCAAATGCCTAAACCCACGCCAAGCCTACTGGACCATGTCTTTTGCCCAGTTTAATTTTAAGGTTACTTACCTCCCAGGTAAGAAAAACGTAAAAACCGATGCTCTCTCTCTCTACAGTTCGATCCCCCCGAGACAACCTCTCCTGCTGAGACCATCCTGTCGCCTACTTGTTTTGCCTCACGCATCTTCTGGTCCCTAGAGGAAAACCTCCGACTGCTCAACGAACGCTCCATGCTTCCACAGGGTTGTCCGCCAGGATAGCTTTATGTCCCCAGTTCGCAACGGATCACAGTACTGAAGTGGGTACACATCTCCCATAGCACTGGTCACCCCAGGGTGTCTGCCACTCATCAACTGGTGGCACGGAGGTACTGGAGAACGGCTGCTGAAGATTATGTAGCTTCTTGTCCTGAATGCTCTCAACTAAAGTCTTCCCACCAACCTCCAGCCAGCCTGCTTCAACCCTTGCCTATTCCATCTTGTCCCTGGTCCCATGTAGCCATGGACTTTATCACTGACCTCCTAACCTCCCAAGGTAATACCATCATACTCACTGTGGTGGACCACTTCTCCAAAATGTGTCGTCTAATCGCATTACCTAAGTTGCCCAATGCTACTGACCTAGCAGAGATTCTCCTCACCTGGGTTTTTCGTTTTTATGGGATACCTGAGGACATCGTGTCAGATCGGGATCCCCAGTTCACTTCCCGTGTATTCAAAACCCTGTGCCACAAACTGAATATCTCGTTGAGTCTCACATCCGCTTATCATCCCCAGTCCAACGGTTTGGCGGAGCAGACTAATCAAGAGGTATCAAAGGCCCTTCGACTCCTGTGCAAGAACAGACCGGCCGATTGGGCAACTCATCTGATTTAGGCAGAATATGGGCAATGCCCGGGTAAACCCTGTCACCCGTATTACACCTTTCCAATGCATTTTAGGGTATTCCCCACCTCTCTTCCCTTGGGATGCAGAATCCAGTGATGTACCACAAGTAGACGAATGCTATCAAGGAGCCAAGAGGGTATGGCATCGCGTTCGGTGAGCCCTCTCCAATCAAGCTACTCGCCAGAAGACCCAAGCAGATAAACGACAGCGCCCCCCTCTGCCTTATCGGGTGGGTCAACGCGTTTGGCTATCCATGAGGAACCTTAAATTACCCTCATGCCGTAAGTTGTCAGCCAGATTCATAGGACCCTTTAAAATACAGCAGAGAGTTGGTCCCAACACCTACCGGCTGTCGCTTCCCAAGGTATATCGTATCTGTCCAACGTTTCATTCATCTCTCCTGAAACCTGTTCAGTTCAGTCCTGCTCACCCCCTTACAGATGTGGTGGTTCCACCTCCCCCCATCGTCCAAGACAGGTCTCATGTTTACCAGATACGAGCGCTTCTGGACTCCCGACGACGAACTGGACTACTGCAATATTTAGTGGACTGGGAGGGCTTTGACATCCTGGATCTGAACATGTTGGCAGACTTCCATCAGTTACACCCGGACAAGCCTGCTTAGAGACCCCGGAGTCGTCCGTGACGACCCTCTCGGCCTGACATGGCGGGTACTGTCACGCCCACAGGGGCAGAGCCGCATAGTGGAAGGCAATAATCACCTAATGAAGGGCTCTATTTAGACAGACGCGATCGCTTGGCAAATCGCAAAGTATTGTTGCCAGTTCCATGATGCATACTAAGCATTTCTTTGTCCATTGTCTGTCCCACTTACCCTGCCTGTCTCGCCTGCCCTGCCTGCCTCATCTGCCCTGCCTGCCTCCTCGATCCTGCCATCCTGCCTGCCTGCCCTCTTCACCCTGCTTGCGCGGTACTATCTCCTTGTGTTCCCCATCCCTTTGTCTCCTTGTCCCGTCTCTCTACGTAGGACTGACCTTCCCGGCATCTGACCTTCTGCGACCAACCCGACTATTCTCTTCCTGTCTGTTTCGGTGTACACGATCTTAGCATTAAAGTGTTCTCCCGCATATTGGGGTCTGCCTCTTTCCCCATAGCGAAGCCTGACAGTATTAATGAGGGCAGATTTTAATTTTCTGTAATCTTTCCTTAATTTCCATCCATCCATTCATTGGTCCAGATCCTGTCCAGGATGCATCCTAGATCGATGCCTGAACCACCTTAACTGGCTCCTTTCGATGTGGAGGAGCAGCGGCTCTACTATGAGCCCCTCCCGAATGTCCGAGCTCTTCTTCCTACCACTGAGCCCAGACACCCTGTGAAGGATCAGTAGTTTCCATAAGTATGAATGTAATACAATCTTGTTGTTTTGATATGAATATGTTCCATAAATGTTCACCACCTATTTTTTAATTCACTTTTATAATGGCAGGCTTTCCCTACTGCCATATTATGCAAAAGGTGTAGCTTTGATTGGAGGCAAACAGTGAATGGGTGTATTCATAATCAAGAAGAGGGGAAGCACTGTGACCTCTTGCCTCATCCCACCAGGACCTTCAGCGCAAAGCTGAGCAGTTCCATGTCAGGTGTGAAGCGGCGGGGATGGGAATGAGCACCTCCAAATCCAAGCCCGTGGATGGTATGCTCCCTTCAGGTGAGGGGGTAGAGTCTACATTATTGAAGGAGATAAAGTAGCTTTGGATTTTCCTCTGGAGTGACTGGCTGCAGTTTTGTGGGAAATGGAAGCTAACTCAGCCTATATCCCTGTCCGCATCTATGGTCATGGGTTAGAGGCAATGACTGAATGAACAAAGAGTTGAAATGACGTTTGTCCATTGGGTTGTCAGACTTGTTGTTCATGGTACCATCTTGTAACTGAGTGACTGATCCTACAGATTGAGATACTTCAGCTGATGATTCAGCGTCTTGTAAAGACGACACCTGAATGGTTCCCAGGGGAGCCGTTCCGGGCAAATCCAGGCCCCATGCTGGACCCAGGACAAGCCGGAGTGAAGGAGAATGAACTGGGAACATCTGGGGATCTCCAAAATGAAATGGAGACCATTGTGGCCATGGAAACAGAGGTCTGGTCTGATCTATACAGTATGCTGCCATCATGGACTGAAGGTGCATAATTAGGCAGATTATAGCAAAAAAACTGTCAGTCCTGTTCTAAAAGAGTTTGTGTTTCTATATCTTATGTTTCTGTTCTGTATCACTAGGACTAGATCCATTTCCAAAAGAGTGTGACATGCATACACATGCTACAAAATGCACCGAGAAGAGGGTGAGAATCATTCATCCCTACTACTGTAGATAAAAAAAAAACATTTCAATCAAAAGCATAAAAAATGGAGCTGAACCCACAACTCTTGAGCAAAGAGGCCATAGTGCTTCTCTCCAAGCTGAAAGAAACTCCTGCCTTAATGGCAAAATAAAAGGAGTACTAGTAGCCAGCAAAACCGGGAACACTTTACTGGAAGGGGCACAAATGATGTAGCATTATGCTATTATTCATGTATTAATTAACCACAAACTACATCTTAGTTACACAGTGATCTCATGGTAATTCAATCATTAATAATTCATTAATTCAGAGCTGTGCGTGTGATGACCTGGTATCCCGTCCAGGCTAGGCTCTGTGCCCCCTGCCACAGGCTCACTATCTTCCTGTATGGAATCATGCAGGATGTATATACAGTACATGATGTTTGCATCTTATATAACTATTTGAAATCCAGCCTGTTACTGTTCAGCTTTGTGTTGCGCTAAACTGTTCTCCTGTGATTGGGCTGCGTCCCTCCCCCCATCTGGCAGCCCCGTTTCATCCACAGCCCCTCAGTGCAGACCTGATGCTCCTGATCTCTGCCCCCCCATGGTGGGACAGCCTACTTACCAGCCCACTATAAAAATGGCTGCTCCTTCACCTTGTCATCAGTTCCTGACATTTTTCGCCAGCTCTTCTTGGCCTCTCTGGGCTACGAATATACCAGCAAGGCCCTTGAGGTTATAGAGTTTGTGCCTGACTGAGTTTAAAATGTTGCACCTGCTCTTGATTTACTCAAATGTAAAGAGCATTGTGTGTATGTCATTATAGGCTACTATTGTTATATTGCAGTGGACAATCTTTGATTTTGATGATTTTTCAGATTGTTCTTGTTGTTGATTAGTGTAACTCATTATTTATATTTACTTGCTTTGCTTGTGAGGTGGCATAGTGACACAGTGGTTATCACTGTTGCGTCACACCTCTGAGACCAGCGTTCGAGTCTCTCCCAGGGTTCCGTGTGTGGGGTTTGCATGTTCTCCCCGTGTCATCCTGGGGTTTCCTCCAGTACTCCGGTTTCCCTCACAGTCCAAAAACATGCTGGGGTATTACCTTAAATTACCAAATTGTCCATGGATGTGAGCTTGCCTCAGGATAGGCCCCGGACCTCCTGTGACCCTGAGTAGGTACTGAAACTGGATGGATGTACCAACTGCCAGAACTAGAGTAACATATTTTTTTTTGGCAATCTCTGCACATATAACACATTATTGGAAGATGTCCCATTATTCAATAACAATATTCATATTTTATGTTGGTGGTATGTGCATCTGCCTTGTTCAAAACACTTTCACTCATTTAACCTTTTGATATAAACCACACAGACAGCTAATGGATGAGTTATGAAGTGTAACCACAGTAAGAAAGGCCAGCTGAATGGTTGCTGATGGCCGATGATGTGCTTATATAAATACAAATATAAGATAGAAACAGAAATATGAATATAAACTCTATCCCAGGCCAGGATAAGAGGTTGGCAGATGGATAAATGAATGGATGAATAAATAAATTTAGCACACCCTCAAATTAGCATTTGTTGATTGTACAGTTTAGCCGCTCCGTATCGCTTTCAGAGGATTAGCTGTTCGGTGTCTCATTTCAGTACTTTTCAGCTGCTTTTGCAATTAAATCTCAGGTTGACTGATAACATTATCCCGTCTAAGCTGTAACCCTACCTTGTGCCCTGTGCTGCCTGAAATATGCTCCAGGCCCACTGTTCCACATAAACTGTGTCCTGCATGACATTCGATTTACAGATGTTTCCCACAGAGACGGTCATCCTCGCAGTGTGGGTCTCTGTCCAGCTCCTTACTCTACTCTCATCACCATACACCAGTGTTCCTGAACCCAGTTCTCGAAGACCCACAGACAGTCCACATTTTTGCTCCCTCCCAGCTCGCAGTGGACTGTCCGCAAGGCCCTGAGTTGTGCTAACTGATGTCCTGCCTGCCTTCCCACCTTGTAAACGCCACCCTACTGCCCTGCAGATGCCTGAGCCCTGCCACCCTACTGCCCTGTAGATACCCGAGCCCTGCCACCCCACCGCCCTGCAGACACCTGCCCACTGCCACTCTGCTGCCCTGCAGCCGCCGATGCGCTGCCACCTGGTATACACCTGCACACTTCCACTGCTCTGCACTGCAGATGCCTGCATGCTGCCACCCCGCTGCCATGCAGATTCTCACATGCTGCCACCCCACTTACTTGCAGATGCCTGTCCGGTACCACCCCGCTGCCCTGCAGACACCTGCCCGCTGCCACTTTGCCGCCCTGCAGATGCCTGCCCACTGCCACTTTGCCTCCCTGCAGACACCCCACGCTTCCACCCTGTTGACGCCAGCACACTGCCACCACTCTACCCTGCAGACGTCTGCCCGTTGCCACTCCGCCGCCCTGCAGATGCCTGCACGCTGCCACCCCACTGCCCTGCATAAGCATGCACGCTGCAACCTCACCGCACCTTCCTCTCCCACGTCCCTCCCCATGCCTGCCCATCTGGCCCCGCAGCATCTCCCAACATTGTCCCTGCTTCTCACCTCGCCCATTTCCATTTTCACATTGAGGGAGTGCTGACATCTGCATGTTCCACAGGGTGGGGGTGGGGGGAGGCACTGTCATTCAAAAATGAATGCCACTTTTTACTATCCAAACACACTCATTCTGAAAGATCATCTGTGAACCAGAGGGCCTGTAACATCACACAGCCAAAAACAAAACCAAGCATTTCTATATTTACAGTTGAAACCAGACGTTTATATACACATCAGAAAAAGACACAAAAACTTTTTTTCTCACTGCCGAACAGTAAATCAAATGTTTTCTGTTTTAGTCAGTTCGGATCACTACATTTTTTTGTATGTGTTAAATGTCAGAATATATATAGAGGGAATTTTATTTTTTATTTTTATTACTTTCATCAACGGCAGAAATTTACACACACTTCCTTACTTTTTGGTAGCATTACCTTGAAACTGTTTCACTTGGGTGAAACATTTTGGGTTTCCTCCCACAAGCTTCACACAATAGTTTGCTGGAATTTTGGCCCATTCCTCTTGACAGAACTGGTGTAACTGAGTTAGGTTTGTAGGTCTTCTTGCTCACACATGCCTTTTTAGTGCTGCCCACAAATTTTTTATAGGATTGAGGTCAGGGCTTTGTGGAGGTCACTCCAATACATTGACTTTGTTGACAAGCCACTTTGTAACTAATTTGGAGGTATGTTTGGGGTCATTGTCCATTTGTTAGACTCATTTGCACATGAGCTTTAACTTCCTGGCTGATGTCTTCAGATGTTGCTTCAATACATCCACAGAAGTTTCTTTTCTCATGACACCATTTATTTTGTGAACTGCACCAGTCCATCCCTAGCAAAGCAGCCCCACACCACGATGCTGCCACCCCCATACCTCACGGTGGGGATGGTGTTCTGAGGCGTGCAAGCTTCCACCTTTTTCCTCCAAATATACTGTTGATCATTATAAGAACATAAGAAATTTACAAACGAGAGAGGTGCATCACCACCCCCCTTCTTGCCTATCCGGTCTCTACGGAACAACGTATAACCATCCATATTATATTCTTCACCATCATTGTCACTCATCCATGTTTCTGTTATTCCTATAATGTCATAAGTGTCCGATGAAATTAAAGCCTCTAAATCAAAAATGTTTCTAATACTAGTAGCATTTAAATACTAGTAGCATTTAAATACAGACCACAAATGGTAGGCCTTTTACTGTGCCGACTTTTACAGTAATATTTAATGGGGCTTTCCATCTCTCCCCACCAAAATTCGTAACTAACCTCCCTGCCCCCCCAGTCCCTAGTTTAAACATTCCTGAACTACTCTACACATACGCCTCCCCAATACACTGGTTCCCCTCTGGTTAAGATGCAACCCGTCTGGCTTGAACAGGTCCCACCTGTTCCAGAAGGTCCTCCAGTGCCCCATAAACCTAAACCCCTCTTTCCTACACCACCATTTTAGCCACGCATTTAATCTCCTTATCTCAGCTAACTTAGCCTGGCTTGCACATGGCATGGGAAGTATTCCAGAGAATACCACTATGGATGTTCTGCTTCTAAGCTTATCCGCGACTTCTATAGATTTTTCCTGCAGAACAGCCCTTCTCTCCTTTCCTATGTCGTTGGTGCCAACATGCACCACGACCACTGGATCCACCCCAGCTGGGGCCAAAAGCCTGTGCATATGATTCGGAAGGTCCCCTACCTGGGCACCAGGCAGGCACCGTACGGGACCCTCTATCACAGGTGCACAAATAACTATGGCCAAACAGTTCAATTTTAGTTTCATTAGACCACAGGACATGTCTCCAAAAATTAAGATCTTTGTGCACAAACTGTAGTCTGGCTTTTTTATGGTGGTTTTGAAGAAATGGCTTTCTCCTCGCTGAGTGGCCTTTCAGCTCATGTTGGTACAGGGCTCGATAATGATACTATCTTATCAGTTTCAGGCAGCATTTTCACAAGGTCTTTTGCTGTTGTCCTGCGTTTGATTTGCACATTTTGCCACAAAAACATTCATATCTGGTTTTTATACTTGCATATTATTGTTTGAACGGATGAACGTGGGACTTTCAGGCATCTGGAAATTGTACCTAAGGATGAGCCACACTTGTGGAGATCCATGATTCTTTTCCTGATGTGTTGGTTGATTTCTCTTGATTTTCCCATGATGTCACAGAATGAGGTTCTGTGTTTGAAGTGTGCCTTAAAATACATCCACAGGTATGCCAGCAGTTAACTCAAATGGTGTCAATTAACCTATCTGAAGCTTCTAGAGCTCAGACTGGAATCATCTAGAATTTTCTATGTTGTTTAAAGACATAATAAATTTAGCGTATGTAAACTTCTGACTTTGATGAAACTAATAAAAACAAATAAATAGATTTTTAGAGTTTATTCTGACTCTCAATTTAACAAATACAAAGAAATTTGGTGACCTAAAACAGAAAAAGTTTATTCTGATTTAATGTTTGACAGTGAGAAAAAAACGTTTCTGAAGTGTATGTAAACTTCTGGTTTCAACTGTACATGTAACACTGCTAAATTGATAGATAGATAGATAGATAGATAGATAGATAGATAGATAGATAGATAGATAG
>JAODJW010000041.1:17989188-18007857 GCA_026777045.1 Hyperopisus bebe
GATCCTCCTGTGTGCCACGCCTCCCTCGTTACCTCGTGTTAATTCCCGATTGTGATCAGCTGTTGCCTGTTATTTTCTGCTTGTCTTGTGTATTTTAGTCTGCATCTGAGTTTAGTTTCCCCAGATCCGTCATTAACGTTTGTCCTGTGCTGCTCCCTCAGCCTCCCTGTTTACTTTAGTAAAAACCCCGTTTACCCGTATTCACGGCTCCCCTCGTCTGCTTCTCTGCTCCCTGCTCGTTCGCTCATGCAGGTCGCAATAGCATGTTCTCTTCAGTGTACAACAGGAATAACATTTCCTAACATCAGTGAAAAGATAAATGCAAAAATAAAATGTCCACTACAATGGACATAAATGAATGGGTGGGGTCTCAGGAGGTTACAAATACCAACATAAAACATTTTTTAATGTTTTCTTCACTGGTGCAGTGGATTTAAGCAAAGAGCTATGATGGGGCTGGAAATAGCTTTGTATAGTAGTAGCGTTAGCTGCTGCGTACGGCTTAATTTTCCTACAATGCTTACAGATGGTTCGTGTTTTGTCTGTCACTATCTCGCTGTTTATATTTTCCGCTTGGTATGCAAAATGCTGCCACACAAAAGATTTAAAAGTGTCTGGGGCATCTACTATGGTAATTTTGTCAAACGCCGACATGCTTACATCAGCTGATTTGCAGCGCCTTCGTGAGACCGCTGTTTACTCCGCCGAGAAATCTCGTCATGTTGTAATATCGCGAGATCTCATGACACCCTTACTCTCTGTACTCAGCCCTACAAAGGCTCCACCATCATAGACCAGATCCTTAAAAGGATGCAACCCCTGAATTCAGACACAGCCAAAATAATCATTAGCCATTAACATCATAGAGGAAGTCTATATCTCAGTGAGAGAATAGGCTTCATTTAGCATAACCTCATTAAAATGACCGAATTTATATAATCCATCCTTTTTCCAGCCACTTGTTAAGCACAGGGTCGGGAGGGGGGGGGGGGGGCTGGGGCCTATCCCAGATAGCAGATGGCACAATCCTGGAGCTCCCTGTAAGCCCAGCATGGTCTCCACGCTGAGTCAAGCATGTGTTTCAGGCAGCATAGAAACAGAAAGCCTCCTCAAGTCCCAGAAGGTCCACATGTTTGCTCCTTACCATCTGGGGGTCCCCAAGGACCAGGTTGGGAAATACTGACCTAAAGCCTCCTTATAGGGGTGGGACTCAAACCCACCGTGCTACCCAAAGAGCCTCCATTTACATCGACTGACAGATAATCTGTGCTGTGTATACTGAAGGTTATCCCAAAAATCTGCATACACCCTGCCCCTTTGCAAATAAGACCCCCCCCCCCCCCCAGTATATTACATTTGCAGGCGTTGAGGGTGCTTTAAGTCAACAGATATTAGAAAAGTAAATTTCAAAACTAGTCAATGTTTTCTAAATGCCCATATTAAATTAATGTTATAATAAATTGCCTTAACAGTGTCTTCTTAAAACTGAAGTACCTTGACATTTTCAATGGGACAATTATGAGCAATGTACCTATGTTAAGGTTGGGGCATATTACTGTATCTGGATGGTCATGTGGTTATGTAGTGTTTTCCTGTTTGTTGTAATACACACGTGCTGCTGAACCAGCTAAGTTACCGAGTGTCAGGTAAATACCTGGACCTGCATTCGCCGGTAAAGCGGCGCTCTGGATCCTGCTCTGGATCCTGCTCTGGATCCTGCACTGAATCATGCGGAATTGCACGCACGCCACGCCTGACACCTTGCCAAATGGTACAGTAATTACCATCAGGGCTGATTGCTGACTGCTGACTGAATGACGGCTTCCTGCAAGTTCGTACCATTCGGCAGGTTGCTAGGGAGTAATTACACTCAAGTGGAGGTTTGTAAAGGCATTTTAAAACCGTAGACCAGGGGTGCCCAACTCCAGTCCTGGGGGGCCAGAGCCCTGCACATATTTTGGGTTTCCCCTTATTTAACACACCTGATTCAACTCCTTGTGCTAATTACCACACAGCTCTTGAGCTGAATCATTTATGGTGGAACAGGGAAAGTATTAAGTTACACAGGGCTCCGGCCCTCCAGGACTGGAGTTGGGCACCCCTGCCGTAGATGGTACGGTCTCGGTAGAGCACAAATTATCCGACGTTCACTGCGACAGGGATTTTGTGCAACACATTTCAGAGATACAGTATGTCTCACAGGGACAGCCTATAGTAACCATTACTGCATTAAACACTTTGAGTGATGGAGAATTATACCTAAGCACTGACAGACTGTGATTTATCTGGGTTTGAATCATAATTATACCATAGTTAGCATTATTAGTGACAGAGGGGAGAAATATTTGTGGGTGACAGTATCTCAGTGGGTAGCATTGTTGCCTGACATGGTTAGGAGTTTGACTCCCACGTCTGCTGTATGTGTGGCTGTGGAGTTTGCACTTTCTTTGCACTTTCTTTTGCATGGTCTTTCTGTGGGTACTGTGGTTTCATCCTGCAGTTCCTAGACTTGCATTTAGGCTGACTGGTGTCTCAAAATTTCCCATACTGTTCCTAGTTGTGTGTGTGTGTGTGTGTGTGTGTGTGTGTGCCCCAAGAGCTAGATTGGGGTTACGGTCGCCATTGCTGGATTTTGGTTTTTCCCATAGAAATGAATGGACAGACCCCACAAAGATATGAGTGCAGGTCTGTCTATGTGTGCATGTGTTTGCATGCGTGTGTGTGTGTGCTCGTGTGTGTCCTGTTATGGACTGGCATCCTATTCAGGGTGTAACCCTGCCATGGCCACCCCAGTATTGTATAAGCAGTTGAAAAATGGATGGATGGATGGACAAACATATGTATCTAAAATTGCCTTTCAACAGCAGAGTCTCATGCAGCGATGAATGACCTACTGCGATGTGTAAAAGAAACCTCATGTGATGAGACATGAACCTGGCCTGTCAGTATGAGAAACGACCTTCAATTTTCACCCATCCTTGGTCTATGAGCCCCACCATTGCGGTCTGACATCAAAGACTGTTTCAGCTTCACTACTGATAAAAACTCTGCAGGCCTCTCAAAGCCATGCATTAAGTGTGCTGCATTTTTTACTTCTGGACTCATGCTTTTCACTCTAATATGTGGTCGGTAACCCAATAAAAAATACAAACAAAGTAAAAACATTTATGGCACCTGGCGATTCCCAGAAAGCAATTTGGGAGCCTGCAGAATTTAAGACCTTTATTGTAAACCATTTAAAGTGTTCTTTAAGAGCTTTCTGTCATGGGTTTATATTGGTCCTATGGTAATTTTCTGCAGTATCAACTTCACCCATGTGAAACTTCATAATAAAACTACATGCATAATTCACTAGAGTAAGACTCCAGGTAAACAGGGGCACCCCTGAGCTTCCAGTATGGCCACCATTCATCACCATTCTGCCAATTCCTTCTTTGCCTGTAAATGTAGGGTGCAACACCCTCTGTCATAATTATTGCCCCTTACGAGACTTTGCCGAATGTGAAGCAGCACACACAGTGTTAATTGCGTAAGAACCACTTAAAAACATCAGCATGGCTTTGGCTTTAATACAGACTGATGTAGTTTACAGTAAATAACTGTCATTTTGTTATAATTGTTGGTTATTGCCCTGTTGAAAACTGCAGTTGAATTTGAACTGCTCAAAAAAAGTGGTTTAATGAACTTTTTTTTGGCTGCCATTTTATACATGGTGTGCGGGTAATTATTTGGAGAATTCTATGAAGAGGACTGCTATTTTGGCACAGTTTGAGCACAATGAAGAAACAATTAGCAGTTTTCTGAGGATTCTGGGATACCAGTTTCACATTGATTGCAGCTACTGAAAATGACGGCTTCATACTGCCAGGCAGCCAGAGGCAGAGGCACCTCTGGAGTGACACACAGCCTCCGTCAGCAGGGAGAGAGTGAACTTCCTGCTTCTCGCAGGTATCAGGTGTGACATGAACTTAAACAGGGATTGGTGATCTTCATGGGATTTGGTCTTGGATGGCAAGTTTAACTACACATGACCAGGGCAAAGTAGAGTGAAGGGAAAGGCAAGAGAGGTGGCCGTAGCACAGTAATCAGCTGACCTGGGCCGTGCCCCACTGGGGGTGGAGTTTTGCCAGGTGCCAGTTGTCAGGATCTGCTGTCATGTTCCCATTTGGCCAGCAGAGGTCACTGTTAGCAATCCTGTTTCCTCCCCTGTGCGTCTCTAATGAGCCACAGCTGTCTCTTGTTTGGTCTGCATCAGTCTGTGTATATTAGTACCTGCTTGGGTTGTCTTCTTAAGTTTAGTGGATTTCCTTGTTTGACCCCTTTGGTTTCTGTCTTGCCTCCTTTTACGTTGAATAAAACCCCTTTAATGTGACACCTGGTTTCTGTGGTGCCATAGCCTGTGTATGTACAGCTGTCAGTCATCCGGAGTGTTGAGTGTCTCTGGTTCATTTTAATTTCATGCCTTTCACTCCAAAAACAAGGTTTATGTATAGAATACATTTTATTTTATGTAAGTATTGTCTTTATGTGAGTAGTCTGTAATAACTGTTGGAAATTACAGGTAATGTCTATGTCTTCAGTCTATTATATTTTAATAAGAACCCTATCAAAATACTAACATTAGGTGGTGTCTCAGAACATAGAGGAAAATCTGATCATCCCCCAACCCTAACCAGGAAAAGTGTTTGCAAGACTGGTGAAAGTCAATTAACTCGATAATAAATTATAGGCCATTTTTAAATTAAACATTTCACTCACTCACTTTTGACGAACAGACGGCTCATTTACACCAAAGCAAACATGACACTCGGGTCAAAGAGACGAGTGGAAAAAATGCAACAAAATAGCAGAAATGTAACGGATGCCATCAAATGAGCTCCAAGAGAACCTCACAGTATTTTTATGAGATCTCTACACCCCAGATATGAGCCACATTACAAAGAGGCATCTTAATGATATCTCCTGTCTTTATTTAGTATTAAACAATAAAGATAAAACTTTGCACTCCTTTACTGTGAAATGGCAGTGCTACCCTAGCCTTCAGACTGGTGTTGGTTATGAATTCTTTTAAATTAGACCGACTTTAGTAAGACGGAATCTTTTATGGAGAAATTGCTTACGATTATCCATCGAGACCTGTCAGGATTGGTACCTGTCCGGCCCTGTGCCATGTGTCTTCTCCCCATTTGGCCAGCAGTCCTTGTTGACCATCCCCGTTTGGTGTTAATCTACTGTGTTTCTCTGCTCCCTGGGCCCCCACATGGCTGTATGGGCTGAATGTGCAACTGTGGACCAGACATCACCAGCATTGTGAGTTCTGAGCTGGCCAAAGGCCCTCTCAATTTTGTTAAAGATTTTGAATTTGGGTTTGTCCCTTGTTTGTTTTACTGTATTAGGATTTGGCATTTGTGTTCTTGTTTACAATTTACCCCTCCTGTATCCAGGTGTCTTTTAGTGTTTTAAATTTGTAGTGCTTCATTGTACAGTAATTACCCACACCTGTCCCTTGTTAGCTGTGTTTGGTTAATTGTCTGTGGTCCACACCTGTTCCTCATTCTGCCTCATTAGTTGTACTTATAGTCGCCTGCTCCAATCCTTTATGGCTTACTTACCTGTGTTTCCCCCTAGATGTTTGTGTAAGTTTTCCCTTGTGTTAGTCCTTATTGGTACCCTGCTTTGGTTTGACACCTCATGGTCAGATGTAATCTCTTCAGCATGTCCTTGGTCTGCCCTGGAGACTCCTAGATAGGAGCCAGTTGAGGTGGTCTGGGCATCTTTCAATGTGGAGAAGCAGCAGCTCTACTTTCCAAATGTCTGAGTTCCTCACCTTATCTCTAAGGCTGAGCCCAGATGCCCTGTAAAGGCAGCATGTTTCTGTCACTTGTGTTCATTCTTTGGGTAACTACAATGAGCTTGTGACCATAGGGGAGGATGGGAATGTAAGTCATCCGGTAAATCATTAATTTTGCTCTATCTTTACCACGACAGAATGGTATAGCATCTGAGTTACTGCCAACACAGCACCGATCTGCCTGTCATTCTCCCGCTCCATTCTTCCCTCACCCCCAAGATACCACCTGAAGCAGAGGAGTGCAGGTATGTCATCCCCGATTTGAGGAGGCAATACACCCTCTTCTAGTTCAGAACAGTAGCCTCCAACTTAAAGGTTCTTAAACACGTCTATGGTGCTCTGGTGCCAGGTGCACTTCTGAACACCCTTATGTTCAAATGTGATTATGGACCACTTGTGGTTAGCAAAGATGTGTAATAACAGAACATGGTTCACACCCCTCCAGGTTTCACTGTCATTTCGCACATGAGCGTTAAAGACCCCCAGTAGATCACTGGAGTCCAAAGAGGGGGCACCTACCAGCTCCCAACCCAAAGCCTTCAAGAAAGCCTCAGTCAGAGCCCATCTCCTGACTAAGTTGAAGTGGAGGTGACCCTCTCATTCACCAGCATGAACTCCCACATATTGGAGCCTAACTGCAGGGCTGTGAGTAGACCCACACCTGCCCGGTGCCTCTTACCCAGGGCAACTACAGTGGGGAATAGAGTGAGTTAAATTGAGCTTGACTACATCCAGTCAGTATCTCTCTACCTCCCCCCCCCTAGCTCAGGCTCCTTTCCCACCAGAGAGGTTATATTCCATGTCTACATAGCACATAGCTATATTTCACATAGTACCAGACCCCCATGCCCCCCTTACAGGTAGAGGGCCTAACTCTTTTGGACCCTACATATTGGGGTTATGGATGAGCAGCTATGGTAATCTAAAGATTGTTTCCCTGTGTGGAGAGAATGCAGGTGAGAAAGCCCCCAGCTCTGTTCTCCAGCATCATTTCATTAAATGGATTAATATCCGACAGTCTTTCTTAACACCTTTAATCACAAATACACTGCATCCAACCTGTTAAACTTGTGGAAAGAAACACTGTTGGCTACATTTCCAACCATGAACATTTATATGAATCATTCATATAAGTAGTCTGATGCTAACAATACCCTGATGTACATCCAGTATAATTATACTGTAAATCACTGCAGCAAACAGTGTCACTTACAAACAGCTGGGGAAATCTCAGGATGAATTAGACCAAATGTAAAATTATTCCTCAAAACACAACATTGTTGAAAACTTTACGTGAGGATGTTCACCTGGGGGCCATCAGCAAATCCTAAAATCCATAATTTAGCAATGTCAGAAGTTCATGTCTTATAAACCAGTCTTTTGTGAGAAGAGATTCAAAAATATCTCTACAGAGCACATCAAAATATCAATTCTTTCAAAAGCTAGTTTTGTCCCCATATAAATGGTTGAAATCTCTAGCAAAACTGATTAACACATTTTACAACATGGCAATCACATGGGAACAGACAGAAAACCAACCATCTGCTCTTAAATCTTCATGTCTCTCTGTCTTTACTGTATCTGTTACTGCCTCCAGTCCCCCATTAAGCAGTTAACAGGAGTTTAGCTGGAGCAGCCCGTCTGCAGGCTAAAACAAATCAAAATAAAACGTGCTTCCTGAATCCATGGGTCTAGGCTCTGATCTCCTGGTGGGAGGATCATAAAATCACACTCCACAGTATCACTTCACGTACCCTTTCTGCCATCTGGCACCTTGCTAATTACACCCCTCCCTACCTAATCCACACTGACCAATCAGTGGCCACCACACAAGTGTATTTGTTAATGCTCCTTCCTGCCGAGAGCTTAATCTGCCGTTCAATTAATCTAGACTGAAGCTTACAGCAATATAAACTCAGGTAATATTAAATTCATTTCAGGAAAAACAATAAATTGTCCTGAAATGCATCATATTTGTGTATTTAGATGTATAATTTATTCCTGGCACTGTTGTACAGAGACCATGTTGTTTCTACCAGTGCTGCACAATTTCACCGATTTGAACATTTGATGATGACTCTAAACTGGGCAGCTAAAGGCTTAAGATAAAAAAGAAAAAAAAAACTAATTTGTTGATTTCTCATTTTATTAGTAATGGACTGAAATGTAGGAAACAAAACGATTAAAAACAAGCATCATGCAAAAGGAATTATCTCTGGTTCTATTTGTAAATGTCACACCTGAAGGTGTGATTTAGTGTTGATCATTCCGCTTCATATTTACCCCTAAAGCCAGTTTTCCACATGTAACCAGATAGGGCCTGAAAGACAGATTTGCTTCAAAATAAACCTTAATGTCGAACCTGACTGCATTCACATGCACTTTCCAATCCATTAACCCATCCACAGATCTACAACCAGGCTACCGTGGATCCAGAGACCATCATCTTTCATATTTCATGTAATATAAAGAAAGCAAAACCTCAGACATTTTCACAAAAAAATCATTTGTTTCAATTAATTGTCCAATTTGTATGGGAAATAAATGAATATTAGTGTTTATGGATTGAACTATATATATGGAAAATCTCCCCTGCTCTATTCATGGAGATTCAAAAGTTTTTTCTAGATGCTCTTATTCAAAGACAGGCAGTTACAGTAAGTAAATCATTGTTTCTGAATTACAATTGTGGTTCCTGAAGAGAGTGAGTGCCCTCTGATAGACTGGCACCACGTTCAGGATCTATGTGGCCTTGAACAGTACAATAGATATGGAATATGGATGATATTAACATCTGCAATACATTGTGGCTGCACTTCATTTGCTGCTTGGTTTAGTGGTCAGTTTCACATTAGTGTATTAGGGTGTCTGGCAGGATTTGTACAGCAGTTTCAAAATGAACCTAAATGAGTGGTTTGCGCTTCATGACATTGGATAGCAAAGCCAATCACATCAAAAGCATATAAGGAATGGGGCGTTTAGATTATGTTGGCATTCGATGCTAGTATGACATCACAGCCTCATTCTATTTCTGGGGTAATACATACTGCAGCCAATAAATCTATTCAGTCTTGAAATTTTCAAGGCAATTTCAGAGAATTATAAATCATAAAATTACTGGAAAATACAGAACATTAAAAATAATAGATATTTTTATTATACAGTTTGGTTTCTACAGTTCCGCCACAAATCTGAATGAGGACATTGCCTGCATAATTTCATGTCTTGTTTGGTTTTAAATGCCACTGTCTTCTTGACCTGTACTTCTACGTCCATCTGGTACGCCTTGACCTTAAAACTGATTTTTGCAGAAAGTTCCAGCACATTGGGGAACATTCCCTTTAGGCTGTCAAAAGCTTTGTGAAAAACAGAACATTCCTTAAAGGTGTTCACAATGTCTTTAGAAACAACTTACATCAGATGGGGCAAGTTGACCATTCCTAGACTGTTCAGCTGTTGTGTAAAAATGTCTCTGTAGAGCATTTTCAAACCTTAGTGCAAAATTTTCTTTGTGGTTTCTATCTAATAATTTAACTTTCCCCTCAAGCACGTTGGGCTTAAGGGATGTTTTCCACATACTAAATTGAACACAAGTTTAACACACAGGAACTTGGACAGATTTTGTTAGAGGCCATTCCAAGAATATTCTCAATACCCATCTGAATTTTTGGTCCCATTCCAGGGCAGCTTTTTATCATTGTATGAGTCCGTTTCTCATTCTTTGTATGTGGTCCAGACGGGAGTCATTGATTGGTCTGTCCCTGCCTCAGGAGTCAGTCCCATTCACCACAGTGTCTACCAGACAGTGTCTACCAGAGGTTTCCCAGTAACTTTATTGTATTTTACGCAGTACTCTGAGACATTAGACTATAAGGTTGTTTCAAAGTGTCTTTATTGCCAAAGTATTGAAAAAATATGCCATCTGAAGGGCAGTGATATGTTGCCACAGGGTAGCTTGTAAAGCGAAAGAAGCCAATCTCTCTACAGGGGGGCAATAATATACTTTGCAAGCATACAACTGTCTTCATATTTTACACAAATGATTTTTCTGACCAAAAATACCAGCTTGGTACATAATACAGCCAGTTAGCTTGACACAGTGGTGTGTAAGTAAATCAGTCTGGGGTCCATACCATCTCTTCTTCACTGAGCCTAAGATTATAGCTGCTTCCTTCACTGCTGATCCATGACTGCCATCTGCTGCCTGGAAGGACTAAATTATGGCTAAATTGTTTCTGTGAATGATTAGGGGAACTATACTCAGTCATGACGGTTTAGCCATTAATCGGTAAGAGCAGGGAAATTATTTCACACAAAGGTAATAATTGTTCAGTAGGTTGGAGAGAAAGATAATGGAGGCAATTTGAGTATTACACAGGGGAACTATATGTAGCGATAGAAGGGAATTTGTCAATTTTTATGTACTTTACTAAGCTTAGCTTACTACACTGGTAATAACACATCCTAACCTTATTTAAACCTGAAAGATAACCACTCGGGTATGGAATTCATCATGACACTATATGATGGGGCATTCATGCCAAAGCCAAATATTTAAGTCAGAGGAATTATGGGGAAATGGATTTTTTATGCAGCTATGTGACATAATGCATTTGTTATGTCTGCTGCTTAGTGGCCCAGCATATAGGCTATTATCCCTTTCTACCAATGAGATATCTCCCAAGAGCTTAGCAGTTAACTATCATGAGTCATTTTCCATTGGGACCATTATGGGAGGGAGATGCGATATCCTAGGCTGTTTGTGTTCAAGTGATCAAGCAGTAAGTTTCCAGACAGGATCTCTGAAAAAGTCTATGCGGTATTTTGCTGCGTTAGGTTCCCAAGACCCTCGACCCTGTACTCCATTGTAGGCCCTTCTTTGACCCCGATCCCATACTCAATTGTAGCCCCACTTTAGACACCCGATCCTATACTCCATTGTAGTCCCCCCTCCTAAGACCCCCGATCCTGTACTCCATCATAGCCCTCCTAAGACCCCCACTCCTGTATTCCATCGTAGCCCTCCTAAGACCCCCAATCCTCCTCTTCTAAGACCCCTGATCCCGTACTCCATTGTAGCCCCTCATAAGACCCCCGATCCTCCTCTTCTAAGACCCCTGATCCCGTACTCCGTTGTAATCCAGAACCTTTTGTGCTTTTCTGTGTTTCTATTTTGATGAGGCAGATCCTTTCTCCTTGATTTTTATTTCATAACGTTTGTTAAAAAAAAAAAATATAGAAGAAGTAAAAGAAATGAATAATACCTTACCCTCACAACTCTACAGCTGGGGTTTTAAATCCACTTCTGCTTATTGTGTTGTGCCCTGCAGAGTGCAGGTGTCCCATCCTGAGTGCACCCTGCCCTGTGCCCTGTCCTGCCAGGGGTATGATGGGAACACTTAAAATTTTTCTATTAGGCAATTGCACTACAATGTAACCGTCAACTTTTTCTATGTTTCATGGCGTGTCTTTTCTGTTAGTCACTCTACAGTGCCAGTCACTCTTCAGCTGACTCTTAATAATATTTTCTGTACAAATAAAACAGCTTTTTTCACTTTTTTTTCATGAGGATTATAGGATTATAGGTTGCTGTATATATGTGACGAACAACCGCTATCACATTTTAGCCAGTGGGTAATTTACTTGGCAGCTCGTCCTCACGCACGTGTAATGAGCCGTCTGGAAGGGTTAGGTTTCACATAAAGCACAAAAGAACATTTTATGAGCCATAACGTTTAGAAAAGGTAAAAGAGAAGAGGCCAACCCCCTACAAGGTGGACTCGATTGCCACAACATGTCTTTGGGTAGCCTGTAGGCCCGAAATGATGACAGAAAGTTCTGGAGAAACCTCATATGTGGCCACCAGGTGGCGATATAAACTTGATAGCACCTCAAACATGAATAATAGCTTAGATTTCATGCTAATTCTTTTAAGTCTCCCAGCAGCAGGTAATGGGTAACATGTAGTAATACTTTACTCAGTGATGCTGAAACTTGGCTAATACCTGAGAAAATGCCCCTGCAAACCATTGACAGAATAACCTGGAACCCAAGATAAAGAATAGAAGTACAATTTGGAGAACTTTCAAAACCCACATATGCCACATATGTCAGAAATTCTTTTTAAAAATGGGACATAAGAAAATTGACAGGAACTTCCATAAAAGACTAATAAAATCATTTAATTTTTTTTATATTCATATGTAAGGGTGGCATGGTGGTGCAGTGGTTAGCACTGTTGCCTCACACCTCTGGGACCTGGGTTCAAGTCTCTGCCTGGGTCATGTGTGTGGAGTTTGCATGTTCTCCCTGTGTTGTCATGGGGTTTCCTCAGGGTATTTCCTCTGGTTTCCTCCCCCCAGTCCCAAGACATGCTGAGACTGATTGGAGTTCCTAAATTGTAACTATGGGCTGGCCCCCTGTCTGGGGTTGTTCCCTGCCTCGTGCAAGTTGCTTCTGGGATAGGCTCCAGACCCCCTGTGACCCAGTAGGTTAAGTGGATTGGAAGATGGATGGATATTCATATGTAAGCCGCAGAACCAGTGCATTTTCCTTCAGATGTGATCCATATAGATTTGAGGAAACTCTTTGGAATTCCTTTTCTGAGTACTTTATAATAATCAAAGAACAATAAAATGACCAGCTGTGCTTTTGTGACTCACCATTAATTAATGTGATCACAGGTGAACATTTAAAAAAATTTTTTTGGGGGGGGCAATAACTACTTATATATTTATCTATAGGAGTGTAATTAATGCCCATTCATTTAATAGCTCAGGACGGCAAAAACAAAAACAAAAAACATGGAAATGGTGCGTGGTGAATGGATGTTGGACATTTCATGTCCAGTAGCTACAAATCCAGACAAAGAATTTCTTTCTACCAGCAGTGGAGCATAAAGAGTCACAGTCACATAGCATAAAGAGTACTCAGCTGGTTGGTAGAAACAGAATCTTGGTCTGGATTGTAGCTTCTGGGCCTGAAATGCCCAGCACTGATTTTGCATGTAATTCCTTCTAGATACTGTGTAGCACTTGTTACTGGTCACTCAGTGGAGGTTTCGTATAAAACCACTTGCACCAAAGTCAGCTCCTTGGCAACTGTATGCTTGTCAAGTATTATCGGCCTCAGTTCTACCTTTTCTTTGGACAAAAAAAATCTACCAAATAAATGAATGTCTAGGAAATCCAGGAACATGATGATAATAAAAATTTGGGTGACATTAGAATTACACTACTTTCAGTCTGCAGCATCACCACTGGTCATTGACACTAGATGGCTCTACTGACTAATGCCTCACGAGTGAGATGGCTGCATATCTTATTGTGTGCCCTGCCTTAGGACTGTGGAAAGACATCTGAGTACCTTTGAGGAAACCGCACAACACATGGAGGACAATCAAACTCTATACATGTAGATCCACCTTCCAACGTATCTTCCCTAATGTAATACACACACACACATGCATATGTTTGTGTAAATAAATACTGTGCCATGTGCCACTACATAAAATACCCCACCTTCTATTATTACTGCATTCTTACTAAGAATACTACTGCTGTTGTTACTACTGCAATTGCTGCAGCAACTACTAAATATTAATAGATTGACAGCATAGCACTTTGTAGTACCCTACATTATCTGTGTACGCAACATCTGTTCACACATAAAAACATCCTTTTCTGTCATTTCCTCCAGGTTACTTCAGTAGTATATGTGTGAATAGGCCAGGTTTCACTGCTTTTCTATGATAATTTCTGCTCTGTTTCTGCTCTGCCTTTGAGTGGGACTCAGCTATTTGCTGCCGTTTTACCGTAGGTGTGGCTGAGAGTATGACTGGCCCCTGTTGGAGAGGCAGACAGTGGGCCATTCAGTCAGTGACAGGACTCCAAACCCACACACTGTCTTCTTTTCATTGACATTTGTTTCTATTGTGTTAAGAAAAACACAACATACATGAGAAGTGAACACGCAACAGCCCATGGCAGCGTGCATACCAAAGGTGTGTACCATCTCACAATGACTCAGCAGATTAGAAAATGCTTAGAACAGAAATATATTTGTATGTCCCCAAAGTGTAGTGAAACCTGACATTTTTCAGGCCTCCATTTGGATAACCTCAATTTTATGAAAAATCCATGAATACAATCAAAAAAGTAAAAATGCCAGAAGTCTTGTATTTTGTTTGGTTACTTATGGTTAAGGTTAAGGTTGTCATTGCTGGGATTAGGGTTATGCTCAGAGAAATGAATGGACAGTCCCCACAAAGACATGACTGTGTGTGTGTGTGTGTGTGTGTGTGTGTGGTGAGTTCCAGGAAACCGATTGAAATTAATGGACTTCAGCATGTTTTAGTCATGTTTATATTACATAAAATGCACACCAAAACATACATTATTACAATTTATCATCTATGAAGGAAAAACACATACAGGTAGGTGGGGTTTGATAGGTTTACGTATATATACAGTATATAGGGAATGTCATGAATTGTAAGAACATAAAGCAACATTATACATAATAGAAAATCATTTTTTTCCCAAAATGTTCAAATTTTGAAATTATGTGTATTCAATGAGATCAGCTAGCGAACAAGCACACTATGTGGTGTACACAGTATTGCCATTGTTGTCAGAAAGGAGAAGTGGCTGTTTCTTCTGTGAAATCTTTAGAACTTCTTCCACCGGTTGGCAGAGAGGATTGTGTGGATGAAGTAGAGCAATGTGTTCACGAAGGAAAAGACCTGAAAGATAGAGTTGCACGGTAAGAACACATCACAAAGAAGTGCGGCTCACAGAAACAGCATGCAGACAAAGTGGATGTGGATGGGAGTCCTCAGGATACTCACCACGGCCGAAATATCCATCCGATAGTACTTTAGTTCAAAATAGGGACCGGAGGTCATGGTTATGTAGGCCAGGGAGACTGACGAGCTCAGGTAAAAGAAAGCAGCCAGTCCGTGGTATGCAAAGTCCTAGGAGTGACAAATATCAAGAGCATGTTATCCATGAACCTGACAACGTATCAGAATGAAGAGGGTGAGAGTGTTTGTGCCTGACAGTGATCACTGAACACGGTGAACGAGTATAATTACTGAATACATCTGAAAAGGTTAGAACTGACATACATGCTGATTTAACTCGAGTTAATACACACATGCTTACACACCCACACGCTCAAACAGAAATTCACTCATAAACGCTCACACACACTGACCCACACACATGCTCCAGCAGAAATTCATTCACACGTGGTCACACACACATATGCTCACACAATTATTCACTCACACACACACACTCACTGAGACCTAGCACCATGCTGGAATCTGCAGCCAGTCCAGCTCCTGACTAAGAACCACAGTCATAAGCAAGCTGTGCTGCTTACTGCCGCCGCCCAGCCTGTGCTGTTCCTGTGGCCCCCACAGAGGAAGACGAAGAACCAGATGAACGTGATCACGAAGCAGAAGACAGACACGAACATCACCCATCCCAGGGGGTTGGAGGGTTGTACGTATGTGGATGCCACCAGGCACCACACGAGGGCATCGAGGATCTGCAAACAAGAGTCACATTACTCCAGCTGCACGTCACTGAGCATCAGTTCATAACCCCCTAACAATGTTTACATATATTTATTGTAAATGTATGCTTAAATGCTGAACCAGAGACAGCTGTCTCAGCTGCTTAGATCATGAGTCAATTAGTATAATTTTTGATATATATAAGGAACAATCGGTTAAAATGAAATAATTATTGTGATCAAGACTAGACAGCACTAGATTGTTGTATGAATAATATTTTATCAGGAAATGTTTGAAAAGATTTTGCAGTTCTGGAAATCTCTGAGGATACTGTGAACACAGCAATATGGATTGTGGCATATTACATTTTCTGTAAACTGATGTAATTAACAATTAATACAACCAGATAACATAATATAAAATAATTTCATGGTAATAATTTCCAAGGTTTGCTCACAATAGTTATAATTTCACATTTACCAAAAGCACAGTAGAGAGTTCTAAGAATTTTAACAGTACAAAATGTTTATTCAAAAATAAACATACACTCACTTGAATTATTGCTTACGTTTAAATAAAAATTGATAAATTACATAAGTCAATAAATCATAACACTCACACTGTCCTCACCTATATTATTTTGTTTCATAATGTTTTTAATGATTAAAAACCACAATAATAATCATTTACTTATTAATTAGGTAAGATTTGACTTATTAGCAAAAACGTTTTCAAAGATATTTCCTGGTGTTTTCAGACAGTGGAACTAAACTATGAGAGTTTCACTGTAGTGTGACTAACTGTCAAATACACAATTATTATACAAATAAATAATGAAATTTCCATTGTTTCAATTACAGCACAGCTTCTCTTATTAATTCTGCTCTCAGCAGAACTGCAGCAACCAAGGATTATGTTTAACTAGCAAATACCAAACGTATAATATATCATACAATAAACTGACAGGAGGGTGATTAAATGTTAGCTCTCCATTATCAGGGCAAAACAAGCTGGAGTATAGCTTTCCTGGGCACAATCTTGAGAAACAGCTGCCTATTTTTGTTCTTAAACAGGGTCTTAACTATTTAGATCCAAGTAGATCACTGCAGTCTATTATTATTATTATTATTTTATTATTATTATTATGTACAATCCGTATGTGACCGCTCCATACATCGAATAAGCTAGGAAATAAAACCTTACAGGAGAAACAGACAGGGATAGACTGAGTGCTGGAACCATGATCTGCCGCTGTCACCCATAAAGCTGAAAACTGTCTGCCTCCCAAGTTTGGTGTGTTTGAGAATCATGCAGCACGGATGTGGGCTTACCAGCTCGGGGATGAAGAAGAGGTCAGGGAGGGTGCTGCATACTCCAGTGCCGCTGGGTAAGTGGCCCATTGCCTGAGCAGTATTGGACATTACGAGGTATTTGCACTCTTACTGTTCCTCAACTGAGCTGAGAGACCAGCAGGTGCCCCTTTTGAAGATAACTAATACCTGAAAAACCAGCTCTACTGAGCCAGAACCACCTCCCAAAACACACAAGTAAGCTTGCATGTGTGATAATGTGTTTTATGTATTTTGCTGCCTGGAATGTCAGACACATTCACACTCATTCTTGAGAATCTCTTGGGTATCTCCTCCCCCAGTAGATCTTCATAATTTGCAGATGTGTTCTTCATGTTGCATTTATGATTTTTATGTTATGAGATGGGGTGAAATTGCATTGGCTATAAGGTCCTTCAATAAGCCCAATACATCTGCCAATGCAGCTGCTATTAGTGATTCTGACATTAAGTAATTAATATTTTTGTGAATCGAACCAGATCTGTTCAATCGCCATCAAAATGCAATTGGATTACAACGAATATGTTGCTCTTGATTTTTCTATTTTTCCAATTAGATCATTAAATGCACACAATCAATGTCCTTACAATATTTTTATTATAATTTAGTAATTTTGTCACGATACAGGCAAACAGTTTCCATATGTACTTATAAAGAAATACAAGATAAAGGTAAGTATCCTGGGGAATGCGGTTTTTCTTGAATCATCTATCGACTGCAGTACTAATCTTAAATCTGGACCCACCTGCTTGAAATGCATTTGTCTCTGCTTTAGCTATGTTATTCCCCTTTTAAGAAAAGGCCTTGAGGCAATGAAGTAATGCTGCAACAACTTAGAGAAGTGTTCTACGTCTCCACATTTTGTCAGATTGGTGCTACAGTGGGTAGTAAAGACTGCACAGAGGATCATGGGTAGATTCATGGGTAGGACATCTACACCAGGAAGTGCAGGAGAAAAGCAAAGCCTCCTGCACCATCAGCCCCCGCCACCCACATGATCTGTGTGTCCCCTTACCGTCTGACAGGGGGGTGAGGCCTCCTGCATCATCAGCCCCCGTCCCCCACATGCTCTGTGTGTCCCCTTACCGTCTGACAGGAAGGTTAGAGTTAGGCCTCCTGCATCATCAGGCCCCTCCCTCCCGCTTTGTGTGTCCCTTTACCGTCTGACAGGACGGTTAGGGTTAGGCCTCCTGCATCATTAGCCCCCGTCCCCCACATGCTCTGTGTGCCCCCTTACTGTCCAACAGGAGGGTTAGGGTTAGGCCCCCTGCATCATCAGCCCCCCCCCACCCCCGCTTTCGCTCTATGTGTCCCCTGAACATCGAATAGGAGGGTTACAGTTAGTTGGCTACCTTACTCTTACTGGTCCACGTCATCCCAAACTCTATAAGGTTCAGGTTGGGGACTGTGGGGGCCAGGTCATCTGTCACAACACTCCATCTCCTTCCTTGTTCACAAGATAATACAGCGCTTACATAACCTCAGGGTGTGCTTCGGCTTATTTTTTTGTTGAAAAGCAAATGGTTTTCAGTAGGTGTGTCCAGATTTTTGACTGGTACCGGATGTGTGTCTGGCATGCAAACTGCACAGGATCCAGATGATCCTGGTGACCTGGGATCTGAAATGTTTTAGAACCAGCCTTCCAAAGATCTTCATGTTGTGTGAAATGTGAGCGACTGGTCTGAAGGTCTTAAGGGTTCTTTAGCACTGGGATGCCTTTCAGAGCAGGAGGGGGGGGGGCATCCTCAGGATCAGAGAGGGGGAGGTCTGAAGGTGCGGCTGAATGGGCTGGCGACCCAGCAGCACCCTGGGGGCCAATGCCTGTGTGAAGCAAGCCCAGCTCTTCCCTCAGCAGGTCATCAGAAACAGACAGTCTGAGAAGTGGGGGGGCTGACTTCAGATGAGAAGGGAGTTAAAGGGGGGGGGGGGCATTTGCCGTGAAATTA
>JAODJW010000041.1:18067474-18082864 GCA_026777045.1 Hyperopisus bebe
AAGTTGGACGGTATAGTGTACGTGACCGATTTAATGAGCCACAAATGAGAAGTAGTGCTTAAACAGTATAAAACTACTGTAGAACTTTCCTTTCTGTTGATTAAGGGCGCAGCCATCTTGGATTCTGAACTCGGGATCTTCTGTGCTGCTCCAAGATATTTCTTGGATCTCCGAGAAACGGGAGCGCGCATGTTGTCACTTCTGGCTTCAAAACTAGGAATCTGACTCGGAATATGAGTTCCGAGGGCAAATGGAACGCACCAAAACTGCCTGAAATGGGTTGACAGAGACATTCTGTGCTGCAGATGGGTTATTTGCGTAAAAATGTTTAATCAGATTAATTATAATGATGGATTCATCCGCATTAACCCGTTAATTTTGACAGCCCTAATATATATATATATATATATATTTTAAATTAAAAATTAAGAGACCACTCAATATATTTCTTTTTATTATGTATTTTTAAATTTTGGTTTAATTGTGGTTCTGCTGGCGGAATGCTATTCTGAGCAGCAGGTTACTTCCATGTTCAAAGTTTCTAAGACAGCAGTATACAAGAAAAAGGTAGAATAGGAGACATTTGGATTTACCAGAAACCAGCCAGCTAAAGGGCAGAAGTGACTTTCTAATACCAGAGGTGACCGTTCACTTATATGACAGTTTCTCTTGAATCAGAGAATGACATCAAGTGACCTCCAAAAGGAATGGGAAACAAGTGCAGATGTGAAGTGCACTGCTAGGACAGTTCATATCGGGCTCCTAGAAGCAGGACTAAAGTCTCATAAAGCAAGGAAGAAGCCCTTCATTAATGAGAAACAGGGAAGAACCAGGCTGCAGTTTGCAAAAAAAATATGTATTTTTCACAGATACACACCCATAAATTGAGAAATGAGTGAAACAAAAAATCCTGACGTGGCCTCTTCATATTTTTCACAGAGCTGTATATGTATAAATAAATATAGAAACTGCGCTTTCCCTCAGTGATGCTGATGCCATAGTTTTCTTTGGCTACATAAAGGTTTTAATATTTGAGATGTTTTGTTTAATCTTTTAATGAAGTCTCAAATAATTCAAATTGATAATTCAAAATTCAAGTGTGAGTGGAAAACACCGGCAAAGACAATGAGGTTAAGTGTAATTTTTTGAATGATATTAAAATTCAATAATTAATGCAAAAAAGTATTTTCTTTGCTGTTCCTAGTTGAGCAGAATAGTTATTTACAGAGAGTTGACATATTTCACTTGCCTGGAGGAATTCATGCATGCAGTTACAGTTTGTCACATACAGTATACTGTAAAGCAAAGCTGAACACTTTTTTTTTTTTTTTTTTAACCAAAGCCAACCAAAAAGGGAACACATGCCATAAACTGAGGAAAACTTAACCAGGTTTATGTCCTCTGTAGTGGATGACTGGATATTAGCATATTATGTGTTTTATACAGTAATATAGTGTGTGTTTGATTGACTTTTATTTACCTTAAGAAAATATACGCAATAAAGTTACATCAAATTTGGAATACTAAAATCAATTATTTTTTTCTGTAAGCTTTCTTAAGTCAGCAGCAGCGCAGGACTGAATTATATTGATTATATTATTATCAAACACAGTCACCAGATTCATGTCAATAGCCAGGTAGCCGAATTAAAAACCTATTCAAATGAACAGAACTATTTATTTGGGTCCTGAGAAGAGAGACCTGGAGGATTCTGGGTAGAGGAAGTGTAGGACAACATCACGACTGAAGCAGAGCATGGTGGTGGAGGAAGCTGCTTTTCTGGAGCTGTGAGGCTGCGTCTCTGGCAGATTAATCAGCAGCAGGCTGCTGGCGCCTGCCCCCCTCCCCGCCACCTTCTCTGGTGGCTTGTTAGGCCCAGACACCTAAAACTAGGACAGGTTTTCACCTTTCAGAACAATGACCCAGAACTTGGGGGCCTTTCATTTTCTGGGAAGGTGAATGAGTTTTAGTGCACCATTCACTGAGTTGACTTAAATTTCACAGAAGAGAAATTCCCCTCCCCCCAACTTTCCTGGTAAAGTGTGAACAAATCATAACATGCCAGTGTTACCCCACTGACAAATAAATGGATTATCAATCATGGCTGTGATATATTGTTTGCACTAAATAATTCCATCAATCGAGGACAGGAAGACAGGAGGGTATGGAGCTTATGCCAAGCAGTAAAAGGGCATGTGGCAAAGGTACGTCCTGCACGGGATACCAGTCCGGTACATTGCAAAGCACTCACAAGACACTAAACCATTCAACACTGCTGCCTACTGGATGATAAACCATGCCCTAAGTAACTAAAGTATTTCATGTGCACTGTTTTTGATGTTTGAATAACATTTCTTTTTCAGGATTCAATATTTCATTAGAAATATTAACTTGCAATTCCATAAAATGGTACACTGGTGGACCAAATTAAGATATTTTTCTCCATATTACAACTGCAGGCTATTTTTGTATAAAAGGTGTATAACATGATGTAACATTTGGGAGAGCTTCGCGTTGCATTGTGGGTTCTCCATGTGACGCTGTTATAAGAGGAAGGAAGAAGGCTGGGAAATGATGCAAGAAGCGGCAGAGAGCAGCGGGAACTCTTCAAGCCGCATACCTCTATAACAGCGATGTGTAGCACGTTTCCTATTACACATGAACAGAAAAAATATTTCAAAAAGCCACTAAGAGAAGCCTAAAATTTTAGCTCCGTGGCAGACACGTCCCTCTGTTTAATGGTGACTGCATTGCAATTGTGTGTTTTTAAACTCGCCTAGTGGCGGTATGTTTTGGGGAATGTAGTCCTGGAGTCACATACGTTGTTAATGAACGACATATACCCAAGAGCAGAACTTAATCTTGACCAGGCGATTATTATTATTATTGATAATAATAATAATATACTTGATTCTGCGCTATTATGAGAGGCGGGGACCGGCATTGCATGTGTGAAATACGGAGGCTTCACGCATGTACGTGCGTGAGTGTGTATGTGAGTGGGGGGCTCGATGTATGGGGGTGGGGGTGGCGGCTTGTGAGGGAACTGGGGGTGGTGCATCGGGGGCGGCGGGGGTGGGAAGCGGTGTCCTCTTGCGCCGCCTGTCGCGCACAAGTCGCTGGTGTCTTGGGTGTCTGCCGGACGGGATGCTGCGCTGCAGTGCGGACAAATATTGTGACATTAGAAGGGGAAGTAAAACGCAGGAGGATTCGCCTATTTCACTACATCTCAGTCCTTTTTAAAACACGCCTCGCCTGATTTATGATTCAGGCGTGAAGGGAGCATTTTACTGAGGCGGCAGCGTTAATATTCAGTAAAAGAGTGAGGTAATGATACTGACATTTATTATGTGGCCAGTAGATTTTAAAATATATAACAGAGATATCAAAGAGGATAAACTTGGTAACTATTTTATCTTACCGCAAAATGTGCGTGGGGCTCATTATAGATTGTAGCTGACAATAAAATACATTTTCATGAATTGATCTGAATATGCATTGTCCAAATTTGATATTTGCACTTGATTTTGACTAGCGAATTTGATTTCTGTTATTATGGCAGTCGCTGATTTTTGTTCCTTAAAATTACGTTAGTCGTGTTCACGTATTTCCACGTTGGGTGGTATAGCCCTGCACTATTGTACAATAACTGGAGATGCATGCGTTTTTGCTTGTTTGCCGAATTTGATTCAGATTTTTCTTTAGTTTCCTCCGGTTGAATGACCTGACCTCTCTTTTATTAAAATGAATCCGTCCGATCGTGCGAAATTGAATGAGCCCAGCGATTAGTTGGCAGAGGAGCCGTTTTTGGTTCAAAGTCAATGGGAGACAGAGGAAGTGTTGGGAAACTGCATTGACGTTTCGCGGTCCCATGAAGTCCCAAATGAAGGTTACAAAAAGAAGACGGAAAGCAGCGCCCGACTTCCTTATTCTCTGCGCCAGGTAAGATCACACCTAACGGGACATATGCGTCCTTTACCGGCATGCACTTGAAGGTTAACGCGTCTGTAAGGTGAAACAAGTTGCATTGGGTGTGAATGCTGATCCCGTCGTAAATGTAGCGGTTGGTGATCAGTATCCTAATGTGGCGGTTTAAGCATCCATTCAGTATAACATGCATGATGTCATGCTTTGTAGGCGTTTAATTTACGGTGCATGTAAACTCTGCAGGCAGCGATGGGCTATCATGAGTACAGATAGTGATGGCATGATCACAACTACAAATGGGCCAAGTGTCCGCCTTGTTACACGGCTATAATCTAGCAATGTGTGAATATTTATTTGTATTTAAGTACTATGCTGGTATGAATAACGATCATATTTATGGCATTTTATTTAGCTATTGTCTTTGTGATTGAAGGTAAATGTTATGACCGTTATTGATTTAATATTTTAAACGACTTTTTCCATCTTTCCAGCAGTCTTGTTTTTGTTAAATTTAGCTATAAAATATATACAGTGATCTCCCTTGTGTCCTGATCTGTAATATGGTTATTATACTCTGATTACTGTGTTCCTGGTGTCCTGATCATTACTGTCCATACTGAGTGTCACTTAATCGTTATGTTTGAGATATCGGAAATAAGTCATCAAAGCATTTTAAAAATAAAAATGGACAAGTACACTGATTAAATAAACTGATAGTGATTCGTTAAACACCTGCTCCTATCAAACAGAAAGTGGTTTACTCTTACCACTGATCAGTCGTGTAATATCATCCTTATCCTATACTGAAAATATTAATGTACATAAATAAAAGCACATATTAGTGATGGTAAGGAAGTATAACAGTATATCTAAAATGTTGTCGTGTCTATTAAGTATTTTTAACTATCTCTGGTTCTCTCTTAGCCCTGTACATCTAGAAAGGATACTAGTAGCTGTCTTCAGTCCGCATGGGTATGATACGTTAGCGAGTTTAACAGATGTTCCAGTAGCCTCGACTTTTGGACAGTGAAAGGTTTAGCCTGGAATGTAACTGGGAACCAAAGACTGTGTGAAAAACGCATAGTTTTTCCAGTATGATGACGTTTTCAGAGAAATTCATGATCTTGCTCAGTTTACACAAAACCTGTTTGCAAGAAACACGTGTTTTAGAGGCTGGATCATTATATGTTTTGCTGAAAACATTTCATAAGGCGTCTCCATCTGCATCATCCTTATGCACCTCATTTCCTGTCAAAGCCTATTAATATGTGTCTCAGATTTCCTGACCTTTGCTTACGGTTGTTTGACCTGCTAAAATATCAGATGGTTGATTGTGAAACCAGGAAAGGGGGTCCTCAGTTACCTGATACTAATTCCTGATTAGTATTGCATTTTTACTCACAGTGGGAGGACAGTGTGTTTTCTCATGAGATAATATCGTCATTAGCTGCCATACACATAGTAAACAGAATTTAGAAGATTACATTTTTTAACTACCCCCAGTGTCCTATTTTACAAGAGGTAGACAACAGCAGCGATCCGATACTTCCTCTTTGCGATATTAATAAAGTGTTAAAATTACTACGCAAGTTTGTGCTTGAAACTATCAGGCTGGTATTTTGTAATGCTGAATTCCTAAGCTTGAAGAGGTTGTATTTGCATATTCTGGTATTTGGCCTTCAAGACATAATTATTTTTTGTAAATGCAATCCATGTGCATGTTGAGGTAAGATTATATTAGCCTGACTGGTATCTTTTTTATAACTTGCCACTTTTACATTAAATAAAAGTACCAACAGACATTGTTACATTCTATTACATCAGCAATAACTTCTCTACCATCTTATAGACCAGTGTTAATGGTGTGGTACACTGGACTTAGCAGTGACCACTACTAGGACGCAGTGAAGCACCACAATTTTTTGCATTCTTTAGTTTTGACATGGTTTCTCCTCCACCCTATAGTTTTGCACTAGAAACAAAGTAATTATTATAATTCTTATTAGCTGTTCATTATCTGGATGGTAAACAGTATCGATGACTGATTTTACTGTGTATTTTTGTATGTAATCCTGATTGGACAAAAAGTTTGAAACTAAAAGTGGAAGGGAGAGTCCAATCTTGTGTTTTGAATGCCAAAATATGACAATAATATATTAATAGGTAGCAGACATATACTTGTTTGAGATGTTTATCTTGAGATGGGAATAATATGAATTTGTATAGAGCATTGAGACTCCTGAGGCAGCCTGGAGGCTCAGTGGGGAGTATCTTCTCCTCCAAGCCTCCAGAGTCCAGCTTGTGTGTTGAGTTTGCATGTTATTCTGTGTGTGGGTTTCCTCTGAGTACATCAGTTTCCACCTACAGTCCAGAAACACGTGGATTAGGTTGGATGGTGTCTTTGAATTGCACTCTCTCTATACCATGTGATTCTTATCCTAGTGCCACATGCCCTGTGCATTCTGGGATACGCTTCATGCTCATCACGGATCTGCACTGGAGAGCTCTCTGTGTAAAGCTTTAGCTTGTATCATATGAATTAGCACCTGTAGATTTCAACTTCCATCTGTCTTCCAACTGCTCATCCTGGTCAGGGTTGTAGGCTTGTATCCAGCACCCCGGATGGGATGCTAGTCCATTACGGAGCACACACATTGCACAAATTACAGTCACAGGAGGAAGCCGATGGGACATGGAGAGGACATGCAAACTCCACACACACAGAGAGCAGAGGCACGATTCGAACCCCCAACATTTGAGGTGTGAGGTAATAGTGCTACCTACTGTGCTACCATGCCAACCAAGACTTATTAATGCAATTTTTTAACTTCAGAATTCTATATATATGTGAGAAGAGTGGCTTGCTTTTCCAGTACCCATATGCTAACCATGAAAGCTTACTTAGCTGGGTAAGATTGTATTGGGCTGACTGTACACGCCTTTAGACAGGAACGCCCTTAAATTCAGGAATGACCTCGCGCAGCTACCCCTGTCCAAATTATTACATTGACTGGCTTTCATATTTGCTCCAGTTTTGGGTATGCACAAAATAAGTGCATCTGTAATTGATCACTACTGTGCCATTAGAGATGAATGTGCTCCAAGTCTTAAAATGGAGAAGGTGAATGGAAAATGACCTAGCGCTCAATAACAGAAGGAAACACACCCTAAGTGCATTAATTTGCTTCACAGAGGATGACCGGGCAAAACTGAGGTATCTTGCTGAACTCCCTACAGGTAAATGTGGCTTGTTTAAGTGTGGAGCTGCTTGAGGACTCACTGGCCGGCAAATGCAGCGCCAAGAGCCAGCCAACCAGGATCAAGAAAACATGAATGGTGCCGGGGAACAGGCGGACATCCTGGCACCCAACTGTATGGTCCGGGACCGATGGAAAGTGGTCAGTAGCTGCAAACTCCCATTTCCTATTGTCAGAGACCCTGGGTCATCCCGCTTTAGAGAATGTGCTTTAAAGTATGTGTGTTTCATGGCTAAATTAATGTAGGGCTCATTGAACAGTTACCGAAATTCTAGTATGCTTAATTGCATACTAAGTTATATACCATAAACATACAAAAAGAGTAAATAGATGCCAAACTACTTCTGAAACTTTGACTTAGGTGTATCCTAGAAATGAATAATGAAACATGGATCATTATTAATTGGGGGGAAAAATGCTTAAAATTAAATTAGAGAATAGATATTCTATTGTGTAAGATTATATAAAACAAATGAGAATTGATTGCATTGAAATATGTTGAATGACGTGTGTGCATGTTCAGGTAACAGTTGCTTTATGCTAATTGTACTGTTTAGTGTTCTGTGTATTGATAAATATGGAGATCATTACAGTGGGTACAGATCTTCATTTCAGTTTGTTTACTTTTATAAATCATCATCAGTAGATGTTTAGATGAGTCTAATCTACACTGTACATTTAGCATTTAGTCCAGTAGGTAGAAAGCAATGAAATCTGCATTTTTATTGTACCAGAACAAAAGCACAGTATTTCTTAGAATAGCATGTTTTCTACCAGCCTAAGATTTTTTTAGATGGGACAGTACGAGAGAAAAACCTACTTTATGCCAGAAGTGAACTACAAAGACCCAAAACTCTTAGAAGCTTAAGATTATCCCTTTGAAACTAGATGGAAATCCAGAGCTGTGGAATAACAGTATGGGTCTTTTTTTTAACACGTACTCACTGGGAGGGGGTCCTCAGTGGAACGGACCTTGAAGTGACTTTAACGATTTCTTGCGGGCAGTACAAATGCACAGCCATGGTACCACAGGAAAACAGGCCTTTTAATAAGCTACACTGAAGCAGACGCCTGTGGGACGAGACACCGTGATTTAATTTCGTACAAAAAGATGCAGTTTCAGAAGAAGTACTGAAGAGCTACCAGCTCAGGAAGTAGTAGAGGAATGTGGTGGGTGCTTTGCCTGTGAAGTGAACTATGGGGTTTGAAGTGCATATTTCACTCTGACACACTCAGTTGAAGAAGATCGGAGGAGGTGGTTTTGGGGAGATCTACGAATCCGTTGACTTGTTGACGAGAGAGATCGTGGCCCTGAAAGTGGAATCCGCCCAACAGCCCAAACAGGTCCTCAAGATGGAAGTGGCGGTTTTGAAGAAACTTCAAGGCAAGTTGGGCCAGAGCTGCTATAATTACCCAGGCCATGCTTTCAGGTTAACATGAGGAAGGGCCTCTTGTGTTTTTGTAGTATCTGGGCACAGGGGTTTTAAGCATTATAATAATTATTAAACATGTTTATTGTCACACCCAGCTCCGTATGATCCTCGTGTGTGCCACGCCCCCTCATTACCTCGTGTTCATCCCTGATTGTTATCACCTGTATCTTGTTCTATTTTCTCATGTGTATTTAGTCCGTGTCTGAGTACGTCTCGTCAGATCCATCATTGTAGTGTCGTGAGGTCCGTCCGTGTTTACCCCGAATCTCCCGAATAAACCCTGTCTACTTGAACAGTCGCACAGCCCTGCGTCTTCCTTCGCCTCGAACCGTGACATTTATATCTTATATAACTTTAATTTCATCAGACATACAACAAAGTTTTTATCCACCCACCTTCCAACCATCTCTGTTGAATATATTAAGCATCAGTTGAATGCAGATAAACGTAAAACATTTTTTTGTTTCTATAGTTCATGGTTGTGTTTTTATATTTATGTTTTTTTAATGAAAATTTTTGTGTTTCAGGAAAAAATCATGTCTGTAAATTTATTGGATGTGGGAGAAACGACAAGTTCAACTATGTAGTCATGCAACTTCAGGTAGGTGATTTTATGCTTCTTGCCCTTCCTTACTTTTAAAAGTTTTGCCTTTTTAATTATTTTATTTTAATTTTGTTAATTGGGCATTTGTGGATAAAGTGTTACTTTGTTCTTTACATTATAACCTCTATTCAGAAATGCTGTATTCTGTCTCTAAGCCTCTTAAATGGTAAATGTTGCAGACAATAGTTAAATGCATATTAAATACGTATTTGCAAACCACAATAATAGGAAAGCCATTGTGCTCCTCACGAGAAGCAGCTGACCAAACCACAGAAATGAGACCTTAACAGTCATTAGGAAATGATAATGAACGAAGGAACAGCTGAATGTCAGTGGATCCAGTAGCAAATGTATGTGTTTTGGCTCCAAACCAAATTACTAAAAGCAATAAAAGAAAATGATCTAATTAAAGTCCCTGGGCAACAAGAACACAAATCCACAAACCCATTTTGGGGATGTTCCTCAGAGTCCACTTCTGTACCTTAAGAGGTACTTTTACTTACAATTTCCTTGCCCCCCTCAATAGCATGGTATCATATAAACAAAAAATGCCCTTTTATTTATACTATTTTTATACAATGTTTGAGTACAAGATGGCAAGTCATACTAGAACATTAGCTTCCAAAGAGCTGGGTATTTCAGACACGTTAGAATTTTTATTTATATTCTTTATTATGATTTAGGTTATCCAGATTTAAGATGATTCATATAAGCCAAGAGACACTGTTTAGAATTGGACAGGATGATAAAGTGTAAGGTACAGGGGCTAGATTTCACGTCAGCATATCTTGATTCTGGTTGACTGTATATTTGAAAAGCAAAATGTTGATTGAGGTACTCTCAGTATGGTTATCTTTAGTGGAAAGTAATGGACAAGCATTAGAAAACAACCTTCAAAACAGACATTCGACTGTATGCTGAGTTGACATGGGTTGAGCGTCATGTGAGAAGGGTCCGCACTTTTCCTCTCCAGGGTAGAAACCTTGCAGACCTCAGAAGAAGCCAGCCACGGGGAATCTTCACCATGAGCACCACCCTGAGATTAGGAAAGCAGATCCTCGAGTCAATAGAAGCCATTCATTCTGTCGGGTTCCTGCACCGGGACATCAAACCGGTTGGTATTTTTCTAAAGCTGCCCAGTAACTCTCTGTTATCTGCTCCTTCGGTGAACTGTAACATACAGACAGGAAGCAGACAACTGTGAAGGTGAAGTATGGAGCATGTCATCCCAAGGAAAACTATACATTATGTTTATTTTAAATTCTTATTTTTTAGTTTTTTTTTCCAGTGAGATCCTAGATTCAGGATGGTGCAGGGGTTCAGTGGGTACTGTCACCTCACACCTCCATATTGGGGTTTTGAGTTCTCGGGCTCCGTGTGGGTGGAGATTGCGTGTTCTCCCTGTGTTACCAATGGGTTTTCCCTGGGTAATCCCGTTCCCTTCAGCAGTCCAATGACAGTCAGTCAGGAGTTAGGTGAATTGGCTTCTCTAAATTGCCTTTAATGCCCGAGTATATGTATACCTGTGTGTAAGTGTGTGTGAGTCAGGTATATATTACATTGTGGGGACCAGATGGCTACACACTGTGATAAACTATTATTTTGACATCGCAGGGACCAATGCAAATGCAGTCAACTAAAAATCAACTGAAAATGTCAAAAGTCTAGTGTTTAGTTAGGTTACTTATAGTTAAGGTTAGGGCTGGGTAAGAATTCCCATAATTATATGAATACAAACGTGTGTGTGTGTGTGTGTGTGTCTGCGCGCGCGCCGCACACAGGTCTGGCATTGTGTCCAGGGTGTCTCCTGCGTTGTGCCCTTGTGTTTTCTGGGAAGGACTCCAGACTCACTGCTCCTCTGTAGTGGATAAGAGGTTATGGAAGATTTCCCATTCCTCATAAGTTGCAGACATAATGCTTGACATGGCCTATGAGGTCTTATGAGGAGGATTCCTCATGTATGATCCCCTCGTATGTGTATCAATAATCACAATGACGTGATCGCTCAATCAAACCCACAGAGTGCTGCAGTAGCTGGAGATTTTGGGGTCCGTTTAGTTCTTTGTTACAATCCCATTGAAGTTCAGTCACCTTGGATTGTCTCATGCTGCTGACCCTAGCAGCCCCACCTCCCCCCGAAGGCAGAAACCTGTGGGTCTGAATTCTCTGCAAATTTCCTTTCTATAAACGCCGCAGGTCCAGAGGTTCATAAAACCAGCCGTAGGGTGGATGCTGCCACCTCAGAAATGGAACACGAGGTCCCAGAGAACCGGCTTTTGTGACTTTATCCTCTCAGTAAATGAGTTGGATGTGATACATGGAGCAGGGTGAACACCTTCCATTATAAACCATTTCAAATGAACATTTCTTCATAAAATTGTCATTTCTCGGCTTTGGAATGGAACAAGCAGTACAGTCATAAAAACCAATTTGTTACATTAGCTACAAGTGATGGTTCTTGTATGATCTGTATAGTTAGAAAAAAAAGATGAATTACCATAATATTTGAACCTAAATGGAGTCAGAAAGTGATGTTGTGGATTTGGACATCATGGTGTGGAGTGCTTCAATCTGGTCTTAGTCTCTGTCAGAAGAATCTGTATGGCTGTGTTTGTACAGACCAAAGACCCACCTTTCATGTCAGGGGTCCTATGTGACAAGTGTATGTGTGTGTGTGTGTGTGTGTATGCGTGTGTGTTCGTGCATGTGTGTATGCGTGCGTGTTCATGCATGCTTGTGTGTGTGTGCGTGCATGCGTATGTGTGTGTATGCGTGTGTGTGCGTGCATGCTTGTGTGTGTGCATGCGTGTGTGTGTGCATATGTGCGTGCATGAGTGTGTGTGTGTGTGTGTGAAATGGACTGCTGATCAGTCCAGGTGTATCCTGACCTATATCATTATTTAGACTCTGGATCACCAAGACCCTAGATGGACAAATGGTCCTTTACGATAAATGGAAGTGTACATTTTTTTAAACTAGGCTAATAAAATTTTAATGTGGGGTTTCATTCATTTTATTCACTGTCATATGATTTCCTGTGTATTCAGAGAAAATGTTACTCTATTAACAACTGCAATAAAACACTTTTATTTAAAAATGCCCTAATTTGACTAGACCAGAAGGCAAAATCATCCACACATTTTACACTACCCCCCCGAAGTATAAATATGTTTCATCTCTGTCCACCCATCTTCCCAGGCAGTGTAGGGGATACATTAGTTGGTGATTGTACTGTATGTCATGTTTAATGTTTTTAGGGTCGGACTTAATATGTGTTATTTTTGATTGTCCCAACTATTTTGTTATGTTTTGTGTTCTGTGTAATTTCAGAGACAGATCCCATCGGATATTTATTAATTAATTATGATAATGAGATTGATTTGTCTTTATAAATAACCGCTATTGAAAACAAGGCCATCAAAGTTTGCACCCAGTGTTCTTTATTTTCATACTTATTTGTGAGTGATTACCATTTTAAAAATCCTGTTCTTTCATTTACAGTCGAACTTTGCAATGGGACGGCTGCCATCTACATACAGGAAGTGTTTTATGCTGGACTTCGGCCTTGCGAGACAATACACAAACACGAGTGGAGAAGTCAGACCTGTAAGTTACCTTGTTCCAGCTATTTACCTGCTATTGTAATGGGGGCTAATGCTAACCAGTAGCAGTTAGCCTGATAGCCCAGCACATTAGTAGCTGTGGCCCAGTGCGGTACCTTTCAGATCTGCTCCTGGGGGATTCTGCTCGCGGTGTTGGTTTCTGTTCTGACCGGTCTCTTAATTAACTCCATTTTATTGGCCTGTTATGAAGCAACAACCTAATTGCACCACTTAATTGCAAGGAGAGATGGACTATTTTTATTATATTTGTGTCCCTAAGAAGAAAATATGCCTTAACTTTAAGAGGGTAATTTGTCAAGAAGTTGGATTTATTTCAGTTTGGATAAATCAGTGTTTGATAAGCATCAGTAAGGTACCAAGTAATTAATGTTCAGTAATTTGTAATAATTATTTGTTCTGCTACTTCTTAGCTAAAAAATGAAAATCTGTCTTCTTTGAGGTTTTGAGAAGATATTGATTTTGGAATTTGACAAATTTAAGTATTTTGTGTTTAGTAAAGTTTAAAAGTGTAAAACAATGCAATGCAAGGCATCAAAGATTCATCGACTAACTCAAACAATTCTATTACAAAAATTCTTTGCTTCCATGGTTTGTTTAATCCACAAAACTATGTGCGGCTCAGTGATCGCCGTGTTTCACACGGAGGATTATTGTCGCACAGTGTTATTATGGCGCATTACGTGTAGCAGAGTGGTAAAAAAAAAAAACAGAGTGGCGAAACTCCTATAGGGACCCCTTGTAAAAAATGGCTGAGAAATTTCCGGCCAAATTCCGGGTTTGGGGACGGTGAATAGTTTCAAACGTTGACATTCACAGCATAGAATCACATTCACTTCCATTGCTAACGAAGCACTTTAAGCGGTACGTTGATAAAATATTAAAAAAAAAAACATTTAATACATTAGGTGTCATTAATATACTAAATATTATGTTGTTTTTGTGTATGTGCTCAGTATTAGCTGTTAATGTTTACAATTAATTACGAAGGAAGCTTAGCAGCTATTGAGGCTAATGTTCCCATTTCACTGATGATTTTGTCAACTACTATTAACGTGGGGTAACTGCAGTGTTGTTCTGGTTATCAACAGCTTGGTGATAACAGCTGCACTTCAGCCATGTTCTTACACCCGATTAAAATAACATACAGCTCTCCTTGGGTCATGTGGTTCAGTCAATTTACTACTAAATTTATGGCAATTTGTTATTTATTTGCTAAAAAAAAATCCACATTATGATAAAGTGTCTGCATTTTTACGTGTGCTTTTTAAGTGCCGCATTTGCAAACAGTGCTTGAACAAAAAGTGTTTTTTTCCACATTATTTCATCTCCTTCATGTTTAATTACTTAGAATACCATTGAAATAAAATAAAAACTTCTGTTTGTTTGTATTGACCTATATTTTTTACTCGTATTACCCCCACCTCCACCCTTCGTCCGTAAAGTGCAAGGTGTGAGTGGGACTTTATATATAGAAGTAGTTTTTGCAATGTTTGGCAAATTTAGCTTGTTTTGTGGATGAAGAATGACAATGGGTTTTGAAAAATGGTCACTTTTGAAAGGTGGGTGCATTCTATACAAGTAAATAAACCGGAAGGCATATTTTACCTGACAGCTTTTATGAAACATTATACATTATTATTATTTGTACATTATTTTTATTGGAAACTGGTTAAAAATTCCTTTAATTTCATTTACACTTTTTAATACATGCAGCTGCCTGTAGTTAGATATACAGTATTAATGTGGCATTTATATTTATTATAAATGTTATTTTTTGACACTCCCAACAGCGTATGCATATTCAATTACAGTATTTAGCTTTTACCATTCTACAATATTATTTTCTTATTACAAAAATTCTTGTGTCATTTTCATGCTTAAATTAGTAGTATATTACCTACATTTTACATTATGAAATACCACATATGTTTAAAATCAAGTTGGCTCAGCTTATACCTTGAATGTTACTACGGAGGGCCCAGTAATACCTGAGTACCCATCCAGTAATACCTGAGTACTCATGCTCACTGACTCTGCAGTGGGCAGCATGACACTGACCATGATCGATTCTGTACTAGGCTGCTTCCTAACAGCCTGTAGCGCTGTTAGCTACAGCAGCTTAGCTGTGCCCAAAAACTGCTCCTTTTTAATTTCACATTTTCTTCACTAGGGAAGAATATAGTACAGTCCGCCCTCCAGGTCCATGGGGGATCAGTTCCAGGACCCCCTTGGACACCAAAAACCACAAATGCTCAAGTCCCATATATAAAACGGCGCAGTATTTGCGTATAAACTACGCTTATCTTCCCATATACTTTAAATCGTCTATACATTGCTTATAATACCTAATATGATGTAAATGCTCTTTTAATGGTTATTATACTCATTTTTAGGGAATAATGACAAGAAAAATAAGTCTGTACATGTTTAATACAGATGGAGAAAATATACATTCATTCTCTCTCTCTTTCTCTCTTTCTCTCTCTCTCTCTCTCTCTCACACACACACACACACACACACACACACACACACACACACACACACA
>JAODJW010000041.1:18200436-18226258 GCA_026777045.1 Hyperopisus bebe
GTATGCCCTGCCTTAAGCTCTGTATGCCCTATACGTCCCGCCTTTTGCCCTGTACATCCCTCCTTATGCCCTGTACATCTGTCCTTATGCCCTGTATTCCTCGCCTTATGCCCTGTATGTCCCGCCTAGTTATTAAAGTTATCCTCCATTCTGTTAGTATACAAACAAACAGCAGAGCAGTGTGTACACACAGACACTGGGAGCACCTCAAGGAGGCCTCTGTGATCATCAGAACAAGCCAGAATTTTGGCATCAGAGGCATCTCAGAAAGTGTGAATCTGTCACACCACATTATGGTGTTGCTCCACAATCCCCCAGTATGAAACTACAAGTACAAGTCAGGCTGAGCGGTCCTGTGTTTCCCACAGAATAGATAGATAGATAGATAGATAGATAGATAGATAGATAGATAGATAGATAGATAGAATTACATTTTTCCATGTCAAATTCCAAACGATTGTTTTCTATACCTATTTAAAAGTGGTGCCATGTTCCATGCTGACTATGCAAGGCTGCTGCAGTCATACTGAGCCAATTTAAAGAGCGTGGGGGAGCAATTTAAAGACAGAGGCTGGGGGACACCCTGGAAGGGACTCCGCGCCATCCCAGGACACATCATGGGCAACTTGAAGACACCAATTCATCTACCAACTGAAATTTTTGTATAGCATGCGGCCTGAGGATTGGAGGACACGTGCACAGGTATGCCCAAATCTGGGGGCGGGGCCTGAAGCCCCACCCATGGAGCTGTGAGGTCACCGTGCTCCCCAGTGAGCCACTGTTTCATCTGCAGTTCAATTTTGTAAAAGTTTGTGTGGTTTATTATCACACACTGGGAAGCATTGCTTCCTGGCCCATGATAGGAAGTCAGACGGAGGTTTACAGACATCAGGATCCCGTTCCAGGGTCAGGCGGACGCATGCTGGCCTTGCCTGGTGAGCTCACAGTATTCTGCTAGTACACTAATGAAGAAATGTACACAGTAAACACTGACAAGGAGGGGATATGCACAAACAAACAGGCAAAGAGCGAGACTGACTCTCACAGGTATTCCAGGTTGCAGATGGCACGGCGGTACACATACAATAGGGAGAATAAGGGACACGGACAAGTAATCAAGACCAGAAAGACTCAGCTCACCAGGATGGGCCCCCCACCCTTCTATACACACCCAGTTTGGTGGGAGGTATGGCAAGGTTTGACTGTACAATACGACAAACACCATTCATGTCTTTCTTATGTTCTTATAGATTTTAACAAGTTAGGTTCTCCCCAAACCATCTTGATGGGCCAAATGGCCTCCTCTCATTTGTAAATTTCTTATGTTCTTATTGACTATAGACATTTTAATGAGCCCAAAAACAGAAAGCAAGCAATAGTCAACTAGGTTTTTAAAGCGTTACTGTGAAAAGCACGTGCTAAATTAGCTTTCCTCTCAGGTCACTGTAACCCCTTAAGTATGAGATTTATCAGAGATGAGACGATTGGTATTATCCACTAAGGCGCAGTTTTAAATTATTCTAAACCTTTCCATACGAAATGATTCTCAAATAGAGCAAAAGCAAGGAACCTGAAGCCCTGCCCGGTAAAAAGGAAATGACTTTTTGAAGAGATTCTGGCAACCTGACAGGTGACTCGGGGAAGCAGGACTTTGCCCATGCTGTTTACAGCAAGGATGGAGAACTGTTGATCTCAGCTTGAGATATAGTCAGGTGGTGGAAGGAGTATTTCAAGGACCTCCTGAATCCCAGTGATGCACCTTGCTTAGAGGAAGTAGAGTCAGAAGACTCACCCAACACTATGGCTGAGGTCACTGAAATAGGCAAAAAACTCTTTGGTGTTAAGGCCCTGGGGGTGGATGAGATTCACCCTGAGTTCCTGAAGGCTCTGGATGTTGTTGGGCTGCCTTGGTTTACACCCCCCTCTCCAACATTGCATGGACTTTGGGGACGGTCCCTTTGGATTGGCAGACTGGGGTGGTGGTCACAGTCTTTAAGAAAGGGGACTGGAGGGTGTGCTCCAACTTCAGGGGGGTCTCACTCCTCACCCCTCCTGGGGAGGCCTCTCCTCAGACTCCTGCCCCCACAACCTGCTGCCTGGGTGAGCAGTAAAGAATGGATGGATGTATGGATGTATGGACATAAAGTAGATATAGTAGTACTGTTTAATTTCTTCTCAGTGTTTCTCCCCAAAACCTATGGAATGAAACACCATGGGTTTAAATTTTACCACCTGTCATTTAATGTGAAATGTCCTACTCCGTAACTGTGTGGCTGCTTAAAGTGTCAGTCTAGCGACACACTGACAAGTTGCATCTTCTTTGGAAAATGAAACCAGCTGCCATATGCAGCCAAATTTAGATGTTGCCCAGCAAGCTCAGAATGTTTCTTTTTTTCTTGCCATCTAGCTTCTGGCTTGGTGCCTTACCTGCATGTTAGCAAGACAAGGGAGATAATGAGTGTGGGTGGGCATGCAGGGGTACTGCGACGGGTCTGAGCTGATGGTACCTGCCAGGGGGCAGGCAGGGGTACTGTGACGGGTCTGAGCTGATGGTACCTGCCAGGGGGCAGGCAGGGGTACTGTGATGGGTCTGAGCTGATGGTACCTGCCAGGGGGCAGGCAGGGGTACTGTGACGGGTCTGAGCTGATGGTACCTGCCAGGGAAGGCCAAGGGAGCCTCTGTGGTATTGCACTCCTTTTTCCTACAAATGTTGCTTTCTTTCCACATTTAGCTCCACCATCTGTAGAGGGCGCAGTGGCTAAACATGGCTATGCTGCCTGGTGGCTGTCATTCTTAAGCAGACTGCTTCCTCCAAATAACCCTGTGAAATCTGCAGCTGCACGGACTGAAAAGTGTCTCTTGCAATAAAGGCTTTTGCTAAGCAACTAACACTTGGATAAAACAAATACAGATAAAGACAATTTTCTTACAAATTAAAGATCATTTGCATTTTTAGTGAAAATATATAGACTTTATATGCTCCTCATAATAATTAGCTTGAACAGAATAGCGAGATTCCTCCCTGTGGGGAAATTCACTTTTCACCAACCCCATTTTGCTCTCCGTATGGGAGGATGGACTCTGAGCCTATACTCTGAGCCTACACTCTGAGCCTATACTCTGAGCCTATACTCTGAGCCTACACTCTGAGCCTATACCCTGAGCCTATACTCTGAGCCTATACCCTGAGCCTATACTCTGAGCCTATACACTCAGCCTACACTGTAGCCATGCCCCTTATCAGGTCTCCCTCACCTGAGTATTGAGGCAGCTGTGTTGCATTCCTGTTTCTGGTTGTGCTCTATTGTCCAGCTTACTTAACCTGCTGAGCCAGTTCCTTCAGTGTGAGGAATTGTTAACTTCATGTCCACTTTGTCCAGTTACCAAGCGCTTCTCTGTGCTGTTTTCCATGTGTGTCTGAATCTCCTCTTGTGTGCTGGCAGGATCTCAGGAATGGCATGTTGAATGGATTATATACTAGAATATCAACAAGCAGCCTTTGCTTGATATTCTTACATTAGACATACAATCCATTCAACATTCGTCCGTTTTTCTTTCATTGCATTTTATGCATGTCTGTCTGCACTCTGAGGCATTAGAAACTGGATTAGAAGCCATAATAAACCCGATGAAGACCTGCTTAGATCAATAGGGACATTGATTTCTCTGCACACATGTGGCAGAGATCGTAAAGCAGGGTGAGGTGTGTGGGGTCCGCAGCTGGTGGGCTGTGTGCTGTGATCAGTGATGCTCACAGGGGTCTGAAACTCGTGCTTTCAGTTCTCTCTTTTTTCACAGCACTGTCGAGTTTGATCCATTAAGGCTCGTTATCACCGTCTCGTTTCTTATTTCAAAGTCTAATTAGTCAGCTCCAAGGTGCTGTGCTGGTTTTATACAAATATCTATTTGAATTTACATAGACAGGAGTATTGGCATCCTGTCCAGGGCGATCCTTTGCCGCATCCCTGTGCTGCCTGGACTGAACTCCAGGTTCACTGAGTTTCTCTACTGAATGAGCAATAATGGAGGAATGGATGGATGGATGGATGATTAGATGGACGGACGGACGGATGGATGAATGGATGGACAGACTGTCAATAATATGTGCATTGTGTTGGTAACAGCAATGCAACAGTAAAAGTACATTAAGGATTTCCCTTATCACTTTACAGTCCTAATCATTTACCAGCTGAATTTGATTTATTAGAGAGAGAGGCTGCAGATATTTTCTGAAGCATTGCTTTGTTTGATCTGTAGGTGTGAGATGCAGTATTAAATCACTGCGATAAAATGCCTGCAGGTAGAGAGTAGAAAGCTCTCCCTTGAAGCACCTGCAGTGTGTCATGGAGGTCTGGCTGCCAGTGAAGCTGGTCATATTCTCATTATAGTAAGACCAATAGCATGTCGTACTCATTGCATTGCTGGCACAAGTATGAAACACCCCACTGCTGTGTGTGTAAAGACCAGAAGGTCGCAAAATACAGTCGACCATTCCATAACGTGGGGGTTTAAGGAAAAACCACGTAAAAATCTTTGGTCCCTTTTACAAGCAGAGAGATGCAAAACAGAGGGATATGAGGAACTGTGAGATACAAAGATCACTGCGAGATCACGTGAGAGGCTGCCAAACCAGGAGGTTGTCATCTGCTGGCCTTAGCAAAATTCCCAGAAACCCCCAAATAAATTCTGTTTAATTTCTTATGTCAATCCTGTGATATTTCAAAACTCTGATGGGGAAACTTGTAATTCAGAGAGGTTGACTGTAGTCAGGTCTCCAATGGGCCCTTCAGCAATGCCCTTAAACCCCGAAAAGCTCTAGGGGGGCCGCATTAATAAGCCAACCCTGGACTTTGACCCCAAGCTTCCCTCTCAACTGTGTCTGTATAGCTCTGGAAAAATTAAGAGACCACTCCATATCAAAAAATAATCTGCATTTTCAAATCCTGGTTTAATCGTGATTCTGCTGGCTGAAGGCTACACTGAGCAGTAGGTTGCTTCCAGGTTCAAAATTTCTAAGACACAAGAATAAGTTGAAACAGGAGACACAGGGAATGACCAGAAACCACCCAGGTAAAGCGCGGAAGTGACTTTCTAATGCCGGAGGTGACGGTTAACTCATCCAACAGTTTCTCAGGATGCGAAGGATGACATCAACTGACCTTCAAAAGGAATGGGAAACATTAATTGCAGGTGTGAAGTGCACTGCTAGGACAGTTCATATCAGGCTCCTAGAAGCAGGACAGACGCATTATTCACAGACGCATACCCTTAAATTGAGAAATGAATGAAACAAAAAGTCCTGCTTCTAGAAGCCTGATATGAACTGTCCTAGCAGTGCACCTCACACCTGCAATTAATGTTTCCCATTACTTTTGAAGGTCACTTGATGTCATGTTTCGATTCACGCGAAACTGTCAGATACGTTAACGGTCATCTCTGGCAATAGAATGTCGCTTCTGTCCTCTACCTGGCTGGTTTTTCATCGTTCCCAGTGTCTCCTGCTTCACTTTATTTTTGTGTCCTGCTGTCTCAGAAATTTTGAACCTGAAAGCATCTTGCTGCTCAGGGTATCCTTCTGCCAACAGAACCACAATTACGCCATGATTTAAAAATACAGATTTGTTTCAAAATATAGAGTGGATATAGAGGGATTTCAGCCTTAGGAAGTGATGTGAGTTGGTGGGTTTGTAGGAGACGGTGCGACACCTTCTGGACTTTACAATCAGTTCATAATTCATTTTGCTTAATGCTATATAATTCCAGTGGACATACTGCCCAAGTGCAAAGCACTTTCAGGCATGTAATGCACTGGATAATGTTTCTGGGCGGTGGTAATGAGTTCTTCTTGCATCCTGACACCGATTTAACAATTACAGTAAAAGCTTTTCTGCATCTACGCAGAATAGGGCTGGAACATGATTAAATATGTCAAGATGGTGTGTTATTAAATGGGGACTTACATGTAATGTATCCAATGTCTAACAAGTTATAAGGTTATTTTAACAGCAGCTGATTTCCTGTTTTCTCATCCATGATTGGCTAATCAGTCACATGGGCTGTCAAAGGCTTCCTGTTATGTCACAGTGACCTGAAAATCACTGGGAGAAACGATTGAAGGTCTTGACCTTGTACGCCACATATCTGCTTAAAATATATTTTTCCCTGATGTCTCTACAACCGTTCAAGACTGCTATGTACTTCTTGTTTTAATTTGCCATCTGATCAATAACCAATTAAACTGAACCCACCCATCCATCCAGCTTGCAGCCACTTACCCATTACAGGGTCCTGGCAATTCAGCCTTAACTGTGTTCATAAAACTGGCCTTATGTATAGAATACAGAGCGTTCTAACTGTATGTGATTTCTTGTGATGCTCACCAGGGGGCACAATTGTTGCAAGGGTTTCTTTAAATTATTATATTATATTTATGTACAATAACATAGGTTTTATCATCACCTATCCTTCTTAAAGTCGCTTATCTTGGTCAGGTTGCACAGGGTGGCAAAGTCCATCCTGGATTTCCCATCCTCTACAAAGGATAAACTATAGGCAGTCAAAAGACCATCATTCTTAAACTGGTTCTCTTTGAACTGCAGGAGTAAATCAATGTTCCTGGTGAAACCCCATGAAATACCAGGAATAATCTTGCCTGTACTGTGTTGTTTTCGCCCAGGATGTGAACTAGCAGCCATGGGGATATGAGCCATCATGGGGGTCACAGTTAGAGATCAAAAGGAGTAATTCATGCACAACGTTATGGATTTATGGATAAGGATCATCAGATTCTTTGTATGACTCCAGGACGAAAGCCAAAACTTGTTAACATGGACTTCATGTGGGGAACATGAGAGAGGCGATGGAAGCACAGAAGAAAGTGACTTTGGCTGCCGAAGGAGAAAACATACAGCAGAAGAGAACAGGCAAGCTGCACGCACACAGAGCCAGAAAGTAAGCATGCAGCTCTGGAGGTGTGAGGCTACAGGGTCCCCCACTGCCCAAACGAAGGGGCGCGCTATGCACACCTCCATCACTAATTAAACTGGCCTGACTTCCTGCTTCTATTCCACCAATTTTCCCTTCAGCTAAGAAACAGGGGAAAAAATCAAATATATACATAAAATATATACATGTGCAACTATGTTGATTTTATTTCATGTGTGATCTGTTAGTCATCTACAAACTGACTAAATGATTTTTTCAACGTCCATGCTGAATATTTTCCAGTACTTGTGGATCTTGTCAAAAAGTGCTAGTATCTGTATTTAGCTAGCATTTAATCAGACACAAAGAACCAAAATGATTTTAAGAGCAAAGAGTAAAATGTATACAGTATATTTACAACATATCACTATATATAATATGTCCAGGTATTGCCTGTTTTTATCAAGGCTGAAATACGAAAAAGTAACCAATTTATTTATTGAATTAACCTGTGAATTATTGAATTGTAAATGGTGGCAGAAAAGCAAATAAGTTGTTTTTAATCCTGATGTCATTACCCGATGTAATCCTGAACTCATGTCTGATTTTGAAAATGAATAATTACATGAGTTTTACAAACCTGTTGACACTGGCACATTCTTGGATGGAGTACCTGGGCAGTGTTGATTGTGAAACAACCAATCAGTAAATTGTGCAGCACAAATCCAAATACAACATTTCAGCTGATTGAATATAGCTTCACTGGATTTTCAAAATCTTTTGCCAGAGAATGGAATGAAGATTTTTTTAAAAATATCTCCTAAGATAGTATCTGACATATTAACAGTTAGAAGAACAAGGAACTATACTTCTCTACTCTTGAACACTTTAAAGCTATATATAGCACAGTAGTGCTGTACTGGGTCATCTAATTAAAGCCGAAAGAGGCCCAGTTCTTTGGTTTAAATGTAGCCTAACCTTTTGGAAAGCTAGCATCATACTCCCTGCCAAAATGAAGTCTGCCCCCCTCATACAGACACAGGCTTTCCAATCTGAGGCAGGCTCTCTAGAGATAACCGTGCATGTGTGCATGTGTTATCATCCAATAGGAACACTCATTGTACGCTGTTTTTACTTACTCTAAGAGTCATTTGCTGAAATTCAGCAAGATCCATATAAAACAACACTCCTGTACAAGTATCCAGTCTACTTCCTCCTGTCACTGGCCAGACTGTGTACAGTATAATCAAATGGTGTTCCGTGCTAGTGCTTTATTACAGTAGAACCTTTGTTCCAATAAGATTAATAAAAGCTGTACTTTCGTAAGGAAAAATAGGCAATGCCTATTTGTGGTAAGTGATTAGTTTGCATAGTCTGTTAAAAAAAAAGCCTCCTGATCAAAGGTTAATTTGAATCTTTTGCAACTCAAATGATTTATTTTGGCTTTTCTACATGGACAAAAGGCTGTTTAAAATGTTTCTGCAAGGTAGCTAAATCGTTTTTTGTTAAGCACAATTGAGAAAGTACACGCAAGTCAATATAGTTTAGGCCAAGAAGATATATGGATTAGATTTTATTCTGTTCATTAGCTTATAGAGACTGAGTAAGAAGCCAGACCTCATAGCTTCTCAATAGCTATGTTTTCAGGTGGAGAGAGAGTCGCCATTTAATCCTGATAAAGTAGCGCAGAGATCTTGCCGTTAAGGCAGCCAGAGGAGCGTGATCTCTGATATTCTTCATAATATTCTGCCTGCAAATCTTATTCGCTGCTTGGCCATTTGTGCCAATTCTCCACACTAATCTAGCAGCTCTGCGGGGGGAGGGCAGGGGGGGTGCATGTGTCACTCGGATACTGGCTCCAGCGACAGCCAGGCCTGGCGATCTCAGCATGGGCCAGCTGGCCTACTCTCTCCAGCAGTCAGCGCAGATCGCGCTCTTCGATGATCTGTCCGCAGAGGTCATGCAAGACCACAGTGACAAGCCTCTTCATTTTGCATTTTCCTATATAATCAGGACTATAATCAGGACGGCAGAAAGAAATGGTTCCAATTCTAGAAAACGAAAATGAAAAGACAATTACTCATGGTGTGTCAATACTGCTCTGGGGAGGGGGGCTATTGATGCTCACTGTTACAAAGCAGGACTTAATCGGCTAATGGTAAAAAGACAATCACTTAAAGAGCAATAAGTTTTATATTATTTCATCCTATTTTATTTGCAGGGTAGATTGAGTAGCATAAAAGCAGTCGTGTGGCATTCTGATGCAGCGTGTTAGAACTGTGTTTAATAGAAAAGGTAATATTTAAATATAATTAGAATTAAAATTGTAATTAGGGTGGCATGTGGTGGAACAGATTGTGGGCACCAGCACAACAGTGGCCTCAGAATAACATGTGGCTTAAACAGGTCTCCTAGAAATAGGCAAACAGAAAGCTGGGTACCTGCACTGCTCAAAGCTGGGAGCGTTTCTTAGGTAAATCGCGCATCAGCTGATAAGGAGAGTGTGTAACACCACAATGCACCTGCATGTTACACCGAGGGGAAAAGCCTGGAATAAAAGCAGCACTCGTTAGCATATTGCACCATTTTCCTTCAGCATTACAAGAGATTTTAGCAACACAAAATCACAGAGGGAGGTAGACTGTGTACAGTAGCTGAACTGACATAGCGATCTCATATATTTAACTTTTATCCACTTTAACAAGCCCCAGTAAAAGCAATTAAGACTTAAAGCCTTGGCTGAGAAACCATTACTTATAGACTATCATAGGTAAATGTAAAGTAATTTCCAAATTTTTGAGTACTCGGCTAGTTGTTAGAAGATTTCTATTTCACAAAATTTCTATTTTACAAAATTTTCTGCAAATAGAGTCAAAGGATGAAAGATGAATAATACAACCCCAAATCAGAAAAAGTTGGGATGGTATGTTAAAATAAAATCAAACCGAAAACAGTACTTTGTTAAATTATCTTTGACCTGTATTACATTTAAAACATGCTGCTAGCATAAGTACTGGTACCTCACGTTCATCAGAGGTAGCTTCCGCCACAGTGGCAACTCTGAGTCTGAGTTTGCCTGTAGCACAGCTCCTGACTCGTACCCTGATTCAGAGTGATGTTTCCCTGGTTCCCTTTCCAGATTTTCTTCTGCTCATGCCGATTCCTTAGTTGACTGCAATTTTCCCAGCATGCCGCAGATTCTCCAGGGGGTTTTTGGACAGTGCTTTGGGCCCTCCAGGACACCATCTCGATTTTCCTGGTAAACCCACACGTTGCCTGGGCTAAACCATGAGACTAAACGTCCTGACAGGCTCCAGTCTCTTGGCAGACTGAATCAATAGCTCTTGCAGTCTATCCCTCTCCTTTGCATCAGCCACTGCTCTTTCGCTTCTAACAGCGCTGAGCAGCATCCCCACTGCATGATGCTACCACACTGCACTCCACTGGAAGCATGCATGGATACTACACATTGTTCACATTGTTCCTGTACAAATCACTTGGACTCAGACTGTAACACCTTGGCCAGCTGTGGGCAACACTCCCAATGCACTTTCAGGTGGCTCTTTTAGAGTAACGCTTTCTATCGAGCCAGACCCCATACAGACTCATGCCATGCAGAGCTCTGGTAGTGATGGACGGAATGACACTTCATGAACCATTTGCTATATTTTTTGACCCCACTAGATGGTGCTCTTGAATTGCTTTGGGGCATGCTTTGTGCCTTTTATTGTACAAAGAGCTCCATATAGTGGGGTCAAAAAACACAGTAAATGGTTCATGAAGGGTCATATTGTCCATCACTACTGGATGGCATCTTCACCCCACATTCCACCTCTGTGGCTCCCTCAGAGTCACTGCTGGCAGCTCAGATGATTCTCTTATGTTTTTCTGGCCCACATGGTGAGATCCAAGGGAAACTCTTCCTAGGCACTCTTTGGCTGTATTGATGAATGAGGTCATTGAAATCAGGGCCATGCCGAGACTTTTTAAGGGGCAGTTGCCTTATGGTGAAAGTTATTGGCTCATTGGTGCTCAAAAGTAAGAAGCATAAATGGGCACTTAAAGGGACATGCTTTCAACACTTTGGGTAATAGGGGCTGGTGCTCAGGCGCCCCCAGTGCACGTGTGTGATTGAGATTTTGATATCATTTTACAATTTTTCTATTCAGTTGTATGACTTTATTTCCAAATTTGTTAGCACATTTTATTAGCTATGATACGAAATGAGAAAAAAAAATCGCTGAATAAATATAAGTGCTTATGCTGTCTGGCAAATTTAACTAAAAACTGGTCACACTCCTTAACCGGACACAATGTAGTAGTTCATGCTTATGTAATGCATTGATTAAACATTAACTAAGTGTGAATGATACTTGTTTATCATTAATCATGACAGTTCATATATTCCATTCAGGAACTATATTAGTTGGCAATTAACTAATTATGTAATAATTAACTAATATAGTTCCTGCATGGGATACATGAATTGTGAAACCTGATTAATGATGAACTAACACTTAGTTAATACTTAATTAATGCATTAAGTAAGCATGTATTATTACATAATTTGTGTCAAGCAAAGTGTTTCCCAAATACCAAACATTAATACCAAACATGACTGCGAGCCAGGCTTTCTTGTCCAACATCAGTGCCTAATCTCACAAATGCTCTCCTGGAAGAATGGTCAAAATTCCCATAAACACACTCCGAAACCTTGTGGACAGCCTTCTCAGAAGAGTTGAAGCTGTTATAGCTCGGTGGGCCAATTCCATATTAAAGCCTATTTATTAAGAATGGGATGTCATTAAAGTTCATGTGTGTGTAAAGGCAGGTGTTCCAATACTTTTGGCAATATAGTGCAGGTTTCCTCAAAAAATACATGAACTGTTATGATTGATGATAGTTAGCATACCTAGTAGCTTGATTTTATATACCTGTAGCTATGAAAGTGATTGGAACAGCTGAATTCAATGATTTGGATGGGTGTCCCAATACTTTCGGCAATATAGTATATATTAGTTCATGATTTGTTCTTGAGTATTGAATGAGTTAAGTATTTTTTGCCCTCAAGTGAAATCTTACCATTATTAACGAAATAGTTACTAAACTGTTAACTAATATAGTGCCTGAATTAATGAAATAAGCATGGAATCAGTACATAACTTACATTTAGTTACTGGTTAATTAATGCATTAAATAAGCATGTACTACTACATTCTTTGTGTCCCAAAAAGTGTGACAATGTTTTTGTATTTTCTTTTAAGTTTTACTTTTGTAGCAAAAGAAATATGTTTGGATGCTTTCACACAGTTCAAAGTGAAATAATTCTTCATTCCCCCCATATTTACTGCGATTTGATTAACTACATATCTAATGCAAAAGCACAAAATCTTAATGTACAAATGTTTTATACTGATTGCTGCAATTCAACAAACTAATCAATAAATTCACCACATATCAAATGATATATTAAAAAGATCTTTATTACTTCTGTGCTTACAGTAAGTACAATTTTCAATGCAAGAAATGCTACAGCACGTGCATAAATCATGTACTGTTGTGAATATACATGGATACATGACAATTTTCAAATATATTTATTGTTATCTTTTAATAAATGCTCTTCAAAATGTACATATTTGGTAAGGAAAAGGCAAGAAAAATTTTTGGTGATACAAGAAGGAGAAGATGACAGGTTAGATTAGCAGGCAAACATCTTTGCACAGTAGTAATGGATGGGTTTTTGGGGCCAAAAGTCAAAGTTAGTTGCTCATCTTCATTCACTATATTGCTTGCTACGTGATACTACAGGAGCATACTGTAGAAAGTTCAGTTAAACAGTACAGGCTTGCTGGTCCCCTTCCTCAATACATGGTTTACATTGTTATAGTACAGTACATTCAGGAAATAAATACAGGCACATAGAATGTCTCAAATGCCTTAGAATGCATCAACAGTGATGTTAAAAATGAGGAGTGTAATTGTCCATGCAGTTTTTCTAATTTGGCAAAATTGTGAAAGTCCTTGTGACATGACAGTTTAACGCAGGGTTCCTTTTTCCCAGCCCTGGAGGGCCAGTTTGTGACACAGTTTGCAGATTTCCCCGCTCACCTTATTCAGCTCACCAGCCAATTGCCAGGTTTAGTGGGTGTGTTTGAGCAGGGAAATCTGCAAACTGTGTCACAGACTGGCCCTCCAGGACTGGAATTGAGGAACCTTGCTTTAGTGCACAGCCGAAGTCTCTCATTTTTAGTGGTAAACTTTATATTGGCCCTTTTTAAAGTGGTTTGTAAAAACACACCATTTTTACTAATTTTACTACTGCATTCATGCCCTTTGATATTCATTTGCTTGAAAATCTGTGTACTGGACAATCCACATGTCTCCAAATATGACAATAAATGCATAACAAAATAGCAGGCAGGCAAATATGTTGGTGTTATTGGTGTTTATTGCGTCCCGCTGCACATGAGGCTGTATTGTTGATGTTCCCCATCACCTTGAGTTTCATTTCAGGATAAGTCACATGCTCATCATTTCTTAGATATTTTTTTCCTTGTAGTAATTTATTTTTCATAAATAGCCGTTTGAATACCAACTAAACACCCACTGAATAGATGTGTAAATCTTACATGCTGAATTGACTCATTTCATGAATTTTCCAAAACTTTGTTACATCATGGACAATTGCACTGTCATGTGACTTAGCTGGGAGCCACAAGTATTCAGCGTTACAGTAAAAGAACAACACATGACTGAGGTGCAAATAGCCACAAGTAAAAGGTAAGCCAAACCCTCATGCTCCAATTTTGAGGTTTATTTTATGTCTTGTTTTTTATATACGGTAAAAGTGCTCTGAAATGTTATCTACAAATGAATTTCCTGAGCAAATAAATCATTTCAACAATACACAGTTCTGGCTGATTATGACATAAAGCAGTCATTTAATTTAATATTATTTTCATTCCTTTTTCAGACATGCAAGAAAAAGAAATTTCCTCACAATACAAACACTCCCTCAGAATCTATGCTGTCTCTCCAAACTGTAAAACTGTACTTCCCATCAACAAAAACTGACTCTATGGCTGCATGTTGTTATGTGTGGAACTTCAGACCATTAATATCAATCAGTTTGATATAAAGCCTCACGCATTGTAAGGTGGCTGTTCCTTAACCCCACACAATCATACACCACAATCACACTCTTCACTTTCATAATATAACTCTTGCTATTCATTTTTCAGTGCTAGAAGACTATGTTATACTTTCATTTCAGTGTTACCATTTTATAATACAATTTATACAGCTTTACTAAAGCGTTTCTGCTCAGGTAGGTGAGGTACAAACAGCTCCCCAGGAACTGCCACCTGCAGGCCTTTCTCTAACCACTACGCCCCCTGCTGGCCTCCAACACAGTATACATTTTACCGGATTTGTTTGATACTATGATATATAAAAAAATATAAAAGAGCTTGTGAATGTTTCCCCAGATATAAAACTAAAATTATTTTAAGGCCGATAAAACAGAAATAAAGCGAGCATGATGATTAAAGCACATTCTGAGTGTAAAGTGGACCTTTTTGGTACACTACATAGCTGCCAAATTGATTCATTTTGGACAGTGAAAGTCAAATTGAGTGTTAGGCCCTGGATGTATTTCAAACTACTTGACAGCATTCTAACATGCAAATTCTCAAATTCTGATAGAAATACAAGAGGTGACAGCTATGTATGAAATAGATTGCAGTTGTTCAATATCTGTCTAATACTCAGTGATTTACAATGTCTAACTCATCATAAATATATAAAATATATAATAATATATCATCCAATCATCAAATATTAGGCATCAGACATTTATACATTTTATGAGAAAAAAATGTATGGTCATTATGATCTGAGAAAACAATATATTGATCTTTTGGCCTATGGACTATGTGAAAGGTGAGCTTTAAAATGGATTAAAGTAGTAAAGGATGTCAGTAAAAAAAGAAGAAGAATCAATACTCAGTATCAGGAAAGGCAAGACTATAAGGACTACAAGACATTTTCACACTCCATCCATCCATCCATCCATCCATCCATTCATCCATCATTTATCCTGGACAGAGTCACAGGGAAACCCATTGAACATTTTCTAATTTTTTGGTGAATGTTTTGGAAGACATTAAAAACAGCAGTGTAGTAAACCAGTGGATCAACACAAATGGTCTTTATAATTTCAGGACATTTCAGACACTTATCAGTAATACTTTCAGGTTGGGGGAAAGATGCTGGAAAATATTGGCAACCTTTTAATTGCTTACTTAAATACTGAATTGATATGATCATTTTTGTGCAGAAAAACACATCAACATTAATTTTATTATTTCCACTGAAAAGGTTACAGATATTTATTATCAGGCTTGGGAGTCAGAGAACAGCAAAAGTATGGCTCTTCCATGTGTGTCAAAAATGATCCTGAGTGTTTGCTAGTTAATTATCATTTCTGACTGAAAAATCAAATTACTCCTCACATCGTCAATTAATTTTATGGAAAAACTGAAAAAAGCTAATTTCGAAATTTGGCCACTCACTTTATTCATGTGAATGTCGAATTGCCGCTTTGCACAAGCTGTATTGCTCATGTGAAGGCGGGAATGGACGTGTGATCCAGTGTTTTCCCAGAATGCAGCGGGTGCACGCTACCCTGTCAGAGAGACAGGATCCAGGAACCGCTCCTGTATACTCAATCGCTGGAAAGCGGGAATGGACATGTGATCCAGTGTTTTCCCAGAATGCAGCGGGTGCATGCTACCCTGTTAGAGAGCCAAGACTCAGGGCCAGCTCCTGTATACTCAGTTGCTGGGAAGTTCAAACCCACAGACATTAGGAGAAAGTGTCGTCTTTGTCTGATTCGGGCGACTCCGGCTGTGATACTTCAAAGATGTGTTCGGGGGAAGCCGTGCCTTTCCTCGATCTGAGTATCCGGAGCATTTCCGCCAGCTGGCTCTCGAGGGCGGCCATCCGGTTACTGAGGGCACTGATGTCTTCTTTGAGTTCGTGCTTGAGCTCCAGGAAAGAAGCCTGGATGGTGTGTTCGGGGATGGGGTGGAAGGTGTGCTTCAGCCCAGGCTGGACAGGGCTACGGTCCTGAGGGCTCCGGACCTCCCCCACGTTGTCTAACCGCAGGTCACTTTTGGTGATCCCGCTGTCGCACGAGTCCGTCTTCTTCAGGGACGCCTCTTCTTGTGACTTAGTTCTATCCGGAAGAGTTTCCAGAGACTCAGCTTTGGATACCTTGCCCCAGTTCTCCCCGCTCACCACTGCCTCCTTGAACCGGCCCCAACCTTTCCCCTTCGCAGGCTCCGTGGACTTCCTGCCACCGGAGGTGACGGAGGAGTTTAGTGCCGGGGTCTGCGGCTTCACACGGTCAGAGGGCTCGGACGTGGGGGCGGAGGAGGAGATGGAGGATACGGAGGTGATAGGGCTCTCCGTCACGGTCACGAGGCTGGTGGTGGCGACGACGCCGTGGCTGTCATCCTTGAGGACGTGGAGTGTACCGCTCTCCAGGTCGAGCTCCTCTTTGGTCGCCTGCTCCGCTGCAAGCCGTGCCTCCTTCTGCTGCCGGAATCGCTGGAACAGCCTCCGTACAGGATGGTCGGGGGGCAGGTTCAGGGGGGCCTCGTTCTTCCTCCGCAGGCGCTCTTCCTCCTCGCGCTTAACGTCGCTGATTTTGCGGAAGATCATCTGCAATGACATGGCAATGACACTGAAGGCTACCTTTCATACACACGACATCAATTTGCCATTATTCTAAATCAGCCAACACGTAGCAGAGCCTGCAGGGGAGACTGTATAATCACAACAATCACAGAACACAAATTTCTTACTGTATGTCATTTAGCACTGTGCACTTTATCGAATGATTGTTATATTTTTATAATTTTAAAAATTTATTCAATTTTATATCTTTTTCGAAGGGTGAGCAAGCAAAGTAAGAATTTCATTATATGGTTCTAACGAGTATATGTTTTTACTGTGTATATGACAATAAAGTTCTTGACTTGACTAGTTTAGCCAGATTAGGGTGACCAGATTCTCCACGTCAGGGTGGACATTTACAGCTGCTTCAGGTCTTACAAACTACTTTAAAACTGAAAGGCTCCTGTGCTTCTTGTGCCTTGGTTTGTTTCCTTGATTGAAAGACTCATCCAGCTGTTTCATATTAACATTAGTGACACGTGCATGATTACAGGAGACTGACCAATCAGCACACAGCAAGAACTCAGTGCTTAAGTGAAATTCAGGTCCTTTTGATTGAAATGGTAGTTTACAGATCTTGTCCCAGCTCAAAGTGTCCTCCCTGACATGGTCACCCTAAGCTAGCTGTCCCATTGTCATTAAGTTTGTATGGTGGGACACACCATTCTTTACTAGGCTGTGAATGATTAAAGAGCAGTAGACGTTTTGACACCAGTCAAACACTGGCCAGTAAAAACCAGCAGCAGTGCTAATGCCTGTAAAACACTGGCCAGTAAAACCAGCAGCAGTGCTATTGCCTGTAAAACACTGGCCAGTAAAACCAACAGCAGTGCTATTGCCTGTAAAACACTGGCCAGTGAAACCAGCAGAAGTGCTAATTACAGTCAAACACCAGGCAGTTAAACCAGCAGTAGAGCTCACACCAGTATGAAGCCGGCATATGGACTGATAATGCAAAGCAGCGGGATGTGTCATGGTCACACATGAGCTACACCATGTTAGCTCCTCATTATACTTTGAGGAGATACAGTATAAGTACCATGTTGAAGCAAGTTAATCCACTCTGCTTCACAGCCAAACGTGTGACACTGCAGTTAAAACAACAAAACCTGAATGTCATTCTCCTCTTTCCTTCTATCTCTGATAAATTCTTGGGCAAAAATAAAAGGTGAATACAAAAGCTTCTTTTTTACACAGAATTGCCAGAGCTGCTTTGGTCGTGAAGTTGGTTGTGAGATCGGCTCTCTTTGGGATTTTTTACAGGCAGCTGTGGGCAGATAAGACCCTGAAACCGTCTCAAACACCCCTCAGCCTGCAGCTTGGCCATAAAATCACAGCTGAGTTGTCAGAACAGGTTTAGGATCAACGTTGACTGACATGAGCGGAACAGTCGAAGAACAAAGGCAAAGCTTTACAACACACCAACAGATCTGTCTGCTGATGGAGAGCTCAGCTGCTCAAGTTTACTGAACACATGAACCATCACTGAACCAGAATAAAAAATTATCTCTACTGAACAGTTTGCCACTGCCTAGTACATCTATCCACCCATCCGTCTTCCATAGCGACTTATCGAGGACAATGTCACCATGATCCAAGAGCTGATCCCAAAGCATAGGGCGCGAGGCAGGACCCACCCTGGGCTGGATGCCAGTCCATTGCAGGGTACATACACTGTGGGCAATATACAGATGTGACTGCATGTTTTTGGACTGCACAAATATGGGAGAACATGCACTTTTCAATAAAAAAAAAACTTGTATTTTTGGCCAGTAATGGGATTATGTAATTGGGAGCATGGAAATGTCTGATACATGACATATTGATTATAGGTAATAAAATCTCTCATCACAGACCATGCAGAAATACTTTAGATCAGGGTTCCCCAATTCCAGTCCTGGGGGGCCAGTCTGTGACAGGTTTTCCTGCTCAAACACATCTACTAAACCTGGTTGGTGAGCTGAATAAGGTGTGTCTGAGCAGGGAAATCTGTAAACTGTGTTAAACTGGCTCTCTGGTTTATGATGGCTATATGTCACTAGTGTGAGTGTCCTGTAATGGACTGGAGCCCAATCCAGAATGCTTCCTGGTTGGGCTTTGTACACTATGTCCCTGCATTGATCATGTGACTATGGAGGATGGGTATACTGTATATAAATGCACACCAGCCACACAATCATGATTTGAAATGCATATTTTGTTAAAAATATCTTTGGCCCATGAATAATCCTACAACGGACATTTTTTGAAATATTGATTTACTGAAAGTATACAAATGGATAAAAATATGGCCAACTATTATTAATATACACTGCTCAAAAATAATTTTAATCAGAGTATAGCATCAATTAAACTTTTAATTAGTTTCAGCTGCTTTGGTGTTAATGAAATGAACAACAGGTGCACTAAAGGGGCAACAATGAGACGACCCTCAAAACATGGTGTAACAGGTGGAGGCCATTGACATTTTTCCCTCCTTTTCTTTTCTGACTGTTTTTTCACTTGTTTTGCATTTGATAGTCTCAATATCATGGAGGAGATTCCAGGAGACTCTAGGAGAGCTGGACAGGGTCGCAGAAGGTCCTTAACCCATCAGCAGAACTGGTATCTGCTCCTTTGTGCAAGGAGGAACAGGATGAGCACTGCCAGAACCCTACAAAATGACCTCCAGTGGGACACTGGTGTAAATGTCTCTTATCAAACAATCAGAGACAGACCTCATGAGGGTGATCTGAGGGCCTGACATCCTCTAGTGGGACTTGTGCGCACTGCCTGGCATCGTGGAGCTCGATTGGCATTTGCCATTCAAAACCAGAATTGGCAGGTCTGACACTGGCGCCCTCTGCTTTTCAGAGATGACAGCAAGTTCACCCTGAGCAGACATGAAAGGGTCTGAAGAAACCATGGAGAACATAATACTGCTTGTAACGTTGTTCAGCAAGACCAGTTTGGTGGTGGGTCAGCGATGATCTGGGGAGGCATATCCATGGAGGGACGTACAGACCTCTACAGGCTAGACAACGGCACCTTGACTGCCATTATGTATTGGGATGAAATCTTTGGACCCACTGTCAGACCCTATGCTGGTGCAGTGGATCCTGGGTTCCTCCTGGTGCTCGGCCTCTGGCCTCTTGTGGTGAGGATATGCAGGCAGTTCCTGGAGGATGAAGGAATTGATACCATTGACTGGCCCCCATGCTCGCATGACCTAAATCCAATAGAACACCTCTGAGACTTATGTTTCGGTCCATCTGACGCCACCAAGTTGCACCTCAGACTGTCCAGGAGCTCAATGATACCCTGGTGCAGATCTGCAAGGAGATCCCCCAAGACAGCATCTGTCATCTCATTAGAAGCAGCCCTGACATTGTCAGGTGGGGGCCATACAAACGACTGAGTATGATTTTGAGTTGCTGCAATGAAATTTTGGCAGAATGAACTAGCCTTACGCATAATTTTTTCACTTTGATTTTTGGGGTGTCTTTGAATTCAGCCCTCTGTAGGTTGTTCATTTTCATTTCCATCAAACAACTGGCATCCTTTCATTCCTAACACATTACCCAGTCCTTATCAGTATAGATATCCAGCATATTTTTTCCCCCCATTGAGATCTGATGTGTTTTCAAAGTGGTCCTTTAATTTTTTTGAGCAGTGTATTATTATTACATACTATTTATATGTAATAAAAACAGTATTTTATCAAGTACAGCACTGAAAATGCAAACTGATTTCTTTACACCCCAATTATCTGTTCTCATGATCACAAGTTTGTTCAATTTCCTGGGTAATTGCAGCTTTCAATAGTGCAATATCGGCACAGAATCCACTTTTCAAAGAAGATTAGGCTTACAGCTCACACATGTCTGAAAACGTCACACCTCATACATGGGCGAATTGGCAGATATTTCCCTTCTAGCCATTTTCAGATAACAGCTCATCTAGATAAGTTCACAGGGGCCTGAGGCCTTAGAAAGCACATGGTACATGTATGTTTCATGTGATGCATCACGGGGCATTAATGCCACAGACAATCTCATTCACACAGCTGCTAAGGACAACCCACTCAGTCAGCAATGCAACTGACCCGATCAGAATGAGCATCACTGTGCTACTGGTGAATTTACAGCTGAAATAATATAGCAAAAGTGAATATAAAAACACTTAAGAAGTACAGGCTGCAAATGTATGTTTTCACGAGAATAATGCATAAGAAATTATCATAAAAAATCCTGAATGGGTTTCATCCATCCATCCATCGCCAGGGTCACATGGCCCTGGATGAGACGCCAATCACAAACATGAAATTAATTCTTTTGTCTCTTTCAGAAGAGAAAGGGGCAGAAGCCACAGTCAGAAGGGATATTTCTTTGTGTCCCACATGCTGCTGAGTAGCTTCACTGAGAGCAGGAAAATCACATTTTCAGCTGGATTTAGTAAGAATTACCACGCTTTACCACGCTTTACCACGCTTTTACAAGCGGCTCCAGGTTATTATTTTCTGAAATATAAAAGAAAATATATAATCCAGTTGTCTGATTCAGCATCTGTTTTTTTCCCTGATTTAAAACAATGTCCTATAATAATAAATAATAAAAATACGACTGTGGATTGTGTTCTGGTCAGATCTGGAGCACTAAAGCATCTTCTGAGGTCTCAATGATTCTGATACATAGATTCTGTGTAATCTAAAGTTTTAAATAATACATTAATTATAATTGCTAGTTTCCTTTGTTGGAGTTAGCAAATAAATAAGTAATACTTAGGATGAAATGTATTTTTTGTATCCTATCAAATGCTGCACAGGGACAGCAGTTAATGCATTTCCCTCAGATGGACATCTAAGTGTGTAGCAATTTCATCTTTGAAAGAAGACCATTTCAGACATTGTCAGCCATTTCACTTCACTGTCTTTGCTGAAATGGACATACAGTAGAAGATGGGCTACACAGTTTGTCTGTACAATTATTTATAAGAATTATTTACCCTTAAACACCAGCTCTAGTTCCGGGCCTTTGAACCGCGCCTCCCCTCAGTTTATGTGGAGTTTGCTTACTCTCCCTCTCTCATGCACATTTTCTGCCTCAGTCCAAAGACATTATATATAATGAGGAGTTTATATATCGCAGAGGTCTGCAACTCCGGTCCTGGAGAGCTACTATCCAGAAGGTTTTCCATCCTACCTGGCTTCTGATGAGCCACACCTGTTCTCAGATAAATACCAGGAATGGTTATGTTCATCAGAAGCCAGGTAGACAGAAAACCTACTGGACAGTAGCTCTCTAGGACTGGAGTTGGAGACCCCGTGTAGTCAATGAAGTCAATGGTGTTCATGCAACCAAAAACATCTTGGTAACAACAGTGGTTGTGGGAGAATGGTCAGACTCATTACAGTTACCGTAAGTGCAATAGCTCAGTGATGTACAGGAAAGGTGACCCTTGCAGCTGTTCTGGATGCAAAAGTAGTCCTAGCTGGGTGTACCTAACAAAATGAACACTGAGTGTCAGTGTATTTATATGTGCAAAATTTTTGATTATATTGCTTTCTATTTTAATATAAAGTAACAAGTCACGCTGTTTGCAGCTGTTGAAGATGGATGAATTAAAATGTTTGCATTTGCACCATTCATATGTACAGTGCCATTAAATCCATTAGTACTGGAGATTCTGCTTTATCTGCAGTGAACAGACGTATTTTTAATCAATGCATTAGCAGAGTTTATGTACTCAGATGATCACTTTTTGCCAATGGAAAAATAATATGAGATCTATTTATTTTTTTATTACTATTTCAAATCACCAGCTGGGTACTCTGGGGAAATGAGAAACTGACTGACAACATTTTATATTTCAGGGTTTAATTGATTTATTTATTTATTGGAACAGCATACCTCTAGCCTTAGCGAGGTGCTAATGAGGCAGTGATGTCATGGCCAAGGATTGGCCCCCTACGGAGGCCCCACACATGCCACAGGGACCATTGACCATTTGTCCAGTAGAGGGCAGTGATGAGCCTGTGGCCCCCACCCAGGAAGCACAGTGCTGGGGTCACCTTAACCTAGATGCCAGTCCATCATGTTCACCTCAATGGATTAGCCCGCGTTTAGGGATACACCAGGGTTTTTATTATATAATGGTATTGAAAGGGTTGATTTGGAACATTCATTGAAATCATCCGGTCACAGTTACACCACAGTTTTTCACATTTTTACATTTTTATGAACATGTTCTGGAAATCATCTCACAACCCTTTGGGAAGCCCTGTATTAACACACTGCATTAACATAGTAAAAATGGAATAAATGAATATAAAATAGACCAGTTCCAAGTGGAAAGTGACACATGACGATCCTGATTACAGCACAGCGTGAGGGCAGGGACAGTGTTCCCAGCATGCTTTGCGTATTGACGAATGTCATGTGTGGAGAAGCAGAAACAGAGGGAATCTCTGTTTGCGGGAAGTTAAGTAACAGCGGGGCTGGTTTTCTCTAAAGCAGGCTGACGGGCTAATGCTGCTGAACAGGCCGCAGCACAGCGAATCATGTGCTCTCCCTGCATGACTCAATGCTTTTAATTCCTTTAGGTGATTGGTGGTCTGTGGTTTTTGGTTTAGTGGTCTGGGTTAGACCATATTTACCTCCTTAGCAGGGAATCGTCAGTCACTGAACCAGATAATACACATGACAAATGGTGACTTCAATCCCCTCAATATTTCACAGGAAATATTAAGAAAATTATGTTTTTTAATCCCAAATTGACGTGGTCATTAATTTGGTACACTCAAAAAGAGGACTTCTGAGGGGGGAAGAAGATTTTAAAGTATTTTTAGCACTGAATACTTCCAGAACGGATTTCTCTGTTACATTTTATGACCAACTCGTTCTCCTTGTTTTGAACTTGACTATCCTAAAGAATGCAGGGTCCTGACACAAGACGATTATGGTCCTACGCATGAACGTTAACATGCAGGTAAGGCCTTAATCTCCATGGTAACACCTTTCTGGTCTGAGAAGGCTGGGTCAATGGCTGCTTTAATAAAAGTAGGAACATGCTGCAGGTCTCTAAATGCCTTTCTCGCTCCTCCAAATGCTCCCCTTCTCGGCCCATAGCGAGAGATTGTGCCGCTGTTTATTTCATTGACCAGCCATTTTTCATGATTTGACACAACATGGTATCACCTATTGCTTTTGTTAGTGATTTGTAGTCTAAGAAAGTATCCTATTTTCAAACAGGGCCATGCTCTCCACAGATGCCTGTTCTCTTTTTTTAGGGCTTTCAGAAACTCTTTTTTGCTCCATAACTTGCCACTCTGCTTTACATCCACAGCTTAAATATCAATATTAAACTCTGTGAACAAATATGCAGATGAAATATACCTGCAGTAAACAGAATAAAAGAATGTTATTGGGAAAAAATGAATAAATGTGTTAGCAATATCTCCTGGATAACCAAAAATAATGGTTACACCCGAATGACACGTATCAAAATTGCAGGCCGTTGCACATGATTGATTGAAGGGGGTGGAGCTGATAAAAGACTGGGCAAGTTTGAGAGGAACAAAATGGTGGGTGCAGACACAAAAGCTTCATTTTGTGGGTGAAAAGAACTGTGATGCTGTCAACAGGCAAAAGCAGTCAGCTGACTCCCCCGCACACCCCTCCCTCCACAATGAAATATGCAAATATATTCACAGATCTCCCTGACAAAGTATATCATTATCTGAAGTTGTGCACTTTGAACCACAATAAATGCAAGAAAAAAAAACCAGCCCAGCAGTGAATGTTAATCATGATTCAGATTAGTGTGCCTGAAATATTAATGCAAACCTCGGGGCATCAGCTAAGGCTTTGCACCTTTAACCAACTATAAATTGGATACTGAACATGGAGCAGTAAAGCCGAAACTTTAATAAATACCTGTTTATAAATAGGAAGTGGATTTACTTCCTGAAAGTAAATTAGTGAGTTATTTCTCAGAGGTGTAGGGATTCCTTTCATTTACCCAAGAAATGTCCACTAAATATGATGTGCTATGACAAACTCAAGGCTAAAAATAAACAAAAGATTTTCAAATAAAAGTAAAACAAGGAGAGAAAAGTAAAAGGGGTGTATCAAAATAAAGGTGGAGCTGAGAATATGAGTTAAAAATATATGTAATAATGGTAAGAAGATGGATGTGTGCAAAGCTAAAAGTGATCAGATGTGGGTGAGATTTGATTATATTATCAGGCTCCATTTCTGTATTCTCCAAGCCAGTGTTTCCCATTCGGGTCCCTGGGGACTCACAGTCAGAGAGTCTGCATTTCTGCTCCTTCACAGCTCCCTGCCAGACAGTCCGCATTTTTGCTCCCTCACAGCTACCAGCCAGACAGTCCGCATTTTTGCTCCCTCGCAGCTACCTGCCAGACAGTCTACATTTTTGTTCCCTCAGAACTCCCTGTTAGACAGTCTGCATTTTTGCTCCCTCACAGCTACCTGCCAGAGAGTCTGCATTTCTGCTCCTTCACAGCTCCCTGCCAGACAGTCCGCATTTTTGCTCCTTCACAGCTACCGGTCAGACAGTCCGCATTTTTGCTCCCTTGCAGCTACCTGCCAGACAGTCTACATTTTTGCTCCCTCACAGCTACCTGCTAAATAGTCCACATTTTTGTTCCCTCAGAGCTCCCTACCAGACAGTACGTATTTCTGCTCCCTCACAGCTACCTGCCAGACAGTTGGGGTTGGAAAACACTGCTCTAAGTGATTGGAACTGCACCAAAAGTCTAAAGGAAGGCTTAAGAAAAGCAGGTACAGTGGTACCTCAGTTCTCGAACTCACTAGAACTCGAATTTCTTGAAAGTTGAACAAATCAGTTTGACCTAGAACTCGATCTGAATATCAGAAGTTGAACCGTGAACGCTGACCTAAAATAAATTGAACACGCCAGGAAATTAGTCATACTACAATGCAAATCTTATTTGAATGCCTTCTTCACAGACTGGACGATTAACCAAATAAACAGCGCAACATTACAGTAACTAACAATAAATAAACCACTAACTTATGTGTACTATTAGAGCATGTATGTCATTTATTTAAAGTTTATTTTACCAGGTAAATTAACTGAAAACCAGTTCTCACTGCTTTACGTGATATTCGGGAGAAATAGCAGATTACA